>CAIGQZ010000692.1:727457-752499 GCA_903798205.1 Danio tinwini
AGAGAGAGAGAGAGAGAGAGAGAGAGAGAGAGATTAGTTCCCTGAGGGATGTACTCATTGAGTACTGTACATACAGTACATATTTGTTTCTCTAATAATTCATCTAGGCTATACGTCTTATTTATATCTCCCTTATATTTAAATCTAAAATGGCCATATATGAACATATGCTCTGGAGTAGGCTAGCTGCAAATAATAAATGTCTGTAGTAACATAATTTAGCCTACTTTCATGCAGGCTAAGGCAAAATTCCATCTTAAAAAAAAAAAAAAATTCCAGCTTAATCCCTAATCTTGCTTTTGTGCAATATCCCTCTGGTTCATTGTGTGTTTTTCCCCAAAAGGAAACATGCCAAAAAGCACATGCTGTAAGTGTCTTATTACTGTCTACTTATTACTGTCAGGCAGTCGCTGGATCCATTAGATCCACCTGAACCCACTTGCTCTCACTCTCCTGATTACTAATCAGTATGGGTGTGACGAGATCTCGCGAGATTAAATCGCAGCGAGATTTCTCGTCGAGGAGAAAAGTTGTCTCGTCACGTCAGTTGTGATGTTATGATGGAGCATGAGGGTGAAATAAGCATTGACGATTGGAGGCAGGATTGGATTTTGATTTGAATAAAGTGCTGGCCTCAGAGTTGCGCTTGTCACTCGGTTGGGTGGGCGGGTGTGACGTAACCGCTTTTTTCACCAGAGTTCAGTAGGTGCCGCATCCAACATAGGCTACATCTACAGCCTCACACATTATGGTTTGTATCCATGCAATGGAATATAGCACTTCAGATATGCTGAAAGGCATAATCATCGTAAACACAAATGGAATTAAGACGTGGAGTCTCCTGGAGACTCATCGTCACATCATCATCATGGAACACATGTTTATACTGTCTGGGAAAAGCAGAATTTTTTTTTCATTCTGCATGCGGTATCAAACTCCATTAAAACAACTCTCCTATCAGTCCTTCATATTCGCATGATCACATCCAGTAGCTCAGAGTGAGTCACGAGGCTGTATGAAATCTTGCTAAATGAAATTGAAACTCATTTATTAAAAATGAAATACACAAAAAAATTACATATATTTGTTTCAGTGTGTGGAAATAAGTTCAATATGTCATGTGAAATTGTACAGGGGAGAAGCCAGTCGGTAGAGTTTATAGCTAAATATTTAGCAGTGTTTGCATTTCCTTTATGACAAAATTCCTTTAAATAGAAATAAAATACCATTCATTACAATGTTTTTAAAAAGCACCTAAACTGTTTTGTATTTTGTGATTTTTTTTCTAGTTGAATAAAAATCTATTTTCCATTTATATATTAGCAAATATTTTGCTAATATTTAAAACTATATATAAATAAATTATTTTCCATTCACATAGGCTATTAGCAAAATATTTAGCAGTGTTTGCAAGTCCATTACTGCGTATAATTAATTAAAATAAAAGTAAAATAACATTCATTACAAGTTGATTTAAAGAAAGGACCTAAGTAGTTTTGCGATTAGTTTTTTTTTTTCAGTTGAAAAAAATCTTTTTTTCCCAGTTGAATAAAATATTTTCCATTTATTGAGAATTTCTTAAAAATAGTGTAAAAATCTCATCTCTGTCACATCCCCGGCTCGTTTCTGCTCACCCAATCCGGTTTCTCCACCTCAAACCAGTCCCATCCAATCACGAGAACCTTCCCGAGTATTAACCATCCGCACCTGTTCATTATCAGCCTGGACACTATTTATACTCACCTCCTCCGTTCATTCATCGTCCGGTATTGAAGTTGAAAGGTTATCTTCACCCAAGCTCCTTCGTCTTCTCTTCTTCTTCTTCTTCTTCTTCTTCTTCTTCTTCTTCTTCTTCCATGGATGTTCCTTCTGAGTCTTCGTACCCATCGCACTGATAAAGGGAAGTGTCTTTACAATCTGACTTTATCCGAAGATCTGTATTCACCCTCATGCACTTTCTGCCTGTTACCACCAACGGAGTTTTTGGATGTTAACCCATGCTTATCTCACCGTGTTTACATTGTTAAGACTTGTGTGGTGTTCCTCGTGTGATCTTACTTTTCCCCCTGAACTGTGTGTCCGTGATCCCCTGCTGTGTATACAGCAAACAGCACTAGCGAGCGATTAACGCCAGCTCTGTTCCAGCAGTGCTGAGAGCGTGATTGCCAGCACATAACATCTGCCTCTCATACAGCCTGTGTAATATCTGTATTGATTACCTTGTGAAAAGATAACCATCTCTGTCTACCAGCATGACAGTCTCATGAACCTAGTCTCGTCTCGTGGAGTAGGCATCTCGTCACACCCCTACTAATCAGCACCACCTGCGCACAGACACACACTATATAATGCACCCCCACTCACTCTATTGCTGTTGGTCCTGACCATCACATCCATGAGAATCACCCGAGCCATCCCCAGCAGTCTCCTACTCCAGCGTCTCCTTGATTCCCTTTCTGTTTCCCCAGTCACTGCATTCAGTGTTCATCGTCTCCACGGATAAGCTAAGTGTGTTGTGTGTCTGCAACAAACTCCAAGCACATCCTTGTTTACAACACACTCTCTCTGAACTCCATCCTACTTCATTTAAAGACTTTGTCAATAAATGCTTGTTTACATTTACCAACTGTGTCCAATCCTAAGTGTGTCATGACAATTACTACATTTTTAAACTCTTACCATGTTTATAATGTTACTTGCAAACTATGTCAAAGATTTAAAGGCTGTGTTTCCACCAAATAAAAACTGCTCATATGGCAGTCTCTGATGGTATAATTTCAGCTTAACATAGAGGTTCTAGAAAATTGAACATGTCACTTGAGTTTTCAGAGTTCAGTTTAGTGTGGTTTAATTCTCACTGCCAAAAGTCCAAACACTGAAAAGCAAAAACATTGATGCACAGCTCCACAAGTGCCAAAACCAAGCAAGCCAGTGGCGAGGAACAAACTTCACTAATTGACGAAAGTAAAGAAAAACATCTAGAGAAACCAGACTCAGTTGGGCATGACTATTTCTTCTCTGGCCAAACTTGTGCAGAGCTGCAGTTTAGAGGCTGGAACATGCAGGACATCCATCGTGGAGAAGCTGCAGGCGTGAGTTGGTCATCGGCGGGTGTTCATGCTGCCCAATGCAATCAATGTGAAGACTCGTCTGTAATTGGGGTCTTTCAGGAATCAGTCCCATGCTCTCCACTCCTCGATGTCCACCACAACATATGCTTAGGATGTCTAGGATTATGGATACTTCTAGAAGTCCTCTATGGTTGGCATTATCTCCCTTCCCTTTGGCCCTTAAAAACGAGTGTGAAGGGGATGTTTTCAAAATTTACCCCTAAGAATTAGGACAGCACTTCAACACCTGCACCACGTCATAGCGATCTCTTGCTTCAATACTCCAAAAATGTAAGTCATAAAAGGCTTGGCAAAAGATATATTTTTTCCAAATGAAGGAACTACTCACAGTGAGAGACAGGCTAGGATCCACAATAACCGAGCAACGAACTACTGAACTGAGGCTACTTAAATACAAACAACTAAACAACACCCATGTGAAATCAACAACAGTGATTACAAATACAAAACTGAAGACAGAATGAAATGAGGACATCTAGTGGTCAAGGAAAAAACTAAAATAACATGGGGCCGAAATCCTGACAAAAACAACATTAACATTATAGCAGACACTGTTCGTCATTATTGGCCACTAGACTTTTCTGACAGGGTGTTCGAGCATCATCGAGTGTCAGAATGTTGTGGGACAACTGTAGAGGAGTTATTATTAGGGATTTATAATCAAGAAATTTAGTGGGGTTTTTTATAAAAGCATGACGGTAAAACAAAGGCGGTTATGAATATATTTAAACATGTGCTTGTTTGTTGTAAAAATTCATAATACTGACAATAAATACTAATTTGTGGCTCTCCTTCCTGGTGCAGCCATTGTAGCTGGTGCATTCTGGGAAATTTTCTTACCCCTTGGTTTCGAGTGTGGTCCTGAAAAATCTTTGTTCGAAGGGCTATTCACCCCTTCCCCTTAGCCCTACGCCTTTAAGCTAAAGAGAATTGGGACACCACTACCCCTTCACATGAACGCGCAAAAGTTTGTCCTACAGTTGGTTGTCAAGCCCACTGACCGGCATGGAGCACACCCGTTCACCATACCATTGTGTGTATGCTTTACTAAAAAGATAGGTCTTTAATCTAGTTTTGAACTAAAAAAGTGTGTCTGAGCCTCGTACATTGTCAGGAAAGCTATTGCAGAGTTTAGGAGCCATAAATGAGAAGGCTCAACCTCCTTTAGTAGACTTTGCTATTCTGGAAACAACAAGAAGCCCTGAGTTTTGAAATCTTAAAGAGCGAGTTGGGTTGTAGCGAGACAGAAGGTTGGTTAGAAAAACAGGAGCTAGACTGTTTAAAGCATTTTAGGTAAGATATTATAATCAATACAGAACTTAATAGGCAGCCAGTGTAAGGATGATAAAATGGGGTGATATGGTCATATTTTCTAGACCTGGTAAAAACTCTGACAGCTGCATTTTCCACTAACTGAAGTTTATTAATAGAGTATGCTGGGCAACCAGTGAACAGAGCATTACAGTAATCCAGCCTAGAAGTCAAAAAAAGCATGTATTGGCTTTTCTGCATCTGAGATAGATAGCATACTTTGTAACTTAGCAATATTTTTATGATGAAAGAAGGCGTTTTTTGTGATGTGAGATGATTTTCAAAAGTTAAGTTGCTGTCTAATTTTACTCTTTTACAATAGAGCTAATACTAATTTGTTTCCCTCTAATTGCAGTTTGAGTTGTGAGTTATGCTGTATACAGGATTTTGGCCCAATTAGTAATACTCCTGTTTTGTCTGCATTTAAGAGAAGAAATTTTTTGGTCATCCAGTCTTTACATCTTTAATACACTCAGTTGGCATAGGCAGTTCAGATGTCTCATTAGGTTTAGTTGAAATATATAATTAGGTATCATCTGTATAGCAGTGAAAGCTGATCCCGTGTCATCTAATAATGTCTCCCAGGGATAGTATGTATTTTTAAAGAGCAAAAGGCCTAAAACTGATCCTTGAGGCACCCCATACTTTACTGGCCTGACTTGTGAAAGCTGTCCATTTATATTTACAAACTGGTAACGGTCAGTTAAGCATGACTTAAACCACTCAAAAGTGTGTCATTGGACACCTGTAAAATTTAAGCAATCTATAAACTCTTTACTTTCGCCAGTTGGTGAAGTTTTTTTCCTCATCGCTGTCGCCACTGGCTTGCATGGTTCGGGATCTGTAGAGCTGCACACATCGATGGAATTGCTCCAGTGTTTGGACTCTCAGTACTGATTATTAACCACAGTACACTGAGCTAACCTGAACTGAACTTAAACTCTGAAAACTGAACTGATACTGTTTCAATTTACTATAATCTTCTATGTGAAGCTGCTTTGACATAATCTACATTGTATAAGCGCTATACAAATACAGGTGAATTGAATTGAATATGAGAATTTCATAGTTGATAGTATCAAATGCAGATGCAGCCTGTCAGCAGCTAATAGTAAATCATTGAATTTTTACTAATGCGGTTTCTGTACTGTGTTGAGAACTGGAATCTAACTGAAATGTTTCAAAAACATTGTTAATCTATAGAAAAAAAAAACTATTGTGCAGAACCATCTTTTTCTAGACATAAATGGAAGATTTGAAATAGGCCTATAATTAGCTAAGTTGCGGGGATCAAGTTGTGGTTTCTTAATAATAGGCTTAATAACAGCTAGCTCAAAAGGGATTGGAACATGGCAAAAGTGTGACAAAGTGTGGTCCAATCATAATCAGACTAAAAATAGCACATACTAAGCAAAACCAGGGTAAAAGATTTCTTGGAAACTTAAAGGTTGCAATGTAATATCACTGTGGCTTATGTTTAACTTAAAGGAGTAGTTCACACAAAAATGAAAATGTCCTCACTATTTCCTCCCCTTCAAGTTATTCCAAACCTTTGAGTTTTTTTTTCTGCTGAACAAGAGAAGATTTTTTTTTTAAGCTAAGAACCTGCACTGGCTTACATAGTCAGATAAACAAATACTATTGAAGTCAATGGTCACAGGTAAGGTGATTTCTGTTAAACATCTGATTAATAAACTTTAATTAATAATAATACATGTAATAAATAAATGAAATAATAAATACTATTTAATTCATATTAATACATTTATCAATAATAAATTAATTGTGAAGAGTATTATAAAATCTGCATGAATCATAAATGTTTGTTGATAATAGAGTGTATTTTTTCCATAATCCAAAAGTAAAAAAAATAAAAAAAAGTATTAGGTTTTTGATGTGAATTATGTAATTACTGAATGATCGACAGAAAGACATCATCACTGCAGTAATTGAGTGATAAATGTCAAGCATTATCAAGGATTAACACATTCAAATATTATTTGAACTTGTGAACGGGATAGCATGTAAACATTTTTTTTTTTTTTTGATTGACAGATAAAGTCTCTGGGCTATTCTGTGGATTATTAGATGTACACATCTGGTGTGTTGGGTTATATCAATTTCTCTCACATTACTTTTCACAGTACATTTACAACATTTATAAAAATGGATGAGCAAGACGGTCTAGATGTTTGAGTGTCAGCCTATATGTTTCTCTTTTTGCAAAGGATCATAGCTTTACCCATAACTCCCCTCTCTCTGTGAAATGTATTCAATGCATTCTTTGGTTATCTTAATTCAATCAGAGGTTACATTAAAGCAAGGATGGCTAATATCTCTGAAAATCCTTAAAAAATGCCAGCCTTAGCAATTTGTTGATTGTTGATGGGTTGCAAAATTATTTGTACACACTCCTGACAGAAGCTCCCTTACTGCTGCAGCACTATATGTGAAAAAAAAAAATACTTTGAACATATAGCCTTAGGAACTGTGGCATGCATGTGCTGACTAATTCAATTGAAAAATAACATCTCTTGTAGCGCATGGCCCTTAGCTGATAAACAAAAGGGTCATAAATGTGAAACTTACTGTGATTTGGAAAATTTTACAGATGTGATGGGCTTGTGTGGAAAATTTTTCTGTTTTTTGATCATTTGTTGTAATAAAAGTATGAGTTGAATACTAGTGGTTTCTGTATTTACACAGAATGAATGGGTCTGTAATTAAATTAAATAAATGGGTCATAGATTATAAATGCCACACTTTCTCTTTCATTATTGATCATGTTAAAAATTATTCCCTGAACGTTTGTTATATAAGCCCCTGGTAATAAATACCATTGCAACAACTTTTAACAATTTAGCTATATCCTGGCCCAGTACTACTTTTAAGCATTAAATGTTCAATGAAAATACTTGTATGTCTTAAAAGAATATTCCATCAGTTCTCCACATTTCAATAGTGAAATGTCTACTGATTGTTGTTGTTGAGTGTTTAACAGTGATTCAGAGCAAAAAAAAAAGTTACCTAAAAAGTATAAATCTTTGCAATCTTATTTAAAAATACAATTACTGTGCAGTATAAACATTGTTGAATTACATTGGAATGTTTTACAACCCCAAATCAGAAAAAGTTGATATAGTATGGAAAACGCAAATTAAAAATTAAGTAAAATTTACTTTGACTTGTATTTCATTGCAGACAATATGTCTGGTCAACATCAATTCATTTGTAACTAAATAATTCCCTGTCATTCAGACCTGCAACACATTCCAAAAAAAGTTGGGACAGGAGCAATTTAGGGCTAATAATCAGGTAAATTGGTAAATTAGGGATTTGAAACAGGGGATGTCAACAAGTGATTACAATTATGATTTTGTACAAAAGTGCATCTAAGAAAGGTCTAGTCCATTAGGAGCAAAGATGTGCTGGGGATAACAAATTGGGTTTGCCAACAAATACGTAAGACAATTATTGAAATGCTTAAAAATTTTTGTCCTCAAAGAAAATGAAGACATTAATATATTTTACCTGTAACTTTCCAAAACAAAATTAAAAGATTCAAGAAATCTGGAGGAATTTTAGTGTGTAAAGGACAAGGGTGCAAGCCTAAACTGAACAACCATGATCTTCGATCCCTCAGGCGACACTGCATCAAGAATCCTTATTCATCTGTAAGCGATATCACCACCTGGGCTCAGGTTCTACTTTGGCAAAACTTTGTCAAGTAACAGAATATGCATCCACAAACTTCATTGAAAACTCTAGCATCTAGGATGGAGCATCAAATAATGGAACTATGGTCAGATGAATTAATATTTCAGACAGTTTTTGGAATAAATGGACGCTGTGTGCTCTGGACCAAAGAAGAAAAGGATCATCCAAATTTCAGCAACAAGTTCAAAAGCCAGGATGTCATGGCATGGAGTTGTGTCAGTGCGCTTGGCAATAGTAACTTGCACTTATGTGATGGCACTATTAATGCTGAAAAGTTCATAGAGATTTCGGAGCACAATATGCTGCCTTCTTTTCCAGGAATGCCCCTGCATATTCCAACAGGACAATGCAAAAGCACATAGTCCTGGCTGTGGAGGAAGAGGTTACAGGTACTTGATTGGCCTATCTGCAGTCCTGACCTGTCTTCAATAGAGAATGCGTGGCACATTTTGAGGTGCAAAATGTGACAGTGAAGACCCCGTACTGTTGCTCTCCTTAAGACTTGTTTGCAGGAAGAATGTGCTGTTGTACTGCAATGAAAAAAGTCAAAGTAAATTTTAAAATCACTTCTGTTTTTATTTTTTTTCCATACTGTCCCAACTTTTTCTGATTTGGGGTTGTATCATATTGTTATTGTTATTATTATATCGTTGTTGTTTTATCCAATGTTATGTTGTATTTTGACACTTCTGTTATTTGTCAATGTATAAATTGCACATTTATGTTTTTTCAGATATAAATTGTCATGGTGGCGCTGTCGCCTCACAGCAAGAAGGTTGCTGGTTCGAGCCTCAGCTGGGTCAGTTGACATTTCTGTGTGGAGTTTGTATGTTCTCCCAGTGTTGGCGTGGATTTCCTCCGGGTGCTCCGGTTTCCCTCACAAGTCAAAAGACATGCTATAGGCGAATTGGGTAAGCTAAAATTATCCATAGTGTATGTGTGTGAATGTAAGTGTATGGGTGTTTCCCAGTGATGGGTTGCAGCTGGAAGGGCATCCGCTGTGTAAAACATATGCTGGATAATTGGCGGTTAATTCCGCTGTGGCGACCCCAGATTAATAAAAGGACTAAGCTGAAAAGAAAATTAATAAATTAATGAATGAATTGTCATTTCTAAGAGCATAAATAATCCTAATTTTAGGTGTGCTCTTTTCATAGTCAGGATTAGTACATATTAGTGTAGGGTGTACTCACAGTAGGTTATCCGAACCATGCCCAGAGGCATTTGACCCCCATATCCCTTACAGTCTACTCACACAGGGCTATGCGAACTGTGCCTGGACACATTTGATATATATGTCCATATTCTGGTTCATTTAAAAAGTGTGTGAGCGGTTCGGTTGGGTGGCCCTGGCCTGGTTGGAAAAGGTGGGCCAGAGCATGATATGCTTGTAGTGTGAGTGCAAAGTGTGGTTTGGTTGAAACAAACACAGCCACAATCTGCTTCTTTTGTTTTATTCAGTGGATTTTCAACATTTTTTGAGAGAGGTAAGAGACGCTGTTCACACTTTGTTACTGTTGTGCATTATCTTGCAGTGCTGGTGTGCGAACCCTGATAGAAATCTCTGTTTGCAATTTTAAAATGCATGGCACGTCATGGCACATCCGATGTGTGACCTCCTATAGGTGGTGCATCCAGAGCGGATCAAATAAATGACTGACTTTATCCGTAATCGGTCCATAGGTCCATACTAATACCCTCTGCAGAGATAACGGACCCCAGGAACATGACTGATTTAGCATGGAATTCGCATCTCTCAGCTTTGACAAAAAGGCGATTCTTAAGCAAACTCTAAAGGAAACGGTGGACGTGCAGGACATGAACCGAGAGGGATGGAGAGAAGATAAGGATATTGTCCAGGTAAACGAAAACAAAGATATTAAGCATGTCCCGCAGGACATCGTTTACGAGGGCTTGGAATACGGATGGAGCATTTACCAGGCTGAAGGAAAGAACCCAATATTCAAAGTGACCGAGCTGACTAGTGAAGGCTGTTTTCCACTCATCTCCTTCCGCACTAAGTGATAGATGTTACACAGGTCTAATTAAGTAAATATCTTAGCGCCCTGCAGGATATCGACAACTGATACAATGAGAGGCAATGGGTAGCGGTTCTTGATAGTAATGCTATTCAGACCTCTATAATCGATGCAGGGACACAAGGATCCATATTTCTTTTTTACAAAGAAAAACCCTGCTCCAGCCGGAGAGGTAGATGGGACAATAGTTCCCGCAGCGAGCAATTCGGTAAGATAATTCTCGAGTGCTAAACGTTCGTGAGCAGATAGGGAATGAGCTTACCGCAGAGAGGAGTGCTCCTCGGAATGAGATCGATGCAGCAGTCATATGGACGGTAAGGAGGGAGAGAGGCAGCCCGGGAACGACTAAACACCGATTGCAGATTGTGGTACTCCTTAGATTAGATTAGATTCAACTTTATTGTCATCACACATGTACAAGTACAAGGAAACGAAATGCAGTTTAGGTCTAACCAGGAGTGCAATAGCAGCAAGTGCAGGATACAGGTATAAGTTATAAAGTGCAGTTATAGAAAAACTTTAGTGATATTTACAAATGGATGTACTATGAACATTGTATACAGGTTGTGTTAGCTATGAACAGAGATTTACAATAGATGGATAAATGTACAGGTTGCTATTAATAATCAGAAGTGTGCAGATAGATAAACATAATTACAAATGTATCTGTACAGTGGGTGTGTATATAATTTACAAATGTACATGTGCAGTAGGTATGTATAGTTCAAATAAGTGAATGAATCAGTGCAATGAATATGTGCAATTTTTAAATGTGCAAATGTTAAGTAGTGCAGTGATTATGAGGAGTCTGAGTTATGAGGAGAGTGGGGGGTGTATTAGGGGGGCAAAAAGTCAGTGGGGGGCAGAGTTCAAAAGGGAGACAGCTCTGGGGAAGAAGCTGTTCTTTAGTCTTCTGGTTATTGTCCGGGGGAGCCTGAAGCGCCTGCCAGAAGGCAGAAGAGAAAACAGTCTGAGCAGGGTGAGAGGGATCTTTAAGAATACTGTGTGCTCAGCGCAGTCAGTGTTTCCTCTGGATGTCCTCTATGGCTGGCAGTGTGGTCCCTGTGATGCGTTGAGCAGTTTTCACCACCCGCTGCAGTGCCTTACGCTCCACAACAGAGCAGCTTCCATACCAGACTGTGACACAGTTCGTCAGGATGCTTTCTATTGTACAGCGGTAAAAGTTCACCAAGACGGCTGATGACAGCTGGTTCTTCTTAAGTTGCCTTAAGAAAAATAGGCGCTGGTGAGCCTTCTTGACCAGGCTGGAGGTGTTGGTGGTCCAGGAAAGGTCCTTGGAGATGTGGGTCCCCAGGAACTTGAAGGATGAGACAGGCTCGACGGCCATCCCATTGATGTGGATGGGATCATGTGAGCCTGTTCGTCCCTTCCTGAAGTCCACAATGAGCTCCTTGGTCTTTTCGGTGTTAAGGAGCAGATTATTGTTGGTGCACCACGTGGCCAGTTGCTGTATCTCCTCCCTGTAGGCAGTCTCATCATTATTGCTGATTAGACCAATCACTGTGGTGTCATCTGCAAATTTGATGATGGCGTTGGATCTGTTCACAGGCCTACAGTTGATGGTAAAAAGAGAGTAGAGGAAGGGGCTCAGCACACAGCCCTGTGGTACACCAGTGTTGAGTGTGACGGTGGTGGAGCAGATGTGGTCTGATCTAACATTCTGAGGTCTGTTAGTCAGAAAGTCCATAACCCAATTACAGAGAGACGTGTCTATATCCAGGTCTCTAAGTTTGATCATTAACTTAGAGGGTATGACAGTGTTGAATGCTGAGCTGAAGTCAACAAACAGCATTCGTGCGTAAGTGTTTTTATTGTCCAGGTGTGTGAGTACAGAGTGCAGTGCTATGGAGACTGCATCTTCTGTGCTCCTGTTGCCACGGTAGGCAAACTGATGTGGGTCCAGTGTGGATGGCAGAGAGTCTTTCAGATGTGCCAGGACCAACCGCTCAAAGCACTTCATGATGATGGGTGTGAGTGCTACAGGGCAGTAGTCATTTAGGCATGTTGGGCTGGAGTGTTTCGGCACTGGCACAATAGAGGTGGTTTTAAAGCATGTTGGCACAGCTGCTAGGTTAAGGGACAGGTTGAAAATGTCTGTGAATACCCCAGCGAGCTGTTCTGCACATGCTTTGAGGACGCGCCCAGGAATACCGTCTGGTCCAGCAGCCTTACGCACATTGATCTGACTCAGTGCAGTGTAGACTTCTGAGGAGGTGAGTGTAATGGGTGAGTGGTCGGTTGAGGAAGTGATTCTGGTGTAGGGTTCATTATTGTCTCTTTCAAAGCGGGCAGAAAAGTCATTAAGCTCGTTCAGGAAGGAGACATTTGTGACTGTGGGTGTGGTATGGCTGGGTTTGTAGTTGTTGATGGCCTGTATGCCCTGCCACATGCGCCGAGGATCAGAGTTGGAAAAGTGCTCCTCTAGCTTTAGCTTGTAACAGTGCTTGGCCTTTTTGATGCCCCTTTTCAGATTAGCCCTGGAAGTGCTGTAGGCCTGTGCATCCCCTGATCTGAAGGCAGTGTTGCGTGCCTTCAGCAGGAGGCGCACCTCCTTGTTCATCCATGGCTTTTGATTTGGGTATGTGGTGATCTGTTTCTGGGTTGTAACACTGTCAATGGTGGTGTTGATGTATTCCAGAACAGAGGAAGTGTAGCTGTTAATGTCTGTGTGAGAGCCACATGTGGCCTGGGAAGCAAACATACTCCAGTCTGTGTGTTGAAACCTGTCCTGGAGTGTGGAGTCTACCCCTCGCTGGCCACACTTTGATGGTCCTCACTGATGGCTTCACACGGTTGATGAGGGGTGAGTATTTGGGGGTGAGGAACAAAGAAAGGTGATCTGATTGACCCAGGTGGGGGAGGGGGGTCACAGCGTAGGCTTCAGCCATGTTTGTGTATACATGGTCCAAAGTCTTGTTTCCCCGTGTGTGACAGAAAATGTTTTGATGGAATTTGGGGAGCACTGTCTAAGTTTGAGTGATTAAAATCCCCCGCAACAATAAAAGCAGCCTCCGGGTGAGCAGTCTGTTGTTTGCTGATGGCTGCATGAAGTTCATTCATAGCAAGCTTTGCATCAGCATCGGGTGGAATATATGCATCGATTATAAAGGTGGAGGTGAACTCCCGTGGCAGATAAAACGGTCTGCATTTGACCATCAGAAATTCCAGGTTAACAGAGCAATGTCTCCCAACGATGACAGAGTTTGTGCACCAAGCTTTGTTAATATAAATGCATAATCCTCCGCCTCGGATCTTACTGGAGTCATCCGCCGCTCTGTCTGCTCGGAATGTTTGATGCTCAGTTAAAGATACAGCGTTGTCTGGTATCCCGCTATTTAGCCATGTTTCTGTGAAAATCATGACATTACAGTTCCATAATCTTTTGCTGTGGTTGATGCCCAGTCGAATCTCATCCATTTTGTTCACCAGGGACCGTACATTGGCAAGGAAGATGCTGGGTAAAGAGAGCCGGTGTGGTGTTAGCTTTAGCTTAGCTCTTAGCTTAGCTCTTAGCCCGCCGCGCTTCCCCCGCCTTTGTTTACGATCACACCGCCGCCTTCGAGCACTTCCGCCCGGCCGGGCTGATCGCTCAGCCTCGGGTGTCCGGGCAACCTCTGGGATGAGTCGTAGATTGCTGATAAAACTGTCCGAAATGCACAAACCAATATCCAAGATTTCCTGTCGGGTGTACGATGTAAAGGCATTACTGTTCTGCACGAACAGACCCGAAATGAGCAGGAAAAATACTGCAAAATTGCAGAAACTGGAGAGACGCCGAGCCTCGCGATGTGTACGCGCCGACATCTTGGTCTTCTACTCCTACTCTGACCATCTTGGTCATCTACTCCTTAGGAACACCAGATAAATCTCTGGGCTCCTCCTGCAACACAGAAACAGAAGACAAAGCAGGTATGGCAGAATCAAGGCATTTAACATAACAAGGTAAACTCCATGATACTATTATCCCTTTGGACCGGTCTGTGTGGGGGTTGGATGAGCCACAGATGACCCAACACTATGTGGGTGAAGGCAGAATGGAATAAATTAAAATAAATTGTCTCTTTGTGATTGCCAGAGACGGTGAGACTTAAAAGAAGAGTGATACGGTTGATCCTGGTGAGAGGTCGTCCATCGAGAGCATACATGGTGAGAGGGTGGTCGAGAGTCTAGAACGGTATCTTATTGTCTATTGCCCAAGCCTCATCCATAAAGTTTCCATAAAAGCTGAACAGGACATGGACATATCATTGAAGTGCAGACATGAGCGACGGGGAAAAAGTTGTTGTGCTCACTAGAACTAGGCAAAGTTTTCTTCGCCCCTGCAATACATACAGAATCTACCCACCAGCCATTGCTGTTGCTCCGCTTCAGATATGCACATGGAAACCAGTTGCAAAGGCTCAGAGTCAGGCTGTGACGTCAAAAAAGACGGACCAGGGCGAGAAGCAGTATACACAAGTGCAGGACCGCGTAAGCAGTGACAGCGGTCGACACGTCTATCCACTCGATTAGCCAGCTCCACCAGAGGGTCAAATCAGGTAGGAAGATAGTGGACCAGGAGTTCATCCTTTACTTCAGCATTTAGACCATACAGAAAACGTGCTGTGAGTGCCGGCTCGTTCCAATCACATGTGGCTGCCAGAGTGCGGAACTCGATCGCATAATCTCCTGCAGATCTTCTTTTCTGGCACAGAGTGGCGAGGAGACGTGACGCCTCACGCCCATGTACGAAGCTATCAAAGACATTAATCATCTCCTGCTTGAAAGCGGGAAAGTGGTTACAACACTCAGAATCAAATTCCCACAAGGCCTCTCATCAGTCTCTTGCTCGCCCAGTTAGAAGAAATATCACAAATGTCACCCTGGCGCGATCATTGGGATAGGTGGTGGGTTGGAGAGAGAAAACCACCTCGCACTGGATGAGAAAGGCACAACACTCTGTAGACTAAGCTGAGTAGGGGTGGAAACTCAACGCAGGCCCAACAGCTGATCATTGAGCTCGGTGACCTGAGCAGATAAGCTCTCAATGGCATGCCTCGCAGCTGCCAGCTCCTGATCATGTCGACCCAGCATAATACCATGTAGCTTCGCAGCTAAGCGCATGGGGGACTCCTTTGTCGGCTCCATACCGGGATGTGTTGGCCAGATTATTCTGTCAAGGCTCGGACAAAAAACAGAGAGTAAATAACGTTCAAATGAGACTTTTATTCAAATTCAAGAAGAACAAAGGCAGCTTCCAGTCACCGACCACCTCGGGGGAACGCAGACTTGATGAAGGTAACAGAAATTCCACCCTCAGGAGAGTGTTTGAAGGAGCAGGGCGAGGAGAAAGCCCCTGCAGCTGAGCGAGTGCTAGAGCTGGCGAGCGCAGTTGAGGAGGCTAGATACAACTGCGAGGTGACTGCACAGATCACTGGTAAGCAATAAAGATAAATGATAAATAATTATACTGACCTTGACTAGACTAGGAGTAGTTAACAAAAAAGCATAGAGGATTTGCAGTGTCCGTAAGCTTTAATCAACTCAATCCACAGATCCAAAAAGCAACAGGTAAGTAATGCGTGTGCGCCAGCACTTATTGTAAAAGGTAACAGCTGAAGCATACAACAGATTGAGACAGAGAAGCCAGAGAAGCCCTAATCAAACCTGACCCATGACACCATTAAAGTATTTAATCTAATTAATTTTATATTACTGTTTCACTTTTCAATTTATTCAGCACATTCCTCCAATTCAAATGTGAAAACAAATTGTAGATATTTTGTGACTCCAGTTAATTGTTAAATAGTACAATATTTTTTGGCAAAACTGTCTAAACTAATGTTTTACATGTGCCTAAGTGGGATTCAAACGCTTTTTTTTTATAAAAAAAGCAGTGTACAAAATCTCATTGGCTCTGATATCACTTCAGCCAGTGGGCAGGTTCTTCAATCTGATTGGCTGGCACTGCATTCTAACTACCCACAGAAGGTTATTAAACCCATAAGCGAGAGGCTTCTTGCTATTTATTGTAAAAAAATAAGTGCCTTAGTCAAAAGGCAGATTCATACACTAATTTTCCTTCGGCTTAAGCCGAAGTCACACTAGAGTTTGAGCTTGCGAAATTCTGTCATACGCCGCTGCGAAAAGGGGCGGGATTAAACAAGATAAATAGACATTAAAAAAAGCGAGCGATTGCTCCATGTTTTAAAAATCTGTTCAGAGAGGTCATGTTTTGATCCTGGATTGGTTTCACGTAGTCAAGTGATGCGATTTCGCAGGTCAGAGTTCACCAAGCTTGAACTTTGCACCGCAGCAACCTGCGAAACTCTGACGCATGACCCTGCGTTTCCGGTCTGACGCATTCGCGTGCGTATGAATGGAAGTCTATGGGGAAAAAAGCCCAGTGTGACTGCGGCTTTAGTCCCTGAGTTATCAGGGGTCACCACAGCTGAATGATGCACCAATTAATCTGGCATATGTTCTTTGCAGAACCCCAAGTGCTAAGAAACACCTATACACAATCTCATTCACAGACACACACACACACACACACACTCACCACGGCCAATTTAGTTATATTTAATTTACCTATACCACATGTCTTTGAACTGTGAGAGCAACCTAATTACATGGAGGAAACCCATGCAAACACTGAGAACAGGCAAACTCAATAATGAAAGAATCCCTGGCCCAAAGGGCCTTCGAAACAGCGACCTTCTGTGAAGTGACAGTGCAACCCATAAAGCTGCTCTAAAGCAGATTAAAAAACTACAAAATATCTTAAATATGAAAAAGTAAAAAAATGTCAACAGAAAAGGTAAAAACGATACTGGATAATTATCAAAAAACTAAAAAAAGAATACTTATAATTACAGCAGACTTACGGCAACAACTAGCTAGGGTAAACCAAGCAAAGATATACAGGAATGGGTCCACTTAAATACACCAGACTTAACAAGACACATGTGAAAACAATAGTATTAATCACAAATGTTAAACTATTGGAGATACTTGGGCTTGAGGGTGTGAAAATCTCAAATCAGTTTGGGGTCCAAAACGGCCTTGGCAGAAACCTAGGATCATAGACTTCCTACGTACTTGAAGTACATTGTGGCTGCATCCAAAAACGCATACCTCCATATTATAAAGTATGCTAAAAGAGGGGCAACATGGTGATGCAGTGGGTAGCATGACTGGGTCAGTTGGCATTTCTGTGTGGAGTTTGCATATTCTCCTCGTGTTCGCATGGGTTTCCTCCAGGTGCTCTGGTTTCACCCACAGTTCAAAGACATGCACTACAGGAAATTGAATAAACTAAAATGGGGAAATGCCTGTTGAACAAAGGGTATTATAGATGTATTCTGCCCACATGGAAGACCAAGAGGTAGGGTTGCTTCCTGCCATACAGAGTATTAAAATCTTGGTTAAGCCTCTGTTTCCCCGTTAGATTCTGGATGGAAACCAGGAGACAGACTCAGTGCAGCCACCAAAGACCTCAATCAGAGACAATGTCCTAATACCAAAGACTCGAAAAACATGATTAATAACCAACTCAATGATCTCTTTAGCGGTGGGTAGTTTGAGCAGGTTATTGAACGTGTAACATGCCTCCCCTAGCTAGGGCCAGGGAAACACGTAACAAAACATAAAGGAGAAAATAAATAATTAAATTTAGTGATCTGTCCATTCCCTTGGATAAATTACAATGTCATCCAGGTAAATTTCACAATCAAGCAAGGTTGATGGTGCATTTTGCATTCCAAAGGCCATATAGTTGTACTCTAGGAAATTGTCAGGAGTTACAAATGCAGAGATTTCACATGCTCCTGGAGTTAAAGGGACTTGCAATTCCTTTTCAAAAGATCTAGCTTGGTGACAAACCTTGAACCTCCAACTATGTTCATACAATCTTCCATGCATGGACAAGGTTTATCTCTGTTTACCTACTGATCAGTAAAGAAATGGAAACTGGAATCAGGCTTTGGAACAAGCAAGCATGAAGAACTCCAAGGACTTTGACTGGGCACCGCCAAACCATGTTGAAGAAGGTAGTTTACTTCAGACCTCATAACCTCACGTTTGGTAGGGTTTACTCTGAATGGATGCTGTTTGATCGGGGCAGAGGTACCTACATCAATGTCATGAAACAACACATTAGTTCTTCCAGGAACATCAGAAAACAGTGTTGGATAATGCTGTTACAAGTTTATAATGTCCACATATTGGTTCTCAGTCAAGTAAGACAAGTGTGACTCCAGGTTGGCTAATATAGTTGAAATATTTAACTGAAATCCAGGTGTTGAGGCTTAACCATTGAGGCTCAGCTAAAATCAAGTCTGTGTCATCACTTACATCTTCAGCAGCAGGAAGACAGACAGGTTCAGATGTAACACAATGTTGGTTTGATGATGCTGACATCTGAGTGGTGAATCACATCTGACATAGGGTTTAAACATGTTGATGTGGCAGACACTTTTTTTGCACCTACGATCAGGTGTTTTAAGGACATAGTCTGTGTCACTGAGTTTTTGTTCAATCACATAAGGTCCTGAAAACTTGGCTTGAAAAGGCGAACAAGGAACAGGAAGTAGTACAAGCAGGGTTCTTGCACGATTTTAAAAGTAAAATGTAATGCTTTTTAAGACCTTTTTAAGACCTCAACAAATATAATTTAAGACCCAAAAATTTCATAATTTCTTTGAAATAGGTTACTCAATTTATTGCCTCCTACAATGGAAATCAAAACTTGAGTTTCCATTTGGTATCAATTATGTGCAATGTGTAAACTTGATAAGTAAAAAAAAAAGTAAAAATACTTTTCTTTGAGATGTTTTTTTTTTGTTCCTTTGTGATGTAGAACAGAGCCAACATAACATAGATAAGTTGGATTACACTAAACAACACAATTCCTTGTATGAAGGAACCATATAGAATAGCATACTGAAAATGAGCTCAATAATGAAAGTCCTCAAAACGGCCTTTCACAAGCCAAAATGTTGACAAATAATCTACATAATTGTTCAAAAACACAAACGTACATGACTTTTAATGAGAGAAACCCTTTGTTTTGTAACATCCCAAATTCACTTCAAGACATGTGGCATCTCTCTTCTCAATTTCATGGTCTAGGTACACCAACTCCCTTCTCTTTTCCTTGCATCTTTTTCTCATGGAATTAGATTTAGTGATAAGTTCTGCCATCTTGGTCCCTGCTGTATTCTCAGCATTCTCTGCAAGGCCATCTGCATCTTTTTCTAGAGTTTTACACAGGGACGTTGCTAGACATAAAGCTCTACTGGGGCACACCACTCCTCATATATATAGTAAATCATATCACAAAGCATTTACTGGGGCAGTGGCGATTTTCAAATTGGGTCTAGTGACGCCTCTGTGCTACGCACTTTAAATGCAGCAAATAATATGAGAATGTTTGGAGAACCAACAGTACCTCTGACTTTACCTCTGGGTGCCTGGCGGTGAAATGAAACTTGTTATAGCCGACTGTGAGGTGGCATCTGAACTAGTAACATTGTTAGGCCGAGCTGCAAACAATGCAAGGATTAACCTGGGCCTGCTATGACTAGCTGCTGCAACGTACTGCTGGTGGTTTTCTCCTTTCATGTGCGACTTGATGGCTTTAAGGCCCATGGTCACCTCACCTCGACAGCCACATAATGGCAGCATGCAGGTGCAGACCGACATCAGCATCTGTAGCCGACCTACCGTAATAAGCTAATAAATCGTGGAGACTGTCATTTCACTCCTATTTCACACATACTAAATTGATTAACTATTAGATGTTTTACAGTGGACCACTGTGCTTCCCTATCATCATTAAGCACACAGACTGAAAATGTAATACCTACAGCAACTTTATGGTAAATTTAAGACTATTTAAGATCTTAATTTCACGGATTTTAATTTAAGACATTTTAAGACTTTCTAAGGACCCGCAGGAACCCTGACAAGAACAAAGTCATTTGGTTGAAAACTTTGCTGTACTGTTCTCTTATCTGCCTAAGAGTGCCACCGGTGGACAGGGGACCATGGAGCGCTTAACAGGTGGTTGATGGAAAACTGTTTGTGAACGTTGCGCACTGCCCCCTAGATGATTTTTCCCACCACGATGACCGCGCGTTTTTACTTGATCCTTTCACCCAAGTGGTCAATCCTCAACAGATCCCCAACCAAACCTGTCGAGGTGGATCCTCACCTCCCCCTGAGTTGCCCCCTGGTGTTAAAATCTTGAAATTCCACTGTCCACCAACAACCTATTTTTAGAAATAGAATAGATTGCAGGTGGGATGTCAAGATCTCAGCTTCTACAAGGCATAACAAGCTGAAACCTGCCTTCCTGCTCTAGTCTGGGCATGCCCTATCCATTGTGTGAATTTAAAGAAGATTGGAGTAAGTTGAAAATTTCACTCAAAAAATCTCAAATTTTAAAGTTTCTCTAAACGTCTCCAAATTCACACCCTGAACAAGGCGTGTCCAGTCTAGCACAGAAACACAGGTTTGGGCTCACTGCTAGGTCCTAAAGCCGAGATCTAGACACCCCACATACAATCTATCACATTGTATGAAATTGGTTGTTTGTGGACAGTGGAATTTCAAAGTTTCGATGCCTGGAGGTGCCCTCGACTGCTGTCTCGTCATGGCCCTGTGCACCCCTTATTCTAATCCTGTACCCCTCGGCACAGGGCAATTAAGACAACAGAGCCAATTAAGCACTTGCAAAAGACCTGCCGGCCTTTTTGGATCATTTGAGGGGCCCTATTGGTCAGCCCATTTCAATTTGGGGTTGTTTGGGACCACGGCTGCCATTTCGCGGGGCGTTCACGAACCACCTATTAAAACGAAAGGGATAGGTTACACGTGTCAGCGGCCCCCCTTCGGCCACCGGGACTAAATCCTAGAGATTTTTGAACAGATTCTTGTTCTGCAAACATGAGTAGGGGTAAACCATCAACCCAGTCTTATCCAGAATCTAATCAAAAGGCTCAGAGCATAGACCTAAAGATTTGGCGAAAATGTTCTATTACTCCCTGTGACTCTGGGTTATATGCAGTTGTTGAATGGGTGATTCCACGTTCCTTAAGTGAAATTTGAGCCTTGATCAGTTTGTGTTACTCTAGGCTATCCAAAAGTGGTACAAAATTAATTAGCTTGTTTAACACAGTCTGTGCTTTTAGTGTGCGCAATGGCAGTTTCTGGGAAACGGGTTGCAGTGCACATTATCGTCAAGATATGCTGGTGCCCGTGTTTCGACATGGGAAGGGGACCTATACAATCCATTTGCAACGTTTCAAATGGCTCTCCAATGACAGGAATTGGATGAAGAGGGGCTTTTGGAATGTTAGGATTTGGTTTTCTAGCACACTGGCAAACAACACATGAACGGCAAAAATCTGAAACTGCACACTAAAATAACATTTTCATGTGCCAATTTCAAAACTTGGTAACGATAATTGGCGGGAAGTATATAAGTACCTGATTTACTGTGCGCCAATCATTTTCCTCTGAAGACTTTGGTTTCCATTTTCGCATTAGAATCCTATTTTGCCAAAAGTATCTAATTTCTCCCACAACAAGATCACGTCATCAACAAGTATCTCATTTCTCCCACAACAAGATCACGTCATCAACTGCAGCACTTATGCAGTTGGTGAGTGTTGGATCCATCTTTTGTGCAGCACCCAAATGTTCCCTACTCACAATTGATGGATTTTTTTCTGTTAGCTGAGAGACAGAATCAGTCTTAACAGATACTTTACATTCTACCGGATTAGATAGAGGAAAGAATCAGAAAGATCCACGACATCAGAAAACTTTCTCGACTGGGAACAGGTAACCGCACAAGCAGGAAAAACCTGTGGAAAAGTCACAGAAAGATCAGTAGATGAAGGTGAATTTGGTTTATTTACAACAACTGGACTGCGAAAAACATTGCCACTCGCAAGGTAATTTCCCAGGATGAGATTGATATTGTCTACTGGCAACTTTTTACACACACCCAACCTCACCAAGCCTGAAACTAGACCAGACTTCAGGTTAACTGTGTGTAAAGGAACACTGACACAGCTCTTCTTGATACCACGTACAAGAACATTTGCGCCTGTATATGGACTATCAGAGAATGGCAAAACATCCTCTAATATGAATGACTGAGTTGATCCCGTATCTCTGAGAACTTGTACCAGCTGAAATACAGAAGTACCAGCAATTGATACATGGGCTGTTAGCTTAAAAGGACCAAATGATGATGTGTCAATAGGGAATAACTCAGAGACCGTCTGTGCCAGTGCAACACTCTTAGGTTTTGCAGTCCTATTTTTCCAAGCTCCAATCAGAAATTATATGGCCTGGATCAAGACAGTAATAGCAAAACCTTTTTCTTTCTGTGGCCTTAGACACAGGTCTTCCTCCAGTGCCTGGTTTACTGAGGTTAGGTCGAAAGGTCTCTTGTACAGCAGAATCTGCAGCAAAAAAAGTTTTTGTTTGACGCACAGCAGAAAAAAACAGTTCAATTCGTAAATGCAAATTCAGCTTCAACACTTTTTGTTTATTGAAATGAATAACTACATTTTCTGAAAGGCAATTCTTAAAATCTTCAAGTAAGAATAATTCTCACAAATCATCCACAGTAGTTACTTTACAAGAAAAAGTCCACTTTTCAAAAAGTGCTTTCTTTTCTCTTGCAAACTCAACGCAAGTTTGTTTAACCTGTTTTGAACATGCCCTAAACTTTTGTCTGTAAGCCTCAGATACCAACTCATAAGCCCTTAAGACTGTGGCTTTTACAATGTCATAGTCCAATGACTCCTCTACTGGTAAGGCAGCACATACCTCCTGTGCTTTCCCAAGAAGGTTACACTGCAAGAGTAGTGCCCACATGTCCTTTGCAGTGGTGGAGGTAACGAACCACAACTACTCATGTTACTGTAATTAAGTATATTTTGGGGTATTTGTACTTTCATGAGTATAATTTTAAGTCTGTAATTTTACTTGTACTTGAGTACAAATTAAGCTGTGTAATTTACTTCGTTACTTTTAAAATCACAATTCGTTACAGAGTACTGCAATTTAACTAATATTTCAACCACTGACCAGCATTTCGATAGCCAATAAAAAAAATCTCATCTTAACAGACCAATGAAAAGCCTGATATGTTATTTGAACCAAAAAACAAGTTCAGGCAGCTTCATAATATTGGATTTATGTGAGCTGACCGTCATCATACAGTCACAAAGTTATCGATAGACATATGGAGATTCAAGCAATAATGAATCTGAAGAACGCAGAAACACCACGCACACCTGGAGGAGCTGTTCACCTACAGGTACATAGGGAAGAGAGTGGACAGCTGTGCTGATGCAGTGTGAATAGCTATGTTATCATCTAAAAATGCTAATTAAATTAATGGCCAAAACTGGAATATCGAATAAAAAGCAGCGTTTCCGTCCAACAAGTCAAAGAGAACAAAATCGCCACTTCCTGATTAACTGGCGCAAATATCTAAAGTGAAAACTGAATTTGCTGCAGTATTAGCAGCTGCGTGTATATATTATCTTCATTTATTAAATGACTTGCACCTCAGAAGGCAATCCTGACACGCAGTGAACGCGCGGTGGCGTTTGAAGGTACGAGACACTGTGTGCAGACGCTTTTGACAATTCTGGTGGTAATTAATAATATAACACAATACTGAAATGGTTAAGGCGTTTTAGAATGACCAAAACAACATGTTTTACAATATGCTCAGCCTGCTGGTTTGTCCATTTACACATTCTTAAAATGTAAGCGCATTTTGGCGCATAAAAATAAGTGGATGAAACCTGCCCTCTGCTGTGCCATCCGGCTTACACAGGGTTTCCACAAGGTCTTAAACAGTCTAAAATAAAAAAATCAAAAAGTCTTAAATTTGCTGTTCCAGGTCTTAAATATTTTTGCACAGGTCTTATTTTTCTGATGTCCATGTAACGCTACATCTAATGCTCATTTAAATTTTTGTTTTTTGCTGTTGCTTTGTTTTCGTGGTGTTGTGGTTCTTTATTTCACTAGTCCTAATGTGATTTGTGTTATTACAACTACAAATGAGACCAACATGTAATAGCCAATCAGCTTTCTGTTACTGAACCCAGTTTGTTGAATATGAATCACTTTGTAGAGATTTTGTCTGAAACAGGTATGCCTGTACAGACACCTTTATCATCCGTTCATGCGGGATCATCATAGAGATAACCGAATGACCAATAATTCTTGGCTAGAAATTGCAACAGCCATAAAAGGAGAAAAATGTTTTTTTAAAAAGTTTGGAAAAACCTGAGGGATAAGTTTGTTAAAACAAAAAAATGCCATGGCAAATGTGGAGACCCATGTGGTTTTAATGAATATGTTTTTCCACCATTTATAGGTTTTACACTGATGTATAATTTTAAAGTTAAAACAATTTAATAGCTACAAACTAAAATTAAGTAACAAATTATGAAAAAGAATATTTGAAACGATTGATTTATAGTATACTGATGCTGTCAGGGTTCTGCCACTCCGGTCTTGTAAATTCTTGTTTTGGTGGCAGAGTCCTGACACTAGCTCTGTCTTGTCATGCCCTGTTGTGCTCGGCTCGAGTTTTCTCGGGTCGGGCACTTGTGTTGTCATTGTGTGCGTCTCTGTGTGCGCGCCTTCATGAGTGCGTGCAGACCGTGCGCGCTCCCGTTTGATGAGGATGCGCGTGGTCTGCATGTGCTTGTGACGTGCGCGCTCTCGTACTCGTGTTTGTGTTTTGTTCTGTCGGCATCGCGCTGTTTCATTCTCAGCGTCTCAGTCTGGTTGGTTTTGGTT
>CAIGQZ010000692.1:817499-861614 GCA_903798205.1 Danio tinwini
TCTGAACTGTTGGTGTTTATAGCAAGGATCTTGTTAAGCCATGGTGAAAGAATAAATACAAGTGCTCTTGACTCTTGATGGTTGGCAGTGTGGTGTTTTCCTCAGAGACAACAGCTAAACACAGCTGTGCATTGCTATATAAACATTGTTCTAAGCAGATTCATTATCGAGATCTATGTGTCCCCTTAAAGCCTTATGGTGAGTTTGGCTGTTTTTTTTTGTTGAGCCATTTAAAGACTGATGTGGTAGTCTCATAGCATATTGAGGGTATTTATTACTCATTTTTTGCTCTGTTCAGTAGGTGCAGTAGACAGACAGAAGAGTAATGTTTGACAAGATCATGTCTGAAAGCCTTCTGATTTAAAAAAAAAAAAAAAAAATATATATATAAAATGTTCACTGTTTGAAAAGTGCATTTCCCCCCAATTTACTATAGGTTGTTAAGATGGTGCTATTGGCAGTTGCTATGTTGTTCTGGGTTGTTGGTAGAGCATTGCTATGTGATTGATAGGTGGCTGCAGATGAGGTTAAGATGTTGTGAGTGGTTGTCAGTGTGTTTCTAGATGGTATAGATCAGGGGTCTCCAACTTAATTTACCTGGGGGCTGCTGTAGGCAGAGTCTGAGTGGGGTTGGGCCGCATCAGGTTTTCCACAAGAAATTAATTATATTATTAATTATTATTTTTTTAATTTGTTTATTTTTTCATCTTATTTTGCAGAGCTGCAGTCTAGGTGCCAGAAGCTGGACCTCAGTGAAGACTCGTCTGTCCTTGGAGCGTCACAGGAATCAGTCTCATGCTCTCACTCCACCATAACTGCACGTTCACATCGAAAGCAGCAAGAGTGTCAAAGGTCGCTCTGGCCGCCCTGGCGACGACGCTGTCTGCCTTCAGCTCCGGCGGTGGGAGCGTCACAATTCGCTACATTGATCTCGTATGTAAAAGAGCCGTTGCAGCATATCAGCAAATCAGTTACATTCCCACATAAAACATGCTTTCTAGCGTGAAGATGTTGCACACTTATTATAAAATTCATATTACTTTGAAAGATCTAGTTGCATGTGGTGTGGCTTTGCTCCACTTAATTATCCAATTTGTCCATATGCCTGAAATATTCTGAAGCATACCGTTTTGTATTGTCGCATGAGATTCCCGCTTTTTTGTAAAAATATATAACGTTGATGCACACCAGTAACTCGCCAGTAACTTTTTAATGTATGTTCCTGTAAGAAAAACATTGCAAATTATTGGAAATCCGGCGACCGTAATATTAAAACCCTTGGGAACAACTGTGGTCGGAACCAAAGTTCACAGTGGCTGTGTTCTCTGGACTCCTCTCAAGCGGTGGACTTCTACATTCTGATTGCTTGCCGCCGAACTGCATCACAGCTCATTACCATAAAGTTGACTTGATTTCAACTTTCCTCGCCGCTTATCGCCACCGGCTCCCATTGAAAATGAATGACTTCCGGCTACTTTGACGCTCTCGTCGCTTTCAGTGTGAACGTACAGAAACCACTACAGCAGCTGCTCAGGATATGGCCTGGTCCAGGATTATGAAAACCTTGGGATCATATGTAATGTTATTGATGTGTGACATTTAAAATGGGAGTCAATTGAATCACTTACTAAGGGGGTTTAAATGGCTTGGGGGTCGTGGCTTGAGTGCTTCATTATCATATTGAGACATTGATTGGCTACCTAAGTTAAATGAACCCAACCACATGTCTGTATGGCACTGCTACGCAAAGATATGCATCTAGGCCAGTTATAATAACAGTCTATGGGATCAGTTTGGGGGCGTGGCCTGATAGCTTCATTATCATATTGAGATGCTGATTGGTTGGTCGAGTCAAACAAGCCAACCCCTAAGTCTATAGGACACTGCTATGCAAAGATATGCATGTAGGCCAGTTATAATGGCAGTCTATGAAATTACTTATTAAGGGTATTTACTTTGAATGGGGGCGTGGCTTAAGAGCATCATTATCATACTGTAAAGCTGATTGGTTGTCTGAGTCAAATGAGCCAACCCCCATGTCTGTATGACACTTCTTTGCTAAGATATGGATGTAGGCCTATTATAATGGCAGTCTATGGAATGAGTTTGGAGGCGTGGCTTGAGAGCTTAATTATCATATTCATATGCTGATTGGTTCCCTGAGTCAAATGAGCACACCCCCATGTCTCTATGACACTCCTATGTAATGTTATTGATGTGTGCCATTTATAATGAAAGTCAATGAGATCAGCAATGGGACATCCCAGCCCATGTTAAGTCAATGAGGCAGTTATTAGGGGTCTTTAAATGGTTTGGGGTGAGAGGGGGGTGGCTTGAGAGCTTTATTATCATATTGAGATGCTTGTTGGTTGCTTGAGTCAAATAAGCCCGCCCCCAAGTCTGTATGAGTCAATGGCATTGTTAAGGCAATGGGACCACTTTGTGACATCCTAGCACCCCAGGGGTACAACTTATACCTCCTTTCGGGGAATGTTTCCACTTAAGGCTGATTTATACTTCTGCGTTAAGCACACACGTATGCTACGGCGCAGCCTACGCGTGGACGCATAGCCCCTCACTATGGTCGTCAGCGACATTGACGAGCACCTCTCAAAAAATGTAACGCGTACGCATAGTGCAAGCTCTGTGATTGGTCAGCTTGGTAGCACTGACGAGTGTGGGTGGAGGTGAGAGCCGCGCACCCGACACAGCAAGAGTTTACAAGTGTGAAGTCCCGTGAAGGAGCTCCACATGGAGACTGTTGGTTTGTGTTTACCTTATGATTACAGTTGTTGCACGTCCGCCGGTCCCGCCTCAAAATGAGCTAATTTGAGCCACTTGTACATTAAGGAAGTGTTCAGAAAAAATAAAACACCAGTAAAGAAACTCGACACAGAGAAACATAAACACGTACTGCCAGCTAGCGTTTCGGAAGTGTATTGCTGAGAAACAGAAACAGCGTGCAGAAGTATAAATGCACGGCTACGCGCAAGGCATAAGCCGTGGGTTATGGCGATCACTTGATGCAGAAGTATAAACCAGCCATTAGGCTGCAACCCTTTACAGATGTTGTGAATCCCATATGTCTATGAAATTCACACTCGGCGCAGTGATTTGTCAAAGTTCGGTTCAATGTTAAGTCTATGGGAGATTTGAGACATCGTAGCTCCTCAGGGGTACAACATTTAGCCCCTTTCGGGGTGTGCTCTTACCCGGGCTGTAACCCTTTCGAGATGTTGTGAATCCCATATTTCTACGAAATTCAGTCTTGGTTCTATGATGAGTTTTGGGAATAGTTTGTACCGTGCTGAAAATGAATGGATGTCAATGGGGCAATGTTAAGTCAATGGGAAACTTTGGGACGTCCTAGAGCCCCAGGGGTGCAACATTTACCCTCTTGTGTGGTATAATCTTACTCAGGCAGCAACCCTTTTGAAATGTTGTGAATCCCATATTTCTACGAAATTCAGTCTTGGCGCTATGATGTGTCAAAGGTGGTCCCCATGTTATGTCAATGGTGGCCAAAAAAACCCCCGACCCCATATAAAAGTCATAGCACACCATTCTCTATATCACCCACACACACACACATGCAGGTATTCACTGCACACAAATTAATGCCAAATCAATGAAAATAAATTCCGGCAAGATCCTGCTCAAATTAAGCACTGATTTATATAAATTTATATATTTATAATGTCCCACTGGGTGTCAACCAATCCCAATTCTACCCCTTAGCCCTTCCCCTCGTTTTGCGCGTTCATGTGAAGGGGTAGTGGGATCCCAATTGTCTTTAGCTTGAAGGCGTAGGGCTAAGGGCAAGGGGTATACACCCCTTCGAATGAAGATTTTTCAGGACCACACTCAAAACCAAGGGGGTTTTACCATCATGCTTTATAAAAAAAAAAAACGCTAAAATAAAAACCGCTAAATTTCACAATCTATAATCCCTAATAATAACTCCTGAATAGTAGTCCCACAACATTCTGACTTTCGTTGACACTCTAATACCCTGTCAGAAAAGTCTAGTGGCTGAGAATGAGCGTTTTACAGTGTCTGCTATAATGTAAATGTTGTTTTTGGGGTGTTTACATAGTCACAGTCTTATTGCCACATTAGATCGTTATGATAACATAATATATGCCTTCAGTGATTTCCTGAAGATAAACAAAAAACAAAAAAACAACACAACTGGAATAATTACAGTAGTTGCCATCGTCTGATCTCATATGAAGCAAGAGATCGCGATGGCATGTGCAGGTGTTTTAGTGCTGCCCCAATTCTTATGCTGCTGTCACACTAGCGTTTGAGCTTGCGAAATCCTGTCGTACGGCACTGTGAAAAGGGGTGGGATTAAACAAGATGATTAGACATTAAAAAAGCGTGCGATTGCTCCATGTTTTAAATTACTGTCCAGAGAGGTCATGTTTTGATCCTCGATTGGTCTCATGCAGTCAAGTGATGAGATTTTGCATGTCGGAGTTCACCAAGCTTAAACTTTGCACCACAGCAACCTGCGAAACTTGATGCATGACCCTGCGTTTCCGGTCTGATGCATTTTTATATGCGTATGAATGGAAGTCTATGGGGAGAAAAGTCCAGTGTGAGCGCAGCTTTAGGGGTACATTTTTAAGCCTTCCCCATCACACTAGTTTTTAAGGGGAAGGGGGAAGGGTACAAAAATAGAATTGGGATCGGGCCTTAAAAAACTTTTTTTGTAGTGTAGTTAATGAAGCTCGCTGGGATGAATGTCTGTGTGTGCCCAATAAAAATGAGGCAGCCAGCCAGGCACGGAAGAAAACACTCCATAGCAATGCTGCTGTAACTTTTACTGATTGGGAAATGTTTTTCTGCCTGCGTCAAGTCCAGCCGATGTCCCGCCCATGAGAGCCATATACCCCACCGTGATAGGTGGATTCATTCAGCTCCTCAATAGTAAAGTGCAATACATATCAAACTCGCGGGCCGCACTAACATTAAACTTTCAAATTAAAGCGGGGGCCACAAACTATCATCTGAGTTTGAGACCCCTGGTATAGATGGTAGATTTGGTGCTCTGGATTACTACAGTAAATGGTTGTGTTTGTTTTTTGAGTGGTTGCTAGGGTGGCAGATTTGGTTTTCAAGATTATTACCATTGTCTCCTACACATTCTGGAAGATTACCTGTGCTGTCTGAGTGGTTGCTATGATGTAACTAGGCATTGCAGTGGTTATGTTGTTCTTTTCAGTTAATTGGTGGTTGATATGTTGTTATGAGTTATTGCTATGGTGTTGCCAAGTAGTAGATTTGGTTATCTCGATAATTACGAGAGTAAATGATTCCAACACATTTTGCATGCTTGCTAGAGTGTAATTGGGACCATTTAAAGTTCTTTTCAATTGATTGGTGGTTGATATGTTATGATATAATAATAGAGGTTGCTAAGGAACTGCTAGATGTTTTGTGGTCTGAATCATTACTAGAGTAAGTAATTTCTACACATTCTAGGTGGTAATTTCTGCAATCTGTGGTTTCTAGGGTGTAACTGGACAAGTAATAAAGCAGTATTGCAGTTATATGCTGTTGCTTGTTGGTTGATATGTTGTTCTGAGTGGTTGTTATGGTTCTAGTTGGTAAGTTTGGTGTTTTGATTAATTACTTCAGTAAAGTAGCACCTACACATTCCGTCTGGTTATTTGTGCTAGATGAGTAATTGGTAGGGTGAAGGCACCTGATTTTAATACATGCTCACATTTTCACATAAATCATTTTGGACATGCCACTTCAAATGTATATAAAAGCTAGGAACCATTTTTTTCCATAATTATGCCTCGTGTATCATCTTGTTAATTTTATTTGAAGAAGGCTGTATCATTTCCAGTTAAGCAGGCTCTGCTTCCTGCTTTGCTACTGTTCGGATGCTTCTGCCTACTGCTCTGCTCCTTGCACTTTTGTTTTTTATATTTTATACTCTAATATTAACTTGAGCCTGTCAGCACAGTGCTCAAACAACACAGGTTGAATATCAACATCGAATCTACAAACCTTCTGGTATACAACTTTACCAATAAGAGGAGAATTATTGTCTGAACAATCCTCCCACAACCAGCTGCTTACATTCCTGAGACGAGAAAACACAGCTGTGAAAATGGCTTTGGATGGGATTAATTCAGAATCTCCCTGCTGCACAAACTGCCACAACTTCTACAAAAGATTGCAGTTCTTAAAACAAAGTTACTTGCGATCCGATCAGAACTGCCGGATCATGCAGGACTGCTTCATTGTGGACCCTCATTACATACAGCCGGTAAATCCCATAAAATTACTTCAGCTACTGTTTTTACACAGTCAAACAGAATGAAACTGTTGAAAATGAGCGTGATAACCAATGGCAAAAACAAGGTGCGAGACCAAAAGGTACTCACGGGGTCAGATCACGAAGATCATACGCTGCTGCATTAGCATCCTCTACCCCAAATACAGCTCGGACTCAAATACAGCTTCAGAGCCTATATAAAGTTTTCAGTAATATGGGTGAAGGATCCCTAAATGCATTCAGACAGAGACCACATGACTCAGCAGCTAATTCTGCATGGAACAGAGGCTCAAGGCCGACTAGACAGCGGCATTCTGCTCCAGTCGCAGCCAAGAAAAGAAACTTGATTGTTGAAGATTCAATAATCAAAAATTTTAGAAGCAGACTTACAATGACATACTGTTTCCCTTATGCAACAATTTCTTATATAAACAAAGAGCTTAAGAACATATTAAGAAAACATGAGAATGCAAAACGGGTTATCATCCATGTGGGGAAGAATGATATTCGGAAGAGGCAGTCAGAACTTCTCAGGACTGTTCATCAGTGGACCACTTCTTGCAAATGGGACATATATGTTTTCAAGGCTCCTTGGTCTAAATGCATGGCTGCAGAAAACATGTAACAGGAAAGGACTGAATTATATTGACAACTTCAGTCTCTTCTGGAACTAAAGACATTGGCTCCCAGTTACATTCAGAATATATTTTAATGTATTACTACTTGTCTATAAATCACTAAATGGCCTAGGACCTCAATACATTACAGATTTGCTCACTGAATACAAACCTAGTAGATCACTCAGATCTTTAGGAAATTCCAAGAGTTCAGTCAAAGCAGGGTGAATCAGCTTTCAACTACTACACCCCTCGCTGCTGGAATCAGCTTCCAGAAATGATCAGATGTGCTGTAATATTAGGCACATTCAAATTAAGGCTGCAAACACATCTGTTTAGCGGTGTCTTTTCTGAATGAGCACTGTGCTATGTCCGACAGATCACACTTTTGTGTCTTTCTTTTCTTTTTCCTTCTTTTGAATGAGGTCGAGCCTTCTCATTTATGGCTCCTAAACTCTGGAATAGCCTTCCTGATAATGTTCGAGACTAAGACACACTCTCGCAGTTTAAAACTAAATTAAAGACCTATCTTTTTAGTAAAGCATACACTCAATGCATCACATAGCGGTATGATGCATGAATGTGCTCCATACATATCTTTATATACACTATAAACAGCAGCTACGCTAATTATTCTCTTTTTTTCTCTATTTCCACCTGGGGATACTCATACCGAAATGTACTCAGTCCTGAGACGCACTCTCAGCAGTGAATATTAAACCACACTGACCTGAACTGAACTAAACTGAACTTAAACTCTGAAAACTGAACTGACACTTTCAATTCACTATAATCTTCTATGTAAAGCTGCTTTGACACAATCCACATTGTAAAAGCACTATACAAATAAAGATGAATTGAATTGAATTTTATAACCTGTTTTAACATTTTAATCTGTTTTTAATAATTTTTATTATGTTTTTTATTTTCTTATACTTGTCTTTTTTGTTCCTGTTTATGTAAATCACTTTGAATTCCCACTGTGTATGAAATGTGTTACATAAACTTACCTTGCCCTGCCTTACCTAAAAATGCTGGTTGCCAGAGGTATGGATAATTTTGGACTGTGTGTGTATGTGTATGTGTGCGTGCACGTATGAATGTGAATTCCTGGCACAATTCGCTGACCAAAAATGCCTCCAGATACCCGACCCTCTTGACTGATTCTAATGTGACCAGCATCTGTCTATATAACCAGAAATCTTAAAGATACTTAGTGGAGTGAATTGAACAGACCTCGCTGCAGGCCACATGGGCATGAGAGGGGGACAGGATGGATTTAACCATCTCGAATCTCGTGCCTCTGAGGAACTGAATGATGAGGCGATGCTTTGGCATGGTTGAGCTCGCCCAGTGATTTTCAGCCACGTGAATCTGGAGGAGCAAATTGTGAGCAAGCTGAGACATGCGGCGGGAGACAGTGCGTCTCTACATGCCATGCCCATCTGGAAACCTGATTCAAAGTCAGCGCTGAAGTGGTCCTTTATGAACAATCTGAGTTACATGAAGCCCCAACAGGTCAAGATGCCAGAGCACCAGATCCCCCTGCATAATTGACTGACCCTCCAGATCATGGTAAAAATAAGCCAATCACAAAACAGTCAAAAATGCAGATGCCTGTAGCCGAAGAGCTACATTCATCTGCAAGGGCAAGGGGAATCCCGGGCCCTCTACTCTGCCCACCTCAGTGTCACTTTGCGGTCTGTTTACCGACTTTCTGCGAGGGTCTCTAGCTGGCCACTAGCTAGTGAAATGGGCTGTGGAAGCAGAGCTAATCTTGGAGTTGCAGGAAGGACGCTCTCTGTGAGGAGCAGTCAGCATGGACGGGACTGGTGGGGGAACAGTTTCCAAGCCAGTCAGAAGATGACCTGCCCCATCGCACTCAGTTGTTTTTTCCCTGCCGACGACTCCAGGGTAAAGTCCCCGACTGTGTCGTCGAATAGGCCTGCCTGGGATATAGTAGCCAAGGGTGGTGTTCCTGGACCACTGTGTGGCCATCATCTTACAAAGGACACAGGTGGCGAACTTGGTTTATAAGAGCACAGTTGGCCAACGTGCAGAGCTTATGCTAAAACCTGCGCAAGAACTGCCCTTGTGCAGCACTGCCAGCTTTTACACTAATACCATGGTTCAGGGCAGAAGAGGCATGGTGCGAGGTGGTGTGGGCTCTGGCCATGAGAGACAGATAACTCGGGGGTCTCAACTTACCCCTCCAGGTAGTGGTGCCCACCACCTGGGGAATACCCTCTGGTGGCCCTGCCATCAAGGGAGGATCAAGCAGTGAAAAACACTCTCCATACCTGCATGTGCTCACGTTGTGCCTTGGGAAAGAAGGGGAGAGGGGACTGGGAGGATTAACCTCTATATATTAGTGCCCGAACCATACCCTCTAGTTGTCCCGATTCCAGATCCGTGACATGACAGCTTGCCCTCCAATGTCAAGATGGGCGTCTAATCTCCAGTGTCATTGAGATGAACCATTACAACCGCTCAACATTTCAATATAGCGTGCTTTGGAATACAGGGGCTCTGCAGGCCTGGAGGCGGTGGATAATCTCCCATTGTAATCCTCAGATCTGTCTGAGTGCTCACAGATTTCACGGGGAACAGCACAGGTGGCTCACACTTTTGCAATTCAGCCGCAATCTCAGCTGGGCAACAGACATGCCCTCGTAGTGAGAGCACAAGCTGTCCGTGAGCCCCGCATCCACATGCTGGACCCCCAGACATGTGATACAGTACCCGTGCCCATCTTCTGAAGATAGGAACCACCATATCCAGAAACCCACAATCAGAACAGCAACTTGAAAAAGATGTTTTGCCTGACCATTGTTGCGCTTATAGGGGAAATCTGCTCTTTTATTAGATAGCTCTTTTAGAAGTACGCAGTAAAAGTCCTAGGGATGGGAAAATCAACCAGCTTGACTGTCAACCAGTTGCTGTCTGTGTCTTCACCCATGCTGGATACATGAAGTTTGATCTTGATCATGATCAGGCTTTAGCTTGATCATGATCATTTGTGCATAAGTAATTTTCTATAGCGTATATGAGAGAAATGTCATAATGACTTCTATGGCCATTCTAGTGGTCATATAATATTGGTAGTTTCAGTGTTAATGTAGTTACAAGGTGGTTGATATGTCATAGATGGTGGTGTTCTGGGTAATTACTGCAGTAGGTGGCTGCTAAATATTTTGAATGGCTGTTTGTGTATTCTGAGTCGTTGTTTGGATGTTACTGTCGTGTTCAAAGTAGACCCAACAAAAGTTTATTGAGACAATGAAAAGCAGTCAGAAGTTTCAGCCTTCTCCAGGGCAATGCATGAACAAAAAGTTTCTCTCAAAATTGATAAGCAGTTAGAAAGTTCAGCCTTTTTCTGGGCGATGCTTGAACAGAAAGACTCTATCAAAAAATGATTGAAATAAACAGGACAGACCTCAGGCTGGTGAGCAGATGGAAAGGCTTCACAGAGAGGCCGACTGTGAGAGCAGAGTAGAGCAGAGGTGAGTCGATCAAGCACAGAACGAGGGAGAAGGGGATATTAAATAGCGAACAATCAGAGAAGAGGGAGAACAGGTGAGAATGATGGGAACTGGAAAACAAGGGAATTGATAGCAGGGGTGCAAGTGTGCACGAATAGACAGGCACAAGAGGGAGACAGAGATAACACAGAAAAAAAACCTTGACAATACCCCCTACCTAATGAGCACTACCTGCCGCTCAAGAGGAGAGGAACTGGCGAGAGCAAAGGAATTCATCAATGAGGGAGAGGTCCTCAGGACCGTAGAGGTCCTCAGGACCACGATGCCTCATATCAAGCAATATGTTAGAAGTGCTATCAACAAGAACAGGGGAAGAAGGGGTGGGAGGGGAATGAATGGAAGAGCGGAAAACTGGTTTGATTCAAGATATGTGAAAACCGGGTGGATACGTTGCAAATAGGATGGTAACTTTAGTCGGACGGCTGCTGTTCTATTGACCTTATCAATAGTGAATGGTCTGATAAAGCGAGGTACCAATTTGTGGAAAACACAGTTTCCTTTTCCTGAGAGGGAAACAGAGGAGGTTGGTCACCCAAACAACAGGAAAAAGGCGATAACCTAGGGGAAGAGGATGGTAGCGAATTATGAGCATATTCTGCCCAAAATTAGCTTGCTCAGCCTGACCATTAGTTTGTGGATAAAAACCTGATGGCAGCTTACCGTAGCCCCGAGCCAATTGCAAAACTCCCTCTAAAATTGTGAAGTAAATTGTAAGCTGCGGTCGGATAGAACATCAAAAGGAAGACTGTGAATCCTAACAACGTTACTGATGATAACGTGCACAGTTCCCAAGTGGACGGCAGTTTAGGTAACGGAATAAAGTGTGCCACCATAGAGAAGCGATCCACAACAGTGAGAGTGACATTGTTACCATTAGACGAAGGCAGCCCTGTAACAAAGTTAAGGGAACCTAGGCTGTTTATGGAAATTTTTCTATTCAAATAAGTTGCCAGATGACGCATAGTTGGGGCGAGGGATCGCACTCAACTTATGGATGCCATGAGCCACTATATCTAATGACTACTTGTCACTTTTGCTAAAATGCTGGTAAGTCATTGAAATTAGCCACAGGCTGCGAATGGACACCCTCAGTGGTGCCCAAGCGCTTCACAGACCATGTAGGGGTCCTCCTTAGGACCCCTAAGTGCCTATTTGTCCCCCTGACTACCTTTTTGTCCACAAAGTGCCTATTCCTCCCCCTGAATGCCTATTGACCCCCCTCGTCTTCCTCATTGTCCACAGAGTGCCTAGTGATCCCCCTGACTGCCTATTCATCACCCTCCTCTTCATCATTGTCCACTGAGTGCCTATTGGTCCCCCTGACTACCTATTTTCCACAAAGTGCCTATTCATCCCCCTGACTGCCTGTTCTTCATCATTTATTGATCCCCCTGACTGCCCATTCATCACCCTCCTCTACCTCATTGTCAACTGAAAGCCTACTGGTCCCCCTGGCAGCCTATTGTCCACAAAATGCCCGTTTATCCCCCTGACTGCTTATTGTCCACAAAGTACCTGTTGATACCCCCCCACCTACTGCCTGTTTTTCACCCTTGTCTTCCTCATTGTCTGCAGAGTGCTTTTGATCACCCTAAACATCTATTCTTCATCATCGTGCACAAAAGTGACCGTCATACCCCGGGGACTGCCTGGACACGCCCGCCAGGCTCCCTTTGTGCTACCAAACACTTGCTTTGGGTCACAGGGACAAGTGTTTCCAAGATGGCTTAGAAAGGCCACAAGAGTCTTTTCGGTCCCCAGAGAGTAGCAAAACCTCAAGTCTGTGGCTGAACAGTACCTCAGGGGCCAAACAGCTGAGTATCCCACGTTCAGCAATTGCACCGGCTTATTTGCCCAAAAAAGCCCCCCATGACCACGAGCAACCTATGTAGTTTCCATTGAATAAGTTGAACGTGGGAGACAAGGCTGTACAGGGGGCTCAAAAGGTCGCAGGACCCCGAACTTTGGCACAGAGCACCGCCGTCGCACCCCCAGCCAGGTCCCCAAGTTCCATGGCTGTAGCTGCTTTCTGAGCCTTTTAGGCCTGGCCAAAGAGACTGCCCTCATAGGCCTCAATCCATAGAGCTCTATGTGAGACAGAGTGCCGTACGTTCGGGGCATCCCTGTTAGGGCACAGAAGCCATTTGGGGAGCTCTGACGTAGAAGACCCTGCTGTACAGGGATTCCTGACCCCTCCGCTTCCCCGAATGTACCCCAAAATCAAAGTTCATGTCCAGATCTCGGCTTCTGGACCTAGCAGTGAGCCCAAACCTGCATTTCTGTGCTAGTCTGGACATGCCCTGTCCAGGGTGTGAGACGTTTGGAGAAACTTGAAAATTAGAGATTTTTTGAGTGAAATTTTCAACTTTCTCCAATGTTCTTCAAATTCACACCATGGATGGGGTATGCCCAGATTAGAGCAGGAAGGCAGGTTTAAGCTTGTTAGGCCTTGTAGATCTTGACATCCCACCTGCAATCTATTCCATTCATAAAAATATATAACATAAAATAGTTCTTGGTGGACAGTGGAATTTCTAGGTTTTAACACCAGGTGGGCAACTCAGGGGGAGGTGAGGAACCACCTCCACAAGTTTGTTTGCGGATCTGTTGAGGTTTGACCACTTGGGTGGACGAATCAAGTAAAAAATTCCATTTGAAATTAGTTTGAAAGGGCCCAGGTAGGTTGTCTGTGTTGGACAATGCCTTTTTAGGCCATAGAAGCCATTTGCTGAGCTCTAATTAGGATGAAACTGCTGGACAGAAATGCCACAGGTGGGTTGTTATAATATTATGTTCAGAAATAAGAATATCAATGGTTAAATTGAGTAAAAAACAAAAAGGTGGCGCACCAATATTGATGAATTTTAACCAAACTTGGAAAATTGACATTATCAGAAGTTGAAATATTGGCTAAATTGATAAGTTGTGGCCTCTTGGGACCTCACTGAGGACTATAGCACCTTCGGAATCAGAAAATTAAAATGCATATTTGATGGTAGCAATTGAGGTGGAGACCACTTAGGTGGATGGATCACATAAAACATCCCACCTGTAGCTTATGTAGTGGACCTAGGTAGGCTGTCTGTGGACATACCACTTGAAGCTTATTCAGTGCACCTTAAATAAGCTGTCTGAGGACATTCCACTTGTAGAAAAAAAGGGTTTTAGAAATATTTTCAGAAATATGGGTCCCCTAGATGGCCACAAACAGCCTAATCATCCCACTGACCTCTTTCTGATAACTAGCAGCCTACTTGTACTGCTGATCACCTGTCTGAGGACATCCCACCTGTAGTTTATTTAGCTGCTGAATACGATACAGATGGGATGTCTACAGACAGCTTAATAAGATACAGTTGGGATGTCCACAGACTGCCTGCCTTGGGTCCATTGAAAAAGCTGCAGGTAAGATGTCTACAGACAGCTTAATAAGATTCAGGTGGGATGTCCACAGACAGACTATTAAGCTACAGGTGGGATGTCCACAGACAGCCTACCTAGGGTCCATCATGAGACACATAGGTCATAAGGGGGAGGTTTAGGCTGTCCCTGGATGCCCAGCCCACACCTATTTAACAGGCCCCGCGTAGGGGGTTCCTATCAGTCCACTGCCACCACGTGGCAAACCCTAGATTGCAACAGCAAGCTGGGAGCGGTTCAACAGGTCCTCCCCTCAGGCCCCGCACGTCGTCGGGGGTGGGAAAAATCATCTAGGGGCAGTGTGCAGCATCCACAAACAGCCTTTCACCAAATCCCTATTAAGTGCTCCTTGATCCCCTGTTCACCGTTGGCGCCCTTAGGCAATATAATGTGATATGATTCTTCAGACGAGACGGGACGGGAAGTGGTTGCAATAGACCTGCAGGTGCAGTGTTACTGGCCTTATTCAAATGAGAGTGTCAGGGTTGCAGGTTGGGAAAAGGAGCGAGGACTCAAATGCAGGGAAAAATGGGTATTTATTAATAATAAAATAAAACAAACAGCAAAATGAACTACCCCGAGGGGAAAAAAACTTAATAAAACATACAAATAAACTTCACAGGGCAGGCTGGCAGGGATCAGGACAGGACAAGGCTACACACAACAGGACAAGGAGAATAGATGACGAACTGGCACAGGGCAGCAGACATGAGGAGATTTTAAGCAGAAGTAAATTAACACAACCAGGTGAACACGATAAACTAATAATGGGTTAACAAGGAGGGTAGGGCTAGACAATAAACAGGAGAGCACATGACACAAAGAAACAAGCCATGTGCTTACATAAAACTAGAACACGCAGCCAATGAGAGAACTCATTAACTGCGTGTTCATGTAAACACGCACCATGTGCTAAACACAACACCAACAGAAGACTAAACACGAGCACACGATAGATGAAAACATCTTACTTAAGAAAACTCGAGCCGAGCACAACAGGGCATGACAAGACAGAGCTAGTGTCCGGACTCTGCCACCAAAACAAGAATCTACAAGACCAGAGTGGCAGAACCCTGACAGAGAGTGCAAATGTGACATGAATTGACAAAACGGTGAATTTCACGAATCATAGCGGGCCATTATAAATGCTGCCGAATGACACCCAACATTCTCCTAATGCCTGGGTGTGCCATAAATTTGTGTGTCCCCAAGGCAGAACAGCTGCATGCAATGGTTTAGTAACAAAGAGCCTATCTGCTGGACAATTGCTGGGAGCAGTAATGCGAGTGAGCGTCCTCCTAACAGAGTTCTCAATACCCCAAGACCTTACCTGCAGGCAGAATAGGCTCGGAGGAGGAATTATCCTCCAAAATGGAATATTGGGGAGAGAGGGCATCTGGTTTAACATTCTTAGTGCTGGGGCAATAGGAATTGGTAAAATTAAATCAACCCAAAAAAAAAATGCGCCCAGTGAGCTTGATGTGCGTTAAGTCGTTTGACAAAACAAATGTACTCAAGGTTACGATGGTAAGTCCATACGATAAATGAGATGGGCGTGCCATCTAGCCAGTGATGCCATGCCCCTAGAACAAGACAGAATGCTAGTAGTTCGCAGTTACCTACGTCATAATTATGTTCTGTGGGAGAGTGTCTCTGGGAGCAGACACAAACATGCACTTAAAGCAATCAAATGCACGTTGTGCAGACTTAGGCCACACAAAACGTGACTTTACTGAGGTTAACACCATAAGAGGAGCCACATTCTCTCTAAAGTTATGGATAAATCAATGGTAAATATTGGAATACCCCAAAAAACGCTGGAGAGCAGTGCACGATTCTGGAACCAGCCCTTCGGTCACGCAACGTACCTTGGCAGGGTCCATACTGATGCCCTCCACCAAAATAATCGATATAAGGAAAGTAACAGAACAAGGGTGGAAGGCTTATTTCTCGGCTTTAACGAAAAGGCGGTTCTTCAGCAGGTGCATCATTCTCCAGCACCTGCTGGAAAACCACCTTTTCGTTAAAGTTGAGAAATGCGCCTATGTGAGTCGGCAAATCTGCCGACAAAATCAAAATGTCATCTAAGTAGACGAAAACAAAAAGTTTAAGCATATCTCAAAGTACGTCGCTAACGGGCCTGAAATACAGCAGGAGCATTTACCAGCTTGAAGGGAAGGACCCGGTTTTCAAAGTGACAGGGGAGCATGTTAAATGTGGTCTTCCATTCATCCCCTTCCTTAATTTGTACAAGATAAGCATATGCAGATCTAATTTGGTAAGATGGTAGCCCCCTGTAGAATATCGAAGGGGGAAGACATTAGTGGCAAAGGGTACTTATTCTTTATGGTAATGTAGTTAAGTCTGCGATAATCTATATAGGGGTGTAAAGATCCATCCTTCTTTTTAACAAAAAAACCCCAGCTCCGGCCAGAAAAGATGACAAAACTATAGTACCGGCGGCCAGGGACTCTGATAAATATTTCAGGAGCGGACAAGGAGTAAACTCCCCTTGGGGAGGAGTGGTACAGGGGAGCAGGTTAATACTACAGTCATAAGGTCGACGGGGAGAAAGAGCACTGGCCCGGGACTTGCTGAAGACCACTCACAGATCATGTTAAGCTTCGGGGATGCCCAATAAGTCAACAGGCTCCTCCTGAAACACAGAAAGAGAAGAGACGGAAGACACAGCAGACACAAGACGGTTGGTATGACAAGACAGATTCCACGATAAAATAAATGCTTCTGCCCAGTTTATCTGAGGGTTATATTTAACTAGCCAAGAATGGCCCAAAACTATAGGTATAGAAGGAGAGCAGAAAACTAAAAAAGACAAAGCCTCTTGATGGTTGCCAGAAATATGAAGACTCACTTGGATGGTGGTGTTATGAACTTGTGGTAGAACACTGCCATTCAGAGCATATACTGTGCAGTGGTTGTGTCCTGCAGTGTATGGAGTGGGATGTTGTGCTCCGCAGCGAAAGCTGCATCAATAAAACTGCTCCGCACCTGAACACAGCAGCGCGAAGCAGGAGACTGCAGACTCTTCCCAACGGAGTGTGACGGGCAGTGTTGTGCAAGTTACTTCCAAACTGTAATACATTACAAATTACTTGTTACTGTTATTTAAAAGTAATCCCTTACATTACAATATTACTGTCTCAAAATTGTAATGTTGCATTACTCTTATATTACTTTTTAGTTACCTTCACCAAAATAACTACAGAATTAGAACTTAACATTCTAAAACGACCAAATGTACTGCAGAGCATTTTACATCCAGTAGAAAGCGATATGATGTAACAGAATGACTGTGACCTATCCAGGCTACTAACAATATAGTATATAATTGGCAACGTGAAGGCTCAAGACAATGCAAGAAAGGATGACAGTCAGATTCACAAATGATCTGTTAAAAGTATTGTAGAGGTGAAGTGGTTATCTGGCAATATCTGTGAATAGTTTGACTATATTCATATTAGACACAACAGGCCTATATGTAAACTCCAATGCCATGACAAAATGCAGATTTCTTTTATCTTCTTATTGTTGCCATTATTGTATTTACTTTAAATTTAAGAGGCTCACAACACAAAACATAGGCAGTATACCTAACGCTCATAAACACTAGTATTTATTAAAGAATTTACCTTAACCGGTTGGTAAACAGTGTAGCAATATATAAACCATATCAACATTCTTAGGATAACAATTTAACAGGAGGATCTCTGGAGAACAAAAGCACAGAAAGAGGAGGAAACAAATTCAAACAAATTGTGGGTCTGCATTATCTGACGGAGTGAGAGCGGATAATTTGCACGTGAGCAGACAGTGTTTTGAGTGCAAGCGAGGAGTTTTGTCCACAAACAGAGGAGACCGGTGCATTCACTCGCTCGTATTACATGAATGCGCTCTCGACTTGTAATACTGTGCTTAGGACAATTATCAGTGAAATAACGCCATATGCACATACGTCCATCTCGCGAATGTACTGTCTTCTGCCATTTCATCTATTTGTTGCTTTTCCGCTGCACGTTAGGGTCTAGAAAATCATTCTGCGTTCAAAGTAAAAAGTTCCAATAGCCAGTGGGAGATTAATGACAACACACACGTATGTTCACTCACCACGAACAGGTAATAGAACTGTGGTATTTTTTGTTTGTTAATGTCTTGAGGGCGAAAAGTTTGTTGTAACGCACGCATTACTGAACATGTACCTAGTAAAATGTTACTGAAAATGTATTAGCAATGCCTTACACTACTGCGTTACAGAAAAATGTAATACGTTACTGTAATACATTACTTATGTAACGCATTACTCCCAACACTGGTGACGGGCAGCAGAGTTCTTGTCTGGGTGCTAGGGCACAGAGTGGAAGCCCTCGCCAGGAGGTCCCGGCTCACTGACGAGCGTTGGCTTTTACTGGACAAACGGAGAAGCAGTGGCCAGAACCTCCACCCTACAGGCACAAACCCAAATTAATACACCGCTGCCTCTCAAAGGGGACAAATGAATTCCCACCACCTCCATCGGAACTGAAGCGGGGGCATGGACGACGGGAAGCCTGGAGTCGACAGCCGAGAAACCTCCTCGGGCACCAGCAGGGAAGGAGCAAGTGCAATGGCACAATGCCAAGCGCCAGTCCATTTTAATGGCAAGTTCAATGAGGGCATCCAGACCGGGTGGCATTTTGTGAGCGTAGAGTTCGCCGTTAAGTTCTGCGCTCAGCTCATCCAGGAAGTGAGCAGACAAGGCAGCATTGTTCCACCTGCACATAGCACAGAGAGTGAGGAATTCTCATAGTCAGATACTGAGCGTTGGCCTTGACAAAGAGCAGCGAGAAGGCGAGAGGCTTCACACCCATAGACTGAACGATCAAATACCTTTAGCCTCTCCTCTTTGAAGTCTTCATAATGAGTGCAGATCTCCGACTCGGCCTCCCAGACTGCCATACCCGAGTCCCTTGCTTTGCCTGACAGGAGAGAAAGGACGTAAGCGATCCTGGCCCACTCCTCTGCATACGTGAGGGACTGAAGGGAAAACAACACTTTACGTTGGCATTGTGTTGGCTCACCCAAATAACTGAACAGATTGTTGACCCTCGGCTCTGGTAATCCACAAGCTGGATGTGGGGACCCCTGGTCGTGGCGCAGGGCATAGAGCTGATTAGAGAGATCTGCCACCTGGGCGGATGACAAGACAAACGGGGTGATCCTCAAACAGGTAAGACACATGAGTTGTGAAGCTTACTGACACAGAACAATTTTCAAGCACAGATCAAGGGAAAAGAAGAGATTAAGGGCCAATCCGAATTCTATTTTTGTACCCCTACCCCTTGGCCCTTAAAACCGAGGGTTAAGGGGAAGGGCTTCAAAATTTACCCCTAAGAATTGGGACAGCATTTCAACACCTGCAAACGTCATCATATGTCATCGTGATCTCTTGGTTCATATGAGATCAGACGATCACGACTGCTGTAGTTATTCCAGTTGTTATTTTTAGGTATTTATCTTCATTAAATCACTGAAGGCATGTATTATGTTATAACGATCTAATGTGGCAATAAGATCGTAACTGTACTGTGTATTTACACAGAGGCCGTATTCATCTATGTAAACAGTAGAAAACAACATTAACATTATAGCAGACACTGTAAAAGGCTCATTCTCAGCCACTAGACTTTTCTAACAGGGTATTTGAGTGTCATCGAGTGTCAGAATAATGTGGAACTGCTGTACAGGAGTTATGATTATGGATTATAGATCGCAAAATTTTTCTTTTTTTTCTTTTTTTTTTAAAGCATGCCATGCAACACAAACACAAACGTGATTATAAATATAATAAAACGTGTTTGTCGTAAAAATTAGTAATAATAACAAAAAATATTAATTTGTGGATCTCCTTACTTCCGGGTTCAGCAATACTGTCGTTGTGGCAAGTGTATTCTGGGAAACTTCTTACCCCTTCGTTTCAAGTGTGTTCCTGAAAAATCTTCGTTCGAAGGGATGTATACCCCTTGCCCTTAGCCCTATGCCTTCAAGCTAAAGAGAATTGGGACAGCACTACCCCTTGATGTGAAAGCGCAAAACGAGGGGTAGGGGTAAGGGGAAGGGCTAATGGGTGGAATTGGGATTGGGCCTAAATAGCCAACAATCAGAGAAGAGAGAGAACAGGTGAGAGTGATGGGAATGAGACAACAAGGGATTTGATACCAGGTGTGCAAGTGTGCACGAATAGCAGGCACAAGAGGGAGACAGAAATAACACAAAAAACCCTGACAGTTACTAAAATTGTTTAAATGTTGTTCGGGCATTGGTTGGTTTGGATGTTGGGTTATTGCGCATTGTTGTTAATCAGAAAGTTGCTAACCTAATGAAGGGCATGTGGAAAAAATAAAGTTTTATTTCCATTCAAGGAAGAAATTCAATATGTTAAATATTGTTAAATATTAATGTTAATACGAAATTTGTTAAATAAAAATGTTAGTATGACATATAAACACATTTAGGAGAAGTAGGGACACTTATTATATGGGTTTTATTATTAACACATTTATTAAATTACAATATTTAAAAAAATGATAAAATGACTGCCTCTGTAGTTATAGTATTAACTGGTTTTCAAAAATACTTTCAAAGTTCTTAAACCTTGTGTACTGTTCAAATTGACTACACTTTTGTTACGTTCGCGGCAGTTTTTTTGCCCCATTGACTTTCATTATAACAACATTTTTTGATTGCAAAGCCATAACAACAAATAACCCATGTATTCTGTATTGTTGGTGTTTTTCCATGTTAAGAAGAGGTAAAACTATTTTTTTTTACTGTTGATCATCAGTTGGCAGCAATAGCCCTTTAGATAGGCCTGTACAAATAATTACTGACTTTTATATAGAGTTCAATAGAGTAAAACTGCAAATTATAGAGTGCATGCATACATTCACTTACTATGTTTATTATGTTCTGAGAGCTGAGTTGATTATTATTATTTTTTATTTTCTCCAACATATCAAGGTGAGTGGGCAACGGTCTTTCACACACTCACACACGCAACAATGGTAAGCAACAATCAAGAATGCATGATTATATGGTGGATTTGCAATCAAAAATATCATTATAACGTATATCAATGGGGCAAAAACAGCCCCAAACATATTGAATGGGTAGTAAATTTGCCAATTCCAAAGCATTTTTCCAAAATGTGTCAAAATAAAATCTATCACCAAAAATCACTCCATTTGATGAAACACAGAGAAAGTTGTGGCTAAATTAAGATTCTAAATCACCCCAGAGTGGATGAAAACAGCTCGGACAGCACATAAGGGTTAATAGAGTTTCTAAGGTATTGCTATTTATTAGGTCATTCTAGGTGGTTGGCAGGGAATTAATAAGCTAAATTTTAAATGATTATGGAGTTCTGAATGATTGCTACAGATGAATCACCGCTTCTTCGAGTTTGTTTATCTATGGTAATCATTTCCAGATTCAAATGGAGCCCTGCTGAAAAAAACTGCTTAAGCCAGCCTGGGCTGGTTGGCTGGTTTCCAGCCATTTTCAGCCTGGTCTTAGCTTGTCAGACTGGGAGATAACTAGCTAAAACCAGCTTGACCAGCCTAGGCAGGCTGAGAGCCCAGCCAAAACCAGCTATGTCCAGTTTAAACCAGGCTGGCCAAGCTGGTTTTAGATGGTTTAGGGTGGTCATTTTCCAACCTGGTTTTATCTTAAGTCGACCAGCTAAAACCAGACAACCAGCTAAGGCTGGTTTAAGCTGTTTTTTTTTCAGCTGGGAGAATTCCCCTATATTCACATTATTTGTTTAAAAGGGTTTGGTTTTTATGGCTGTACTAAATAAAGGTGTTGTCTTAAAAAATGCAACTACATGAAAAGCCTGGAAAGTAAATCTAATTAAAATGTTCAACCTGATATAATGTAGAGAAATTAGCATCTTACTTCAAGTCTCAGTGCTCTTTGGACTCTAGAGTTGGAGAGCATTGATTTTGATCTACTTATTCATCAATACAAATGTGAATAAATTGCTTAGCCAGAGACAGAACTGGGGAGAAGCATGCCAAACTGCACTATATTTGAAAAATGACTAACAAATTATACTTATATTCACGTCTGAGTTGAAGTGTCAGTAATGTCTAAACATATTTTCAAGTGCACTATCATATTGTCTCTGTTTGTGTATAAATCCATACAAAAAAGTGTTGCATTAACAGTAACCGTGACCAAAGGCTTGTGCAAGGACATGAACAAATTCATAAGGAATAAAAATTCAAATAATTAGTTGATGCTTCTTAGTATCTTGAATAAGGAGAGCCCTCCATTGATTACTTGATAACTAAAAATGTTATTATTATCATCATCGAAAGTGTTTCAATCTGCTTGTCTTTAAAACGTTCTTGTAAGAAATAAATCCTGAAATGGGAAACACATGCTTGTCTCCTTGTCCCACTAAGCTTGGCACCCGGAGGGAGGCTTCCCAGGTGCACTGCATTATAATGTCAAAGGCCTTTTTATCACGGTAAGAGGAAATTGCTCTCAGCCTCATTCCATAACTTTGAAAACAGAGGTTTTATTACTTTGCAGATCAAAGGTCAAATCCTTATGGAACACATTTAACTCTGTTATATCTTTAACAAACTAATGTGTTCTTTTTTTTTTTTTTTTTTACAATTATAACTTTCCCAATATAGTAAAATTCTGGTAAAAATTAGGTCAATCAGAAAAAGCACACACTGACAATCCACACGGGATAAGCACACACTGACAACCCCCCCCCCCCCGCCCCCCCCACACACACCCTTTATTTTTAAGTTTATATAAGCTTGTATCGTATTTACTAGGAATAAGAGACTTGTTTTTAGAATAAGACAGGCTTTAAGCAGTACAGTGAAATAGGCAGCCATGCATGACGACAGAGTATTTACAGCTTGTCAGAATGCTAAATGTGGGATATACAGAATATTCATTCATTTAATTTCCTTCGCCTTAGTCCCTTTATTTATCATAGGTTGGCACAGTGGAATGAACTGCCAACTTATCCAGCATATGTTTTATGCAGCGGATGCCCTTCCAGCTGCAACCCAGCACTGAAAAACAGCCATACACTCTTGCAGTCACACACATACACTGCAGCCAATTTTGCTTATTCAATTGACACATAGCGCATGTCTCTGGCGTGTGGGAGAAACTGGAGCACCCGGAGGAGCACAGGGTGAACATACAAACCCCACACAGAAACGCCTAACTGACCTAGCCGGGGCTTGAACCGGCAACCTTTTTGCTGTGAGGCGACAGTCCTAAACACTGAGCCACCATGCCGCCCCTTACACAGATTGTACATTTGTTTATTGCCAGAAGAGGGATCTGTTTAGCCATCTTTTGTTCGGTTTAAGGTGTATGTTGTGAAATTTGCTGCATAATTTAAAATGAGACAAAAACACGTGTAAATTGCACATTTATGCATTTTGTCATTTCTCTCAGTTCATAGTCTGAATTCTTTTGAGTAATGGCAATACATTTTATTTTTATTTGTTTATGCAAATGTTGATTTTAATACCTGAATATGTTTTTAGATATGTTAAAAGCACAAAATCCAACTCTAAATACATTTCTGTCTGTCCCTTTTGTCAAGTATAATTATATTTTATTCTACAGTTCATTCTGTTGGGGTGGGGGGGAATTAGTGCTAATTTTCTAAGGTTGGAAACTAACTATTAAATCTTTAAAACAAAACAATCTGGAGAATTGTTGCACTTGCCATAGCTCACATATTTTCTATTTAGATATCAGGGAATAATATTAATAATAATAATAATAATTATTATTATTATATACTGCTCACAAAATTAAAAAGGGAACACTTGGAGCTACATTGTGTAATTTAAGTGTTCTCTTTATTTATTTAGCTGTATATATAAAAATAAGGCTGTGAATACTTATGTACATGTGATTCTTCAGGTTTTGTGATTTTAATAAATTTGCAACAGTTTTAAAAAAGCTTTTTTCACATTGTCATTATGGGCTATTGTTTGTAGACTTTTGAGGAAATAAATGAATTTCATCCATTTTGGATTAAGGCTGTAACATAAAAATGTGGAAAAACTAAAGCACTATGAATACTTTCCGAATGCACTGTATATGTATTTGTAAAATATTAATCATACCCTTGTTTGAAATAGCACAGGGAACTGAAAGAATGTTCTTGCATGCTTTTGAAAGCATATAGTATTTGAGCATACTATTGCTCTGAAGAGAGTTTTATAGAATTCCTTAAATGTTACCACAAGTGTATATGTACAGGGCTTGATTTTAAACCCTCTGTTCCTTCACATAGTGTATCTTTATTTATTCATTCATTTTTAGAGAAGGAAATCATGTTGATTAATATACTATTTAAATGTTTTAGTTTGGGCATCTGCCAGACAAAGAAGGGGTATCCAACTGCACTTTTTCATTAAGGATCAATGATCGTTGCTAAAATAGTATTTTATTTAATCTGTGAATGCAAATTATAAAGCCACAATGGTGATATGTAATGCACTTATAAATGAGCAAAGATTTTAGAAATGAATGAGAAGTCCATCACGCATTTGTCCATCATCTATTTAAAAAAACAAAAGTATATAATAGTTAATTGGAAAATAAAACAAGATTATAATATACTTATTTAACAAGTTAATTTGTACTATATTGCATAATGTAGTGCATACAATGTTTTACCCATATTATGATTTTCTGAATTACCTAAATTTAAAGAGTTAGTTCACCCAAAAATAGATTTTTTAAATATGTATAATAATGAAATCTAAAAGCTCTCTGGACCTGAGAGATGTACAAGGTCCAGAAAAGGAACTAAAACACATTTTCTTAAAATTTCATGTGGATTCAACTGTAATCATATGACCCCCCCCCCCCCAATTGCCAAAAAAAGGCAATTTTATTAAGTACAATGAAATTAAATTAAAATTTGAGTTTAACTGTAATTAATCACATTTTATCTCCACTGTTTGTTTATGTGATACTTTTTTCCCATTAAGAAAACTGGGAGTGTCCCAATCTACATTGATTTATATATTAAATAGAAGAATTGGTTTAAAAAATGCAATATTATTACTATATTTCCCAGTAACATCCATTCCACCATTTTAAGGCACTAAAAGTAAAATTTTGTACAATTGTTTGCTATTTAATATATACATTCACAGCCTGCACTATTCAAAAATGAGCCAATATATAAAACACTGCCATAAAATAAATCTAAAATATGACTACATACTGTAATAAAAAAAATCACCCTTGTTTACATGTTAGTCTCACAGGGATATTACTCAAGGGCATCTGTTGTATTGTCTACCTCTGATTCCACAGCATTATCAATTAATAACATACAGTAATCCAGAGCGGCAAGAGGTCATGCAATGCTGCTCTGCCAAGGCCAATGTCAAACTCAAGTCAAGTGGCTGTTAAAAGTGATTGATTTTAACTGAGCTTGCACTCTTTCTTTCATCAACACACATTTTAATGTCAGACTCTTGTTGAAACAGTGCGATGCCCTTTGATGCATTAAAGATGAACGGTGATGTCAGCAGATGTCAGTTTTGTGGAGCAGCCATAACATTAGCTACACTGTCAGAAAAAAGGGTACGGTTGGGGTCCAAATGATGAAGTTTTACCCTCAATGGTTCAAAGTAGCACCTTAAGATACTTATATGTAGCATTTAAGGGTAAAAAAGGAGCAAATATGTTCCCAAATGTCAAAGGGTCCCAAGTTTGGGCCATTTAAGGCCCAAACAAAGGTACAATCACTTGTGTGAAAAAGGAGCAAGTCAACGTGTATGAAATGGTCATTCATTTATCTTATGAGTTGTTGGTTATTTGGAAGAAATGCACAAAAAAAACTACATTAACAATAAAATTATTTAATTATATAAAACATAGCCTTATAATTAATATTATAAATTTATATTTTTGATTTAAGAAAATGTTAACATAAATCCCCATAAATGTGAAGTGAAGTGGCTTATTATACACAGACCTGTCTTTGATTATCAGATTTAATAAACTACTACAATGGACAGTACTAAACAAAGTACTAAATGTATACAATAGGAAATAAAGATAACCAGATTAGTAAACAAAGACAGTGTACAACAGGGAAGCATAAATAAATAAATAAAACAATTATAAAACGTAATAAAATAATACTGCCAAAATAATACACCTGAGACCAAATAATAAATTTAAAAGACCAAAACTGGCCGTTAGATATATACAAGATGTATTAAATATTGTGTTTTAACTAAAATGGAGAGATTGAATCCAGCGGCAGATCCGAGATGGACTGGCGGCAGTAAAGCTGCTGTCGGCGGGAGCTTCCTGATTCTGAGAATCAGGAAGCTCCCGCTGACAGAGTCCGCATTCACTGCAGCACATTGTCAAAGACGCGCTATCTTTGTAAATAAACTGCCGATTCGAGTTTAACACAACTACATTCTTGCCTGAAATACTCTTAAAACTACATTTTGTGACACATTAGATGAGATTTATTTTAAACTTGCGGGTCTGCAGTGGGATATCATCCATCAACTTTCGCTTAGCACTAGCAGCCAGCAAATTTGAATTTGTGTTGTCCAATAGGATTTTTCCCTAGTGGTGCATTCATAATGCCAGCAGATTGTGTGCGACGGTTATTCTCCTTTAAAAATTTATCTGTTTTACTGCTGTCCTGACGTTCTCGTCGCTGGGGGATCTTCTTGAAGGACTTGAAGAAGCTGGAATACGCTCGTGAAGATGAAGCACAGACATTTGCAGGTACGTTTAATGTTAAATAACTTATTGTGAGTATTCGTTGGGTCATATTCAATTTATGTTTAACGTTACTTTGCCTTGTGTATGTAGTTAACTATGCCTACCGTCGTGTTACTGGTGCAAGGGGACCATTTTGTATGGTTAACCAGAAATTAAGATAGGATATTTTTCACATAGTATGACCGTGAGACAGAGCTCGAGACGCTGACAAAACAACAGTGAAATGCCAGAGAAACAGTTAAAACACATTGCGTTTTTGGATAATGTTGTTAAGCCTTTATTGCATATTTATAAATTTGGAATTTCCTTAAAGTCGGTAAGCTTACATTCATGCTAACGTCCATGTTTACTACGGACAGGAATGAACGCCTGTCCCCTTTATGTCTGAAACAATATTACGTTAGCTTCTGCATAAGTTCAGTAAAGTTAGAATCTACGAATCTGTTGCTAACTTTACTGAACTTTCTGCATATCACCCAACCCATGTTTATTTATGCTAGTTTTATTTAGCAACAGTACATATTTATATAACGTTATGAACGCATGTCCAAGAGAGTCCTAATCATCTGTCATGTAAGATCGAGGTGCAGGTCATTTATCAAACTTTTCAGTTGCTTATTTAAAAGGTTTTTTTAGCTGTTAACCTCAAGCTCACACCGATCATGCCTTTTTTACTTTCAGAAAATGAAGTGGACGAGGAAGCAATAGTGTACTATTGTAAGTACAATCATTCATTACATCCAGTATTTTGAATTTCATCACTGTTTATGTTAATAATTAAATCAGTAATAATTATATATACTTTTTTTCTTAGGAATTCATTGTGCAGTCTTAAATTTAATTTCTCTCTTTATCCATGAAACTGTAAGGTGAAGTGTTTTGAACTTGAAGTTTTATGATTGTCATTATTATGGACTTACATTTGATCCAATAGGTAATTGCTGCAATTGGTGAGGATGCATCATCTTTTGAGGGTAACGCGAATGTCCTGCATATCCAGTACAATAAGGTGTGTGACCCTTTATTAAAAACACCCTTTTCAGTGAGATCAAACATTTTAAATCAGTTCTCAGTTTAAATTAAAAGTTTAATGTCAGCCTAAGCCAAACTGTAGTATCAAATTATAATTTACAGTTATGACTGTTGTAAAAACATTTTAATTTTCAAAGCTTTGTGGTAAACACATGTGCATTTAAGCTTACAACTATTTTTACAGTGATAACTAAAGGGAAATGGCAACAAAGAATATTAGATAATGTTTTTAGTTTAAGTAAATCACTAATGTCCTTTTTGTTTATTTTCAGTCGTGGTGAATCGGACTGAATGCATTCATCAACCATCTCCAACCAAGTCAGAGCTTCAAGGACAGCTTTACCAGTATTGTGCTAAAGGTACCTGAGCTTGATTAAGAAAAAAAAAGCATCTCCTTTGGCCAAAGTCTACAAAAAAGGAAGAGAAGTTTGCAGATGACCTGAGAGAGAAGATGACCTGTTTGCAGAGAAAACAGGTAAAAAATATATATAAATATACAAATATATTATTACATAAAATCTACATAATAATAATTTTGATAGATCAAATCCTTATTTCTTGGATGGGATCATTAAGTGCCTTTTCAAGCTGCATTTAGCAAGTTCAAACCCATGGGCCTTATATACAAACCCTTTAAAGAGAACATTTCTCAATTTTTTTCTTCAAAAAAGTTAATTCATAAAAATACATCAATATATTTTATTCAGCATTTGCTAATAGTCCAATATTTTCTTTTCTTTATTTTAAAAACAGGTCCTTTATATTATTAAATTATTTAAGAGTACTTCATTATTTGTTTTTATTAGATTTTATTTTGCAATAGTTTCTGACTTTCGTGCAGCTCTAATTCTGCTCCCCCATATCTTTAAAGAGAAAGCGATTGCTTACAGTAATTACACTGGGAGAGGTTTGGGAACTGTTTGTTAAACACTATAATACTCTGATAGATGTTATGCAGTTCTGACAGATTTTACACTGTTTATTGATGTCCTTTTTTTACTTTTCACAATGGGATGATGATGATGCTCCATACCCAACTCTACAGATGGTAGAAAGTCCTCTGCAAAGTGTAGGAGAATAGCAGTTAAAAGGCATTATTGCATCCTTCACTGTTTACTGTTTTTTCAACTTGGCTTATTCACGCTACATAAAGAATGCAAGGGACAAACATCAGCAACTCCCCAAGATGGGGCAACAATTTGAATTTGAACATCAGCAACAATTTGAAGACGGAAATCCAAAATTACAAGAAAAACAACTCAGTGCAGCTGTCAGAGAGAACTTGTACTGCTAGGTTTGCATCAAACAGCAATGCTTGGATCTTTGCATTTACTTTGGTTCATGCGTTTTGAGTCTGTGCATCAGTATTTTAAGACTGTTTTAAACTAGCAGCTATAGACATTTCAATAACATTGCTCACATCAACTGAGAAGCACAAGATGAAACAATGCTAAGAATTTTCTCTGCCCAACATTCTTGATAAGATTGACACATTCAGGGTTTCAAATTAGACTGTTGATGTGTGCATGTGTGACTGCTAATGGAGAAGAAACTACTCTTTCCTAATGAAACTCATTTTAAATGTCAATACTGAACTGTTTTCTGTGTGGCAAGTTTTTAATACTGGTGTTGTATGATTCATATTTCCATGCAAATACAGTAAGAGTTGACTTTGAATGGGATGTTATAAACCAAGACAGACAGACTTTCAGGCCCTTGAAACATACTCTGCTGATAAACTGTTTATTAAGAATGTTTAGAAATTTTAAATCAAATGTGTACTGTTTGGTCAAATGTGTTTTTGAGATCTAAAGTTATGAAGGGTATAAGTGACTCTTAATGAAATGTTCCAATTTACTGCTGGAAAAAGATTGCTTTGAGATTCTTGATGCTTTTAGAAAATGTAGAATGCAGTGCACTAGCAAATATGTACTTCATGAGGTCTAGTGCTGTTTTGGAAAAAAATATGTTGTTACATTGGTAAAATGCTCAGTGAAATGGGATTTATGTACTGATGTTGAGAAAATTTTTTCCTATTTTTTAATATTAAGCTTTAAAATTTGCTGTTTCATAAAATGTTTTAAAAACGTTTAAACAACTGTTTTTTTTTTTTTTACTTTATGCATCTGGTATGACATTGTGATAGCTTAAATCTTTTATCCTCTGAAAAAAGGTGACAATGTAATTGTTTTGAATCTTTAAATGTGCGTTTGTGATGGGCTAAATTTCTCTGATCTCAAAATAGATCCCACGTTTTGGTTGGTTATTACAGTGATGTTTGGTGCAAAAGAGCGAGAGCGCGAAACGTAGATTTGCAAGTGAAAAACAGCTCTTGAGATTCGTAGTGGCAGATTTGAGCTGTTGCAGTAACATATTTGTGTTCATGCTTAGAAAAAAAATTATCAAATGTTCTACACACATTCAGCTCTCTTTGCATAGATACACATTCTAATCTACAGATGTGCAGGTTTTGTCTGTGACTTCACATTTCTGGATGCAGGTGTGTAAATGTGTTTTGCACCATATTTACTGCAACAATAGTAGCAAAGAACATGAGCGGATGAGTTTCTGTATTTGTGATTCGTCTGATGGGATTTGTGCACCTGCACTGAAGGATTTGAAAAGGTGTAAATGTTGCGTTGTGTTTGTTAGAGACAAAAAATACCTACACACTTGCAAATTTGCTCAGCAAATACAAATTTACTGATACACATTTGCAAATTTGCTCTGCGAGTACAAATTTACTTTTACACATTTTCAAATTTGCTCTGCAAGTACAAATTTATTGATACACATGTGTGGCTATATTTTACAACTACAAATTACACTTTTACAGTTGCTTGGGAGTTTCCCCAATGTGTAAAGTGCTTTGTCTAGAAAAGCGCTATATAAATGTAAGGAATTAAAAAATAATATTTATAAAATTAAAAAAATAAATTAATAAAAAATTTACAACCTTTTAGCAGATACTGTTTACTCAATGGTGGCACAGTGACTTACTGTCACCTCACAGCAAGAATGTCGCTGGTTTGAGTCCTGGCTGGGCCAGTTGGCAGTTTGCTCTCCCTGGATGTTCTCCCCGTGTTCATGTGGGGTTCCTCTGGGTGCTCTGGTTTCCCCCACCAGTCCAAAGACATGCTTCATGGATAAAATTGAATAAACTAAATTGTCCGTGGTGAGTGTGTGTGTATGAGTGTTTCCAATACTGGGTTGCAGCTGGAAGGGCATCTGCTGTGTGAAACATATGCTGGAATAGATGGCGATCCATTCCGCTGTGGCAACCTCTGAAATAGAGACTAAGACAAAGGAAAATGAATGAATGGATGTTTTCTTTTTTTTTCTCCTTCTTAAATACTCCTGTACTAAGGGGTATGTTCATGTTTATTCAATGAAATGCTTTTTAGAATGGGAATGTCCATTGCTGTAACTTGCCAGTGATTAGCAATAGCAATCAGCAAAATATTTTGAAACACTTCTGTTTAGAGTGCAGCATGAGATTTGATTTGTTTCTCAGACTCGTTCTGACTGAATCAATTGAATTGAATCAATGAGTTGCCAACAAGGGGCTAACTCTAACCAGATCATTTGAATCAGTGATTTCTTAACTGACTGGATCATTTTAGTAATTTCCTTATTAACCGGAGACTCAGTTTAACTAGATCAGTCAACTTAGTGAATTGTTAACTAAAATCTTGCTCTGACCAGATTGTTTGAACCTGTGAAAGATTGACTGGAGACTTGTTCTGTCCTAATAGTTTAAATCAGTTACTTGTTAACTGTAGACTCAATTTGACCAGATCATTTGAGTCTAGGCATGATTAACTGAAAACTTGCTAGATAATTTGAGTTAGTGAAATAGTAACCAGAAACTCAATCTGACCAGTTTATTTGAATCAGCAGATTCCTGATGACCAGATTACCTGGAGACTCACTCTGACCAGATCATTTTGATAATTAAATCATAAACTGGATATTTGCTTTGACAGGATCATATGAACAAGTGAGTGGTTGATTGAGCACACACTCTTACAGAATAATTCAAATTAGTAAGAATGCTGGGATCACACTGCACTTTTCGCCCCATAGATTTCCATTTATATGCATGCCAATGTGGCAGACCGGAACGCAAGCTTGTGCAACAAGTTTCGCAGTTAATTGCATCGCAAAGTTCAAGCTTGGTGAACTCTGACCTGCAAAATCACATCATGTGACAGCGTGAGACCAATCGAAGATCAAAACATGACCTCTCTGAACAGAAGAATAAAAATGTAAAATATGGACCTATTGCTAGCTTTTTTTAATGTCTAATCATCTTGTTTATGTCATGAGTCAGGTTTAATCTAATCGAATCTCTGTTGTTCACTTCAGCTGTTCCCTCTCACAATTAGCGCTGGCACGCATTCATTACCTGCCCTGTTGTGTTACACTTTGCCAGATTATTATTGTTCTTTCAGTTTGCAGACACTCTGCTACTTCTTTCTACATTTTGTCTAGTCCAGTATTATTATTTACCTTTTGCTTACCTGTACTGCTCAGTCACCTCGCTGTGGGATCCGGTTCCTCATCTGTCATAACCAGTAGTGATGGGAAGTTCGGATCATTTTACTGACTTGGATCTTTGAGTCTCGTTCATTGAGATGAACAAATATTTTTTTGAGTAATTTCGTTTAATTTGCCCATATATTATTAAAGTGTTACGATTTGCTTCCAAACACATCTACAACTAGCTCAAGGTTGATCACACTACAATCAATTCATAGATAGAATGCTATAAGCAGGAGAAAATAATCATTCATTGTTTACCTGCTCTTTTGTCTATCAAGGTATTTTTTGCCTCTTTGCTCAGCTCACCTCTTCATGTCTTCAAATTTCAGTGGTTCAATCATGTCACACTGACAGTCACATATAATCTCAACCAATGTACACAGTCTGAGCCAAAAAGAGCCATGATTAGTTCACCTTTCGAGTCTTCTGCTTTTTGAGTCATTCGTTCATCACGTGACAGCATGTAAAGAGAGATGACTTAACCCGAGGATTCAAGACATGGAAAGATCAAATCTCTTTCCGGCTCTAAATGCATACGATTGGCTTCTGTCTTTCACGTGATGAACGACTCAGTCCGCGGACTCGAGACATGAACGGATCAAATCTCTTTCCGGCTCTAAATGCATACGATTGGCTAGGCTTTAACCTTTCACGTGATGAACGAATCACTCAAACCCGATAGAGGGCTCGAAAACTAACTAATCTTCTCCCGCACTACACAACGTGCACATGCGCGAATGAATGAATCACTTAGTTCATTCGAGTCATTCGTTCTTTTGTCACATAACGTGAAACAAAGCATAAGAGATGAGTTACATGATGCTGCAGGCATTAGAAACATAAACAGTTTAATTGTTGTTTAATTGTATTTTTTTTACCAGAAAAGCTTTATAACAAAACAGATTACTTTAAAATCACAACAATAAAAACAAACAAAAGAAAAACTAAATAGTGCACATCAAGCTAGGCTTTTTAATAAATGAAAACAAGTAAGCTTTAAATTAAATAACACGTTTGTGCCATAAAAACTTTATATCAAATAGGGCAACTATGCCCAATATAATTTTTTTTTATAAAACAGCAATTTAAGTAAACAATAAATTCAAATAAAAAATACAAAAGCCACAGAGCCTAATGAGCTTAACAAATTGACTAGAATATTAAAACAACAGTGCACAACAAGCTTGGCTTTTTAAAATAATTTTAATTAAATAAGCTTTGAAACAACACTGTGGCTTTACTTGTTGGCTTAAGGTATGTTAGTATTCAAAAACACAAGCTCCCGAGTCTGTTTCTTCTTTTTCATGATTTGAAGTGCTTCTTTTGTCAGTACTTGTTGGTCGCAGTATAAAAGTTTCTGCTAAATGAGTAAGTGTAAATGCAATATTTTTACAAATATTAGACCAATACATAAAGTCTGCATAGAAAAACATTATTAAACAAATAATGGGGTACAATTTTGAACAAATTACAAGTAATTGTAGAATTTGATTAAATTATCATATAGCCTAGCTTAGTGTTTGTTTTCTAATAGCAAGGCAGTGAATAGACAAACTATATATATATATATATATATATATATATGTGTACCACATATCCACCAGAAAAAAAGTAACAACTTAGTGACAATAGGACAGACCTTTTTATTTCTAAGAAAATGCTTTTTAGGTACACATTTTTTGATGATTTTATGAAGTCTAAAATATGGTCCATGATGCAACAAAACTTTACTTTTACATAAGTATTACTAACTGAGGTTCTCGTTGCAGTGTACAGTGGAGCTACAGTTTAGGATCAGAATTGCATATAATAATATTAATAATAATATTATTGTTATTATAATATATATATATATATATTATATAATTATGATGCACCCGTCTCTAAAGAGGATTTGAAACAATTTACTAATTTCTAGACCCAATTCTGCTGTAGCGTCAAGTCAAGTAAGAAAGACGAATGACTTAAACCTGATAGAGGACTTGAGACATGAACGGATCAAATCTGTTTTCGGCTCTAAATGCATATGATTGGCTTCTGCCTTTCCATGATGAATGACTCAAAATACTTGAAAAATGAACGATACCTGCACAAATGTGCGCATGCGCAGATGAAAGAATCACTCCCTAAGAGCACTCATAGTTCCTGAGTCATATTGAAGATTTGTTTAAAATGAACGAATCGTTCAAGAACGACCCATCACTATTAACCAGCTCCAGCATCTGGTCTTCAGTCCTTTATTCTTTATACTGAATAAACTCTTTGTTGGAATGCAACCTCTCTGTTTTCTGTCCGAGCTCTGACAGAATGATCTAGTCAAGACCTCCCGGTATGGAACAATAACGGAACCCCTTATATGTTCCGCTGCGAAGCTTCATGGTATTATGCTTGGTCGGTATGAGCAGGAGTTGGTAGCTGCGAGATACGCCGTTAAGATCTTGTCTGCTCAGGTCACCGTGCTCACCGCCCAACTGCGGGGTCTACGTTGCGGTACCACCCTCGGCAGAGATCTCTCCGGCTTCTCACCTGTTTACCTTCTCTTATCCTGGTCCTTCCCCTCTGACGTCACTGCCAGACACAGTGCCCAGGCAATGGGGTGCCATGCACCTCTCCCAAGTGGAGCAACAGTGCCAACTGGCGGCAAGACTCTGCATGTACTGCGGGGGCGATGGACACTTTGCCTTGAGATGTCCATTAAAGGAGTCTAGTTCATCAGTAGATAGGAGTGTACTGGTGAGCGCAACCACTTTTTCCCCATCACTCGTGTCCTGTTCATCGCTAAACGTCACGTTACAGACCATGGATTTTTTCATTTCCTGCACGGCGTTCATCGATTTTGGTGCAGAGGGAACTTTATGGATGTAAAATGGGCCAAAGACAATAAGATACCTTTTCAGACACTCGATCCTCCTCTAACCATGTACTCCCTCGATAGATGACCTCTCACCAGGATCGACTTTGTTACTCTTCCTGTGAGTTTCACAGTCTCTGGCAATCACAAAGAGACAAATACATTTAAGTTATTTCGCTCTCCTTTCACTCCCTTAGTATTGGATCATCCCTGGCTCATTCAACATAACCCCCACATAGACTGGTCCAAGGGGACAATATTATTATTAAGTGTTCCTTTTCATGTCAAATGCCTAGTTTTTGCTTTACCTGCTAGGCTTCTGTTTCTGTGTTGCAGGAGAAGCCCAATGATTTATCTGGTGTTCCAGAGGAGTACCACAATCTGCGATCAGTGTTTAGTCGTTCCCGGGACGCCTCTCTCCTTCCGCACTGTCCGTATGACTGCACCATCGTTAATTTCTTTCATCATCTCATCCGAAATTTTTGCCAAGTTACCTCTCCACTAATCGCTTCAACTTCCACTAAGACTCAATTCTCGTGGAATCCAGCGGTCCAAGCAGCTTTCGAACGCCTAAAGGAGTTATACTCCTCCGCTCCCATCCTCGTAAACCCCGATCCCTCATGCCTGTTTAACCTCGAAGTAGACCCATCTAGCGTGGGCGTTGGAGCTGTCCTCTTGCAACAGGCTAAGAATGATCAGGTCCATCCGTGTGCCTTTTTCTCCCATCGCCTTTCACCCGCTGAGCGCAATTATGATGTAGGAGACCGCAAACTCCTTGCGGTTCGCTTGGCCATCAGAGAATGGTGACAATGGTTAGAGGGATCATCCGTACCATTCATAGTGTGGACCGACCACCGAAATTTAACCTACATTCGTTCTGCCAAACGACTAAATGCCAGACAAGCGCGATGGGCTCTTTTCTTAGCTTCTTTGATTTAACAATCTCCTATAGACCCTGTAGTAAGATCCGGACGCTGTCTCTTCAATTTATTACCACCAAAGACAAGCAACCTACCGAGACTTTTCTTCCTGAGGGGAGAGTAATAGGCATGGCTATTTGGAACATAGAGCGCCAGGTCGAAAAGTGATTAACTCGCGAGGTCATTCCCCGTGGCTGCCCAAAGAGGAAATAGTTCATTCCTAGATCTATACATTCAGCGGTACTGCATTGGTTTCATTCGTCCAAAGTCGTTGCCCATCCGGCATAAAAAGGCACTCTCGCTGTCGCTTCGCAATGCTTTTGGTTGCCATCTATGGCTCACTACATTCGTTGATTTGTCTTGTCCTGTCCAGTATGCGCTCAAGCCAAATCTAGCAATTCCGCTCCTGACGGTCTTTTGCAACCTCTTCCCATTCCTTCACGTCCGTGGTCTAATATCGCTTTAGACTTCGTCACAGGGTTACCTCCTTCATCCAGTAATATTGTTTTTCTCACTGTGGTCGATCATTTCTTTAAAGCCGTGAACTTCATCCCTCTACCCAAACTTCTGTCAACGAAAGAGACAGCTTGAATCGTATTTGAAAATGTATTCAATATCCATGGCTTACCCTCTGACAATGTTTCCGATCACTAACCCCAGTTTGCATCTCAATTCTGGAAGGAATTTTGCCGGCAGATTGGGGCTTAGGTTAGTTTATCGTCTGGGTTTCATCCTCAAACTAATGGGCAGGCCGAACGCGTTTATCAGATTCTTGGCCGTCTTCTCCGCACATTAGTTGCCCACAATCCAGCCTCATGGTGCGAGCAGTTGGGATGAGCTGAATATGCTTATAACTCACTGCCCACATCATCTAATGGTCTCTCCCCCTTACAGTGTTGTTTGTGTTATCAACCTTTCTTAATCCTGTTGCAAGAATTAGAAGCTTCAGTACCCTCAGTACAAGCTTTCATTAGACGCTGCCGACGCACTTGGCAGAGAGCGTGCAAGTCATTAATCAAAACTCGCGAACGAACATGTCGCAATGCTAATCAGCATCTTATCAAGGCTCCCTGTTATGTCTGCGGCCAGAAGATCTGGCTTTCTACTTGCAATCTTCCTTTACAGTCTCTCTGTCGTAAACCCACTCAAAGATTCATAGGTCCCTTTTCCATCTCCAAGATAATCAATCCAGCGGCTGTTCACCTCCAATTATCCCGCTCTATGCAGTGCGTTCATCCCGTTTTACACGTCTCATGTGTCAAACTGTCAGGGTTGCGGGGTTGGGAAAAGGAGCGAGGACTCAATTGCAGGGAAAATGGGTATTTATTAATAATAAAATAAAACAAACATCAAAATAAACTACCCCGAGGGGGAAAAACTTAACAAAACATACAAAGACTTCACAGTGCAGGCTGGCAGAAATCAGGACAGGACAAGGCTACACATGGCAAGACAGGACAAGGAGAATCGATGACGAACTGGCACAGGACAGCAGACATTTTAAGCAGAAGTAAATTAACACAAACAGGTGAACATGATAAACTAATAATAGGTTAACAAGGAGGGTAGGGCTAGACAATAGACGGGAGAGCACATGACAAAGACAAGCCATGTGCTCACATAAAACTAGAACACGCAGCCAATAAGAGAACTCATTAACTGCGTGTTCATGACAACACAAGCACGCAGTGCATGTAAACAAGCACCACGTGCTAAACACAACACCAACAGAAGACTAAACCTGAGACACGAGCACACGATAGATGAAAACATCTTACCGTGAGCTCACACATAAGCAACGCGCATGTTTCATCTCAGTGCCAACCGAAACCAAAACCAACCAGACTGAGACGCTGAGAATGAAACAGCGCGATGCCGACAGAACAAAACACAAACACGAGTACGAGAGCGCGCACGTCACAAGCACATGCAGACCACGCGCATCCGCATCAAACGGGAGCGCGCACGGTCCGCACGCACTCATGACGGCGCGCACACAATGACAGAACACAAGTGCCCGACCCGAGAAAACTCGAGCCGAGCACAACAGGGCATGACAAGACAGAGCTAGTGTCCGGACTCTGCCACCAAAACAAGAATTTACAAGACCGGAGTGGCAGAACCCTGACACAAACCTGTTATTCGAGCACCCTCCAGACCTTCCCCCTCCTCCCATCCGGTTCTTGTTGAGAATGCCTCTTTCTTTACAGTCAAGAAAATTGTTGACGCATGTCCCTGTGGCAGGGGTTTTAAGTATCTGGTAGTTTGGTAGGACTTCTCTAGCTCTCGACAGGGGAGTGGTACTGTCATGAGTCAGGTTCGATCTAATCTCCTCATTATCATTATTACAAGTATTTCTACCCTTGTCAGTATTCAGGTTGCTGTAGTTGTTTTTGTAGTAGTAGAAGTAGTAGTAGTAATAGTGGTATTAGTCATTGTGGAAGTAACAATTGTATTTGTAGTTTGGATTGTTGAAGTAGTAGTTGTAGTAGTTTCTGTAGTAGTAGAGGTCGTTGGAATAGTGGTACCAGAAGTTGTAAAGGTGTTGTAGTAGTAGTCGGTGTAGTAGTATCAGAGATAGATGTTGTTGATGTAGTAGTGATTACTGTAGTAGTATCAGTAGTAGTAGGATATTGTAGTAGTAGTGATTACTGTAATAGTATCCGTAGTAGTCGATGTAGATGTTGTAGTAGCAGTGATTGCTGTAGTAATAGTAGACGTTGTTGTAGTAGTATTAGTTGTAGATGTTGTAGTAGTATCAGTAGTAGACGTTGTTGTAGTAGTATCAGTAGTAGATGTTGTTGTAGTAGTATTAGTAGTAGATGCTGTAGTATTAGTATCAGTTGTAGATGTTGTAGCAGTATCAGTAGTAGACGTTGTTGTAGTAGTATCAGTTGTAGTAGATGTTGTAGTAATGTCAATAGTAGTAGACCCTAGTAGTAGTAGTGGTGGTTATGGCTGTAGTAGCAGCTGCAGTATTAGTCGTAATATTAGTAATTTTCTGTAGTAGTAGTATTTTGTTTTTGATTAATATTATTATTATTGTTTGCAGTTATTACTATCGTACTTTCTTTTTTTCTGTCATCATTACTATCATACATTACTAACATTGTTGTCACTCCTTACCACTTGTTTATTTATATCGATGATACTTGCTTCATTTATTGATTGTTATTGACCCTTATATATGTACCTTGACTTGTCCACCATGTTACCTTCACATACACACACGCACACACATACACGCACCTGCCATTACCTTACTGTATTGTTTTTTGTTGTTGTTTTTTTTTTTTTTTTGTCTTTTTTTGTTTCTCAATTTCTTTGTATTTATGTGATCCCAATTTGTGCACCGTTTGGCATATTCTAATAAAAAAAAAAGTTTGATCTAATCTTCTTTGTTGTTCACTTCAGCTGTTCCCACTTACAATTAGCGCTGGCACGCATGCATTACTCACCTGTTTCTATTTGATCCAATTCACCTCTCTACTTATACCTGGCCTGTTACACGTTGGCAGATTATTGTGTTCTTTCAGTTTGCGGACACTCTGCTACTACATTCTACATTTTGTCTAGTCCAGTATTATTAATTATTATTTAACCTTTTGCTTACCTGTACTGCTCTGTCACTTCACTGTGGGATTCGTTTCCTCATCTGTCGTAACCAGCTCCAGCATCCAGTCTTCAGTCCTTTATTAACCATTATACTGAAACTCTTTGTTGGAACTGCAACTGTGTTCTGGTCGAGCCTTGACAGTTTAAACCCAAACCCTTTTTGCAGTGCCATATGACAGAATTTCGCATGCTTATACTTTAGTGTGACCATGTCATTACTCTGACCAGATGATGTGAATCATTGAGTTGTTAACTGGACACTCACTCTGAGTAAATCAGTGAACTAGACACTAATCCTTTGCATTAGTCAATCATTTACTGGAGATTTGCTTTGACAGGATCATTTGAACCAGCGCATTGTTGATTGGAGACTCACTCTGACCAGGTTATTTAAATCTGTCACATGTAAATTGGAGACACACTTTGAGACATCAAATGATTGGAATCTTCCCTCTTACCAGTAATTTCGGTGAAGATTATCATGGTAAAAATGTGTAAGAATCACAGAATATACCACTTAATATTGTGATGCAGGAATGTGATTAACTCAATAAAATCAGGAATTGCCAAAAAATAAATAAATGAATGGGGCAAGCCTGTTATAATACTAGATGTTTTCCAAACTTCCTTTTTAAGTAGAACATGCAGGAAGGAAAAAAGCTTGCCTGCAAAAAGAAAGAACCCAACTCTTCTTTTTTTGATGATAAAAGTGGATACCTGAAGATGTCTGACAGTTTGTTACAGTCATAATTTCGCTCTTTCACTCTAGTCATCAATGAGGCAGCACTCAGCACAATGACAATAAAGCTTAATTGCATTGTCAAATACAGGAGGTTTCAGTGGGTGATAAAACAAATGAGCCGTAGGGAAAATCAAATGCTGGCCTAGTCATTGAGCAGCACCATGTCTGCCCCAACGCTCCTTTAATGTTTGTGAAAGAGCCCTGGAGTTTACACCTCTATCACAATCATCTGACCGTGGCTTTAACGTAGTCATTTGGGAGACTGTACTGCTGCTTATGCAAATTGCTGATTATGAATAATAGATCAGATGATGGCTATTACTGCTGTTCAACGGCTCACTGGCAATGACAGTGTACATTTACATGATGAATAATGAACGAGTTGTTTCAGTGAAAACCCTTACACAAAACCATTCCTGCATCAAAAACTTGTAAAGATTTTCATATAGTCGCATAAAGTGAATAATGGGCTTTCAAAACATGTTACACGTTCATTATGCTGAATGAGCATTCTTCACCCAGATGGCATAAAGTTCATGTGAAGCACACATACAGTAGTGCAGACTTGATTATTGATTTTGATTGATTGATTATTGAGAACTAATTAACTGTGAAGCTACAGCTCTAACTGGATATCTTAACATAAGGAAATATGTAATGTCTGAGTGATTTTCCAGCTCTCACTGGCAATTGAACCCCACCTGCTCCCCTAAAGACCCTGAAATACTTACTATTAAGTTATTTATTGTTTTTAGATTTAAAACAAGCTCAAAATACTATAGCAGCCTTACAACATCTTGATACCATTGATGTTCACATTAATATTATGTACTGCACTCTTTTTCCCAATAATAAAATACACATGCCAAAAATATATAAAATAAGTTACAACAATGATAAAAGAGCAATTACCATAGTAATTTAGGTGTGTATGCATAGGTTCTGTAATTCAGTTCTCCAGTCATGTTTATTGAAACAGTGGATTGCATTAATCAAGCAGCTTTAAAGTATTAAAACATTTACATAAACTGTCAGGGTCCCTTTTAATTAGAAGTACAACTTTAATTTCTACTTAAAGCAGTTTACCAGTATGTTAATCTTCTACTTGGGTCTTTTCTTGACTGAATTTAAGAAATTAACTGGAAGAATGTTGGCAACTTATTTTAGTGGAAATTTCTGAAGGCAGGTTGATTTGGTGCAAAAATTGCTAAATGGCATGGTGATATCATTGCATGGTGATGGGATTATGTATACATGACAAATCACAGATAAAACTTACTGAACATAAATGAAATTGTCACTATCAGCTCAAAATAACCCACTTATTTATTTTATTTATGTATACAAGGACAATTTACAACATGACATGTTGTGCCAGAGTTAGCTATAGAGCTAATTTACATCTGTAGTCTCTCGGCAGGAAGTTGTAACAATATAACAATATTTAACAATATAAAAAAGTACAAAAAAAAAAGTACAATATACACTTACAATACAATACATACAATACATCATAGTCAATAAAATGCAATCAATTCAGTGATTGCATATTTCTTTTCTTTAAGCCAAATTTTAAGAACAGTTTTAAAATTATTCAATTCAATTCACCTTTATTTCTATAGCACTTTTACAATGTAGATTGTGTCAAAGCAGCTTTACATAGAAGATTATGATAAATCGAAACAGTGTCAGTTCAGTTTGCAGTGTTTAAGTTCAGTTCAGTTTAGCTCAATTCAGCGTGGTTTAATAATCACTACTGAGAGTCCAAATACTAAAGAGCAATTCCATAGATGCATCCCGAACCATGCAAGCCAGTGGCGACAGCGGCGAGGAAAAAAATTCACCAATTGGCGTGAGTGAAGAATTTAAAAAACCTAGAGAGAAACCAGGCTCGGTTGGGCATGACCATTTCTCCTATGGCCAAACATCTTGTGCAGAGCTGCAGTCTAGGTGCCGGAGGCTGGAGAATGCTGGACCTCAGCGAAAACTCGTCTGTCCCTGGAGCGTCACAAGAATAAGGGCTCATGCTCTCCACTCTTCCATGACCACGACAGCAGCTGCTCAGGATACGGCCTGGTCCAGGATTGTGAAAACCTTGGGATCATCTCGTCGCTAGTCTTGGATCGCATCAGTGGTGCTGCATAGACCGAGGGCCTCGGGATGAGCTGCTAGTCATAGTGTATATAAACGAGATGCAAAAAACCTGCGTGGGGCACACTCATGCGTCCTACCGCTAAGTGATGCACTGAGTGTATGCTTTGCTAAACAGATAGGTTTTTAATTTAGTTTTGAATTGCGAGAGTTTGTCTGAGCCTCGGACATTATCAGGAAGGATATTCCAGAGTTTAAATGTGTAAATGTGCTCCTCCTTTAATCGACCGCTATTCTAGGTACGATTAGAAGCCCTGAGTTTTGAGATCTTAAAGAGCGGGTTGGATTGTAGCGAGACAGAAGGTTGGTTAGATGAAGAGGAGCTAGATTATTTAAAGCTAGATTATTGAAAATGTATTAAAAATAGTACTCTCTCTAATATGCACTGGTATTTTATTCCATCTTTATGCTACTCTGACTGAAAAAAATTTATTGTCCAAAAACAGTTATTTTGAGTTTAACTGAACAATCACCTCTAACCGATGACCTAGTCTGTCTTATATTGTCCTTGCGGACAATCACACATTGTTTGAGAGGTGGTGGTGCAAGATCATTAAATATTTTATACATTGAACACACATCAGCATAAAAAGAGATATGGTTGAATGTAAGTAATTTATGTTGTTCAATACAGTTACAGTTATGATAGCTCCTTGGCTTTTTAGCTAACTTTTTTACAGTTTGTATATAAATAATATACAATAGTTTTAATGTAGTAATGTTCGTGTGGGGCCAGCTTGTAGCACAATACGATAAATAAGAGAAAATCATTGTATTTATAAAAGGTTTAGCAGCAATTATAGATAACTAATGCCTGATGCTCTATAAATGCTCAGGCTTGCTCTAGCACTTTTGGAAAGCTTCTTAATGTGTTTTTTTATATTTAGATTAGAGTCAATAATTATACCTAAATATTTAAAGTGATCAACAATATATCTATATTTAACTTCTTCATTCATTCACTCATTTTCTTTTCAGCTTAGTCCCTTTATTAATCTGGGGTCGCCACAGCGGAATAAACCACCAACTTATCCAGCACGATTTTACAAAGCGGATGCCCTTCCAGCCGCAACCCATATCTGGGAAGCATCCACACACACTACAGAAAATTTAGCCTACCAAATTCACCTGTATCACATGTCTTTGGACTGTGGGAGAAACCGGAGTGCCCAGAGGAAACCCACGCGAATACAGGGTGAACATGCAAACTCCACACAGAAACACCAACTGACCCAGCCGAGGCTCGAACCAGCAACCTTCTTTTTGTGAGGCGACAGCACTACCTACTGCGCCACTGTGTCACCATATTTAACTTCTACATTACCTAAATTATATGAGCAATGCTCCTCATTTTTCTTAATTAAAAAACATTCCATCAGTTTTACTTACATTAAGGGTAAGACATGAACGACAACCAAATTAAAACTTTCTTAAGTGCAGCATTAAGTTTGTTAGAAGCTTGTACTTTGGCTTAATGTTTTGTAACTCTTTGAAACTGCTTTGTTCCTAATTGTGCCATTTTGGTGACTGTCACCTTAAATTCAAACAAGAATATAAGATTGTGCC
>CAIGQZ010000692.1:884364-898595 GCA_903798205.1 Danio tinwini
TGTGGGTCCCCAGGAACTTGAAGGATGATACAGGCTCGACGGCCATCTCATTGATGTAGATGGGATCATGTGAGCCCATCTTATTATATAAGATATAATAATTATATTACAAAGTATAGTTAAAAAGTAACATACAAAAACAGCTCAGTTACGACAGTCACGCTCAGACCTCATGAATTAGACCTTGTACCTCAACAATGGTAACAATTTAAATGTTTCATGCCACAATGCATGCTGGGTGTGGCACACTACAAATATCCCAGCATGCATTGCGGCATGAATAAATTTATTATAATGGTCTTACAGTTTTCTTTATTTGCATTTGATTCTGCTGTTGTTTATGTTTAGACTTTCAGTAGCCAGTTTGTAATGTTTGTGAGTTAAACTGTTAATTTTGTTATTTGTCACCGTTGTTGAGGTTCATATGCTGATACTTGATGTCTCTTTGAGTGCAACATCCACAATGGAGCAAAGTGCTTTTGACCAAGATATTCTTAAACACATCCATAATTCAATGCCACATACAGACATGTTATGTAAAACAATAGATTAAACATTGGATAAGAGCAGTAAATTATACTATTAAATTAGAGCAGGTTCTGCCTCATTAAAAACAACATGAACATCAGCAGATGTTATTTAGCTTTTTGGCTTGCTTGCCATATTAAAAAGAGCTTTTTAAACAAAGTTCTTGACAATTGCAGCAGCCAAACAAATTTATGTTAAAAATGTCAGGGCTAAGAGCCCAACTAAAGCTAACTCCATTCTCCATGATGGTGACGTAAAATGTTGACCTTTATCTCAAGAAGAACTTTAGTAGATGTTATACAAAGAAAAATGTTTTAGTAATAAGTGTAGCTGGTGATGATGTTTGAAGAGTTGTTTAATCATCTGCTGATCATTTTAATGATTTAATCATTTGTTGACCTTCAGGTTATCTCATTATAAAGCTGTGACTGAAGTTGTAGTTTTTGGTATGTTCTGTTCTTGTTTTTTCCCTTCAGTATTTCTTCATGTGTTCATCGCTAATCCTCAATTATCATTTAATTAGTTATTTAATTAATTCATTTACTTTAGCTTTGCTCCATGTTTCTTGGAAGTGTTCAATTAAAACTGAGATATTTGCTCTGGGGTTTAAAGGGTTAAAGGTATGAGAGGTAAAAACACAGTGTAAAAATGTATTTCAACAATAATATACTGTTAATATAAACTATGGAGGTAGACTGTAAAAAAACAGTAGATTGCTGGCAACCACAGCTGCCAGTAGTTTACCGTAAAATCAAGGAAAAACAGTATCTTTCTGTTAAACCTGAAGCAAATTTCTCCTGTGTGTCACCGTTGTGGAGGAGAGTAGAGCCAGTGTTTGAGTCAAAGATGAACAATGAAACGCAGAACAAGCAGAATCACTGAAGAAAATAAAAGATGAAATCAACTGAGAATAAAACTCTAAATAAAATAATAATAATTAATAAAAATAAAATAATCTACACAATACACATGCAATTTCTCAATATCTCAGCAGAAATCATTAAACAACTCCACATTCATCAGGAGCTTCACTTATTATTGACCTTTGACTTTATTTCTGTCACGTGAACAAAAACTCTTAATGAAATTTTTGTTAATTTGAAGTCACCATGATGGAGGACAGAGTCTGCTTTAGTTGGGCTTTTTAACTATTTGTTCTGACATTAGTTTTTATTTTGGATACTATAATTAATTGTGTTAATCACACTATTTGTATAGCATAAAAAGCCAAAAAAATAAACAATAACAAGTCTGTTAAGATTACTTATGATATCAAAACCACCTTCACCTGCTTGTGCACTCATTGAATATGTTGTTAGTTATAAAGCCGCGGTCACACTGGGCTTTTCTCCCCATAGATTTCCATTCATACGCACTGAAGCCCGTGACTTCGGCTTTACTAAGAATTGAATACCACATGTAAATGAAACCACTTGACCTACAGCAGCCAATGATTGTTCAACAGATCTAAATACACCATTCACAATGAGAATGTTTGCTCTATGGCAGAACTTAAAACACACAAAGACCTCAACAATTAGTCTTTGAATCTCAACAATGGTGACAAGCAAAAAATAAAAATCAAATAAAAATCTACCCAGAACAACACAAAACACTCTACTGAAATATTACCTCCCCAAAACAACATAAAATAAAGTAAAACTTTAAGCTGCATAATATATTCATGCTGCAATGCATGCTGGGATTTTTGTACTATGCTGGCACCCAGCATGCATTGCAGCATGATTGAATTAAGCAACTTTTTTTTTTAGGAACCATGGTTGAGGGTCATATCCTGATTCTTGATGTATGTGTGTCATAATGTGCAGCTGGAGATCTCAAGGTTTTGTGCATGATACTAATTACATTTTAATTTCTTATTAATTCCTTGATAATTTTTTGTTGAATTTCCATGGGAAGCTGTAACATATCCCAAACAATATTAAATAAAACTATTTCTATGGCTAAACTTATAAAATATTAAAAATTATATCTGTAAAGTTTAAGTATACAGTACAGTTTCTCATTGCCTTTCTTGCTATAACTGATGCGTTTCAGAAGCACAGTTATAACAGCCAAAGAAATATTTAGTCAGAAGAGTACAGGTTCAAGAGCCCAACTAAAGCAGCCTCTGATCTCCATAATGGTGAGGTCAAATGAAATAATTTCAATAAAAATATAAACCTCTGTTAATTATCAAATATTCTTGCAGATATGAGCGAATTGAAGCCAAACTGTAATCAGTGAAGCTGCTAATGCTATTATTTAATGGAGTTGTTTAATCCTCTGTTTTAATTCAGTTGGTTTGGTGTGAGGCTGTCTGTATTTTTATTTCTTGTTCTTTCCTTCAGGGATTGGGCTTGTTAACATCAGGTGTTCATCAGTGTCTGAATTCACTCATTTGTGGTCTAATTGACTAATTTAGGGACTAGTGAAAGAGGGTGTGTGGTGAGATTTCAGACACTCTGATTGGTTTCTCGAAAACAAAGGTCAGATCTGTTACAGCTATTTTCCGTATTTTGTACAGAAATGAGCCGTTAATCTTTTAACAGGTTTTCACTGTAGATTGTACAGACTTTTACTGTTAAAATCACTGACATTTTTACAGTATACTGTTTTTTGAATACTATGAATCCAGACTGTAAAAAATGCAACTTACAAATAGTTAACTCAGTTTAAAATTGTAAGTTAGGTGGACATATTTTTTAGCTCAGAGTTGAATTTACTAATAAAAATGATTCAGCTGCATGTTTGGTACTGTTTGTTCAATGAAAGTAAAATATTCAGTTGAGGAGACTTTATATTTTTATTTCTCCCTATCTTCAAAAAATAAAAAGTTGAGTTAACTTAACATTTTTAAAGCAACCGACTGCAAATAAATTTTGAATTTTTTAAGCTTCAGTGTTTGAAGTTGTGCCAAATTATTCTATAAAGTATACTTGACTGTAAAAATTGTCTGTGATTTTAACAGCAAAAGTCTGTATAATCTACAGTGAAAACCTGTTAAATGATTAACGGCTCATTTCTGTACAAAATACGAAAAATAGCTGTAACAGATCTAACCTTTGTTTTCGAGAAACTAAACCCTTATTCACTAGTCCCTAAATATGTCAATTAGGTTAGTCCCCTAGACAGAGTAAATGACCACAAATGAGTGAATTCAGACACTAATGGACAGCTGCTGTTAACAAGTTCAATCACTGAAGAAAAGAACAAGAAATAAAACTATAAAGACACCCTTTCCAAACCAACTGAATTAAAACAGAGGATTAAACAACTCCATTAAATAACAGCATTAGCAGCTTCACTGATTACAGTTTGACTTCAATTCTCTCATTTCTGCAAGAATATTTGATAATTAACAGAGGTTAATATTTTTATTGAAATTATTTAATTTGACCTCACCATCATGGAGATCAGAGGCTGCTTTAGCTGTGCTCTTGAAACGTTACTCTTCTATCTTATTGTTCTCTGGGTGTTAAAACTGTGTTTCTGAAACGCATCAGTTAAAGCAAAGTAGGCAATGAGAAACTGTGTACTATGTTTTTGTATTACGTTACAGATGTAATTTCTAGTATTTAATAAGTTCAGCCATAGAAATAGTTTGAGATGATATTGTTTGTGATATGTTCAGCCGAAGTCACACTAGAATTTGCTCTTGCGAAATTCTGTCGTACGGCGCTGCAAAAAGGGGTGGGATTAAACAAGATGAATAGACATAAAAAAGCGATTGCTCCATGTTTTAAATTTCTGTTCAGAAAGGTCATGTTTTGATCCTGGATTGGGCTCTTGCAGTCAAGTGATGCGATTTCTCAGGTCAGAGTTCACCAAGCTTTAACTTTGCACCGCAGCAACCCCCGAAACTCAGACGCATGACCCTGCGTTTCCGGTCTGACGCATTGGCGTGCGTATGAATGGAAGTCTATGGGGAGAAAAGCCCAGTGTTACCGCGGCTTTACAGTTCTCCATGAAGGTTCAACAAACAATTGAGGAATTAATAAGAAATTAAAATTTTATTAGTTTCATGCACAAAACCCTGAGATCTCCAGCTGCACATTATGACACACAGACATCAAGAATCAGGATATGAACCTCAACCATGGTTCCTAAAAAAAAGCTGCTTAATTCAATCATGCTGCAATGCATGCTGGGTGCCAGCATAGTACAAAAATCCCAGTATGCATTGCAGCATGAATATATTATGCAGCTTAAAGTTCTTACAATCTCTTTCTTTTCCTTTTTTTTATCTTGTTCTTCGGGTGTAATATTTCAGTAGATTGTTTTGTATTGTTCTGGGTAGATTTTTATTTTTTTTTATTTGTCACCATTGTTGAGATTCAAAGACTAATTGTTGATGTCCGTGTGTTTTAAGTTTTGCCATAGATTAAACATTCTCATTATGAATGGTGTATGTAGACCTGTAAAACTGCTGTAGGTCAAGTGGTTTCATTTACATTCATTTATGTATTTACATGCACCATATTTATTTATCTCTTATAATTAACAAGATATTCAAAGAGTGCACAAGCAGATGAGGGTGCTTTCATTATCAAAGTTAACTTTACCAGACTTGTTTTTTTTTTTTTTTTCTTTTGGCTTTACATGCTATGTAAATAGTGTAATTAACTCAATTAATTATAGCAGCCAAAATAAAAAGTAGTGGTTGAACAATTAGTTGAAGTGCCCAACTAAAGCAGACTCCTCCATCATGGTGACTTCAAATAAACAACAGAAATTTCATTAAGAGTTTTTGTTTATGGAATAGAAATAAAGCCAAAGGTCAATAATAAGTGAAGCTCCTGATGTTTGTGGAGTTATCTTGTGAAATTAAATTTTTATTGTGTAATTTGTTTTATTTTTATTAATTATTATTTTATTTAGAGTTTTATTTTCAGTTGATTTTATCTTTGTGTTATTTTTTTCAGTGATTCTGCTTGTCAACAGTTGTTCATCAATAATTCTTAACCCTCCTTTAATTAGACACTTAATTATCTCATTAACTTCACTGTTTGAGTGTTCAATCCTCTGTAGTGAGGACACTAGTGAGGATTTTGCTCTAGGATTTAAGGGGTTAAATGTGTTTGATGAAAAAAAAAAAACAGACTGTGGAATGTATTTTTAATTGAAATATTCTGTAAACTGAATTTACGACTGTAAAATGTTAAAAACAGTAGATTACTGGCAACCACAGCTGCCTGTATTTTACCGTAAAATCAAGGGGAAAAAAACAGCAAAATACTGTAAAAGGTTTTTTGTGTCACCATTGTGGAGGATAGTAGCATCTGGGTGCAAGTCCAAGATGAACTAAGAGTATTTGATGTTATGCTGCATCTTCTTTTGTTTAAAGGTAACTGTGTAGTTACTAATGCAATGAAAATCAGTTTGCTAACATGAACACGTTAGTGCATTGAATGATGTTTTAGTGAACAAAATATTGTATCAGTTCATGAAATATGGTTATTATCTGTAAATTTGAACAGTTCTATAAACTTCCGTATTTTTTACGAAAAAATTCTGGCAACTGCCTGTATTTTTCCGTAAATTTTATGGATTTTTTTTAACAGTGTTGACTTAAACCAGCCTTTTCGGTCAACTTAAAAAATTATTTGGCACAACTTCAACCACTGAAGTTTAATAAACTCAAAATTTCTTTGCAGCTGGTTGCTTTAAAATTTTAAGTTAACTCAACTTTTCATTTTTTACAGTGAGGGAAGTAGGTCATTTCAGACAGAGTTGGTCTAACTAGGTGCCATGTTATGCTACATGTATACGTTTTTGCCACACTAAAGCTATTTTTTATTTGTTCAAGTTTTAGAATAGTTTGTATTAAACTGCAGTTTCATAATTGTATTGTTTTTCAAATGTACTGTATTTCTGAGAATAATTAACAGAAACTGAAATAAAAAAGTCAAATTTAATATCCTTTTAAACAAGTATCTCAAATATTTAAAGTTTGCATGAAATCAAAATGCACAGTACAATAGATATGTTACTAGGGCACATGTTGTTACTCTTGAGGTGATTAAGTAATTCTTGCAAACGTATCCATTTAACATTAATCAAATGAAAGATGAGAGGAGGAGCACAACAATAAGACTCAGTATTCTGTTTCAGGTGGAAATATATCATCAAACCAAAATAAAAGTCCACAGCAGTCTTTTATTACATTTGTCAATACACACTGGCAATAATAACTCTCTCTTTAAGCACTTGTGTGAGACTTTTTATTCATATTGTATCATTTGCATTTTTACCCCAAGTGAATACAGTTAATACAGTTACAGTAAAAAAAACCTGTAAAAATACAGTTTTTTTTCCTGTCAAGAGTTCAAATATGCTAATTTACTATTAATAGACAAGCTTCTGCGCATCAGATAAGTAACCTTGCATTCGTATGTCAATATTTTTTTCAAATAAGGCTTTTGATTCAAATCACTTTTTCTGTCAGACTTCTTGAAGACAAGAAAGAAAATTACTAGTAAGACTGTCATTCCACATGTCCAGTACTCATAATCACTGTGTTTCACTCCAACCACTCGCTTATAAATTGTCAATCAAGCACAGATGCTGGTGTTTTTCTTGTTCTTCTTCTACTTAATACTATTATTATTATTATTAATAATAATAATAATATCATATTCTAAAATAACAAACTATTTCTAATGCAGAATGGCCCAATGCTGTAAAATATGACTAATGAAAAAATGCTAGTAAGACTTATTATTTGTATTATTAGAATGACTACTATTATTAATTTTATTTAGGCTTTAGTAAATATTTTATTTTTCATTTTATTATGTTGATTTATAATATTAATGTATAATTTAATTATTAAATACTATTTATTGATTCTAGTATTCGTTTATTAATTTCAAATAAATGAAAATTTAAAAGTTACCTTGCAAAGTTTAAATTATGTTGCAAACTATTTTTGTATGTTTAATTGTTTATTATGTTATTATGCTTGTTTAAATTGATACTAATTTAATTTGTGTCATGAAAATGTTAATGCTTTTAGCTTTAGATATAATAACCATACTAAACTGCATATTGGAGGAAAAAATATATTTTTGCAAATACAAAAACACATTACATTGACTTAACAATTTAACAAAAGAGATTTAATTGCAATAAACATCGCAATAAAATTGTAATAAGCTCTTTATTACATTGTAATAAGTTACAGCTACATGCATATCTCTGTTTTTGAATATCCAAAATTTGAATATCTAAGAATGACTAAAGACTTTTAAGTAGGACCAATTAAATTACCATCAAGACATCCATTTCAACATACATTACCAATACACACAAAGGCTGTGTTTCACTCCTAAACAGAGATGTATAAAGTACTAGAGACCCAGACTTAAGTAAAAGTACAAGTGCTCTATCAAAAAAGTGACTTGAGTAGAAGTTGAAGTACTCTTTAAGCATCATACTTAAGTGGAAGTACTAAAGTATTCAATATTTTTTGTACTTAAGTATTGCAAGTAGTTTATTTAAAAATTTACTACTCAAGTACTGAAAGTAAAAGTACAAGTATTGTGTTATGTAGTTATTAAAGAAAGCAGTCAAAAGACATATTGTTTTGTTTATTTTAAATATCTTTTTTGGGGCATGTGATTAAGCAGAACGAAAAGAACTATGGTTTACGACTTATAATATAATATATATATCAGGGTCGCTGCTGGCCAAAATTGTGCCCTATACGAAATTTTACTGTGATGCTCCCACAGAGGAACTAAAACACACAAATGTATGTATTTAAACATGTATTTATTTATATACATATGCATTTAAACACTCAAAATTATACTTAAACATTCAAATATTTACATTACAAAATAATAGTTTACATCAAAATAAACACTGACATGTGTTCTGCATTTACAAAAGGTAAGGAATAAAACCTTCTATGTACCTGTAGAGATGAATGGTCCTCAGTGCTACATCCTGTGCCTGTACCTGTGCAGCTGCTGGTGCCCCTGGAGCAGTGCTGGTCATTCCACCTCATCTTCTTTTGTGACAAATTTTAGCATTGAACCTCCATGTACAATACAGAAGAAATTAGTCATTTAAAAAAAAACACATGACATACCATTAAAACAATGGGCTAGTCAAGCACACTTCATAATGTGTCTAAACTACAGCCACAATGTGGATTTAATTTGCATTAAAATTAGATTTTTTTATAATCTATGGTGACAAACACTGACCCTTGCTGTCAGTATAAATCAAAGACTTTTGTGGTTTATAGGAATTAAAAAGTGAATAAAAATGAGTGTATTTTTAAACAAAAACTGTAACATTCAGAAAAAAAAATCATCATTAGTGAATTCATGCAAAAAAATGGTTTATGGCTTGTGGCTTACAGTAATTTGACTCATTTTATATTATTGATCTTTCAGAAATCACAGAATAAGTCAGTTTTGTCATTTCATATAGTAATGTACAAAAATGAAAAACCGGCATATTAAAAACACAAATCCACTGATATAAAGACTAAAGAGACTTTATTGTCATTCCAGTAATACAAGCAATAACAACAGCTGCAATCAAAAATGTGTTGAAATAGACAAAATAATAAACAATGATAACTGCAAAGAATTATATAATATACAATTATATAATAACTATATAATAATAAATAATACATACAGTGAAATCATTGTGCAATGCATATGTATTATATGTAGCTGTTGTGCAAACTGAATTGTAAACTATTGCACAAGTTAATTGTAATGAAGTTACGGCCACCTGGCCGCCGGGAAGAAGGAGGCGGAGAACCGACGCTGTTTAAATATTTATTTATAAAAGGGACGGCAGCTCCTCACGGAGACTGCCGTCTAAATCAAATCAAAACAAACGGAAAGCAAAAGTAAAACATGTCCGGGCTGGTCCTCTCTCTCTGTCCTCTGCCATCGTTCCTCCTCTTATAGTCAGAGCTCCTTCCGTGGGATTGAAGGCAGGTGCGCGCCACAGGTGCATCTCATCTGTGGCGGGCCTCGTTTCGCTCCCACGGCTCTCGGCCACGCCCCCTCGCCACATACTCCCATCTCCCTTCACAGGCCGGGGGCACCCCGTGGCTGTGCATACTCCGAGGGGTGGGGTGGGGGGTGGATTTGGCGCCACAGCACCCGCGAGACCTATTTGAGACAGGCCGAGAGAAAAGGAGATGGAGAAAAAAGGAGGAAAGACAGAGTAGACAGAGAGGGGAGAGAGGAAAAAAAAATTGGGGTTCGGTTCTATAGACACGCTGCCACTCGGTCCTCAACCAACTGAGAGAAGTGACACGACATGCTGGGAGCCCTGTGGAGGAATCTATCCACCCATCCGTCTTCTGGTGTCCGGCGGTGCTTCTCCTGACTGGCTGGCGGCATTTCTGATCTCCTGCTCCGCTCCCGCTTCGGTGGAGGACGCAGGCTTCGGCATCATGGCGGATCGCGGCGACTCCCCCCGGGCTTTCTGGGATGGCTCCCTTCAGCTCTTTCCCATCAGGTGGGGAGCCCCGCGTCCCCTGCTCCTCCCCATGCTGGGAGACGGCAGCAGGCAGATCCTTCCTCGCCAGCCTCAGGCCGCCCGGCACTCTGGCAGACGAACGGGTTTCTCCCCCACTCGGGTTAACTCCCGAACACTCGCCCTCCTCCTCAGCGGCGAGGGCAACTGGACGACGTGTCCCTCCTTCTCCCGTGTTTCGGCACCACTGTAATAAAGTTCACTGCCACCTGGCCGCCGGGAAGAAGGAGGCGGAGAACCGACGCTGGTTTAAATAAATATTTATTAATAAAAGGGGACGGCAGCTCCTCACGGAGACTGCCGTCTAAATCAAAACAAACGGACGGCAGCTCCTCACGGAGACTGCCGTCAAACTGAAAGCAAAAGTAAAACATGTCCGGGCCCGGTCCTCTCTCTGTCCTCTGCCATCGTTCCTCCTCTTATAGTCCAGAGCTCCTTCCGTGGGATTGAAGGCAGGTGCGCGCCACAGGTGCATCTCATCTGTGGCGGGCCTCGTTTCGCTCCCACGGCTCTCGGCAACGCCTCCTCGCCACATTAATAAAAATAATTGAGTTTGTGTATTTATCAGCAACATGGGGAGAAGGGGCAAACGTGAAAAGTCATAGAACATGTCCAGTCATAATTTAAGCACAATGCATAGCCGCAAAGCAAGAAACTGAACGTAAACAACAACAAATAAGGCAGATTCATGCAGTTTTGGCGAAGTTTAAATGTTAGCCTCACTAATCTACTTGAACAACCAAAATATGTTTTCTAGATTTGTGGATATAAGTTACCTGAAGTGATGCACGCGATATATCTTGTACTGTTTTCCAGCAGGCTCCAAACTGCTGTTGTCTTTTCCCGGGCATCAATTATAATTACATGCTGCTAGCAGCTGCAAAAAGTGGACCTGACCGTGCCATGCGCGTACACAGAAAAAAATTACGTCACATGTTTGTTTATGCGTTCGTCATAATTATTTTTTTTTATGTATTTAACAACATATTTCTAGTTTAATATATCTTTTATTTACACTCAGTTAAAGCTAATATTAAATAAATGTTAATAATTTTAACATTAGCAACCGAGATGGTGCCCCCCTTCATAGTTGAGGCCCTGCGTGCTCTGCGTATAGGCAGCGGCGGTACTACCTGTGACAGAGCCATCTGCTGCTCTGGCAGTGATAATGTGGGTTTGGAATGATTAAAAACATTTTTATAATTGTAATTTTTTTCGGAGTAAAAGTATTAAACTCATAAAAAATATGTACTGAAGTAAAAGTCCAGTAGAGTACAGATACAGCTTTTTAGTACTTAAGTACAGTAGTGAAGTAGTTCTACTTCATTACTATACATCTCTGCTCCTAAATACTAAATAAATTGCACAAGATTCACTCAAGAGAATTAAGTTTTGTTTTTTTTTGGCCACAAGAGCAAAAACAGTTGGCCTGCGAGTGAGTCTGACAGCTCCTATAACCTCTACTGGCTAGAGTAATAACACTGAGCCTTTCACAGCAATCACCAGCCATAAACAGAGGACAATCTACACATATATGAATTATACAATCACCCACAGATGAATCTCTAGAGAAAGCGATGGTAATGTAGCGGCTGGTAATGAATTAGGCATATCGTCATTGAAGATAGGATGTACATCTGGACGGGTTGTGACACTGAAATGAGTGATGAGAGCAACGTTAGAAAGAACACGGTGGCCTGCTGGCTCAGAGCACACCAAGATACTTATGTTTGCTGCGTATTTTTGTGCCTGGCAAGCTGATGTGAATATGCATATATAGGAATGGATTATACAGAAACTGTTAATGAAATTTGAAAAGTTGCCATTTACTTATAGATTTAAAGTTTCAATATTGTACGTAAAAGGGGTGAGAAGTTATTTGAAAAAATAATTAAATAAAATAAAAAGTGCCCTCTTACTGATATCACTTTTGAAATTAAGGGAAAACAAAATACAAAACTACAAAGCTCTGTTTGAAAAAAAATAGCCTGTTAAACTAATGACCAATTCATGGCCAATTCATCTTTATTTCTATAGCACTTTTACAATGTAGATTGTGTCAAAGCAGCTTCACAAAGAAGATTATAGTAAATTGAAACAATGTCAGTTCAGTTTTCAATGTTGAAGTTCAGTTTAGTTCAGTCAGTGTGGTTTAATGTTCACTGCAGAGAGTTCAAACTCTCAACAGCAAATCCATCAATGCGCAGCTCCACAAGTCCCGAACCATACAAGCCAGTGGCGAAAGTGGTAAGAAAAAAACTTTACCAATTAGTTGGGCACAACCATTTCTCTTATAGCCAAATGTCCTGTGCAGAGCTGCAGTCTGAGCGCAGGAGACTGGAGAATGCTGGACATCCATCGTGGAGTAGCATTAGCACTAGCACTAGCATTGGCCTAGGCCAATTAAGCATTGCAAATTGTTAATCAAGTTGCAATGAGGTTGTTACAGCGCTGTGAAACAATTTTGACTCACTAATCTTTATTGTAAGAAGTGTTTTCAGAATTGTTTGTAAAAAAAAAATGTTTGTAGATAATTGTAGACAGAATTGTCAATTTGTTGTCAGAATTGTTGTAATTCAGCCACATTAGAGGCTTGTAATTCATGCCACAGAATCTCAGATTCAGGTCAAGACTTTGACTAAGCCACCTTTTCTAAAAAGGTCATTTAGCTCTTCAGTCCACAGAGTGTTTTTAAAAAAGATGTTTTCTGGCAAAACTGAGAGGAGCCTTTATGTTCTTTTTGCTCAGCAGTGGTTTTTGTCTCTTTTAACAAAAGTCATTTTTGCCCAGTCTCTTTCTTATGGTAAAGTCATAAACACTCACCTTAACTGAGGCAAGTGCTGTTCTTTGGATGTTGTCGTAGGGTCTTTCATGAGCTTTTGGCTGCCCTCTTGAGGTAATTTCGGTTAGCCGGCTACTCCTTGGAAGGTACTCCATGTTTTTACCATTTGTAGATAATGGCTCTCACAGTGGTCTGCTGCAGTCATGAATCAATAATAATGACTTTATAACCTTTTCAAGAATGATAGATCTTAATAATTGTTTTTCTTGTTTGTTTATTAGTTTTTTTGTATCTCGGCATGATTTTGAGTGGAGTATTTTGGTATACTTCACTTTGTCAGGAAGGTCCTATTTAAGTGATTTTTTGGATAACGAACAGGCGTGGCAGTAATCAAGCCTGGTTGTGGCTGGAGAAATCTGTCAAAACCCCAAGATACTTAAACTCTTCAACATGGGGCAAGGTCTCTCCTTCTACTGGGAGATTTCAAACCATTTAAAAATTTTTCTGAACGGCACCATGGCCTCAGATTTGGAGGTAAAGATTCTCATACCTGCCACATCCCACTCAGCAGCAAACCATACCAGTGCTTGCTGAAGATCCATGTTTGATGAATCAAACAGGAGAACATCATGTGGTTCAAAACCCCTTTTGAGTTGAATGATAACCCGCTTCTCAAACCCAGAAACTGGCTCTTGGGACACTTAGGAGAATGTGATTATTTTAGTTTTACTTTTTTAATAAATCTGCAAGAATGTCAACAATCCTGTGTTTTTTCTGTCAATATGGGGTGCTGTGTGTACATTAATGAGTAAAAAAAAAAAAGCTAAATGATTTTAGCAAATGGCTGCAATACAACAAAGAATGAAAAATTTAGGGGGTTCTAAATAACAAATCAGGATCTTGCTCAAGATGTTTAGGCTAAACTACAAAAATATTGGTCCTCTAGCAGTTATCTGATTTACTATGTACTCCATAAAAGCCAAAGGAAACATTGCTAGATTAGTATAATGTAAATACACTAGTACAAAATCAAAACAGAAACTGACTAACTTGACCTGTAATTATCTGCTTTGATATAGTTTAAAATATTTCCCTTAAAAAAAAACAAGGACTGATTATTATATGTTCTCTGCATTCGCATCTGCAGCTGACCATCTAAACAGCAAAAACCATTGCTAATTCAAAAATATATATTAAGAAAGAGTATTTTATTTATTCCCTAATGTAGAGTACTGTAATGTCTTATTGATGACAAAACAGAGGATCTTGATCATAGACATATATTATAAAGCTGAACTGCAAATGACAACAGAGTTCTGCTGTAAAGTTAGATTAGATTAGATTCAACTTTATTGTCGTCACACATGTACAAGTACAAGGAAACGAAATGCAGTTTAGGTCTAAC
>CAIGQZ010000692.1:904288-946272 GCA_903798205.1 Danio tinwini
CCTAAAAGCTGAGGAGGGGGGGTGGAGTTCATTTGATGCATCTCAAAGGCTGCTGTTTTCACCTATGGCTCTGTGTGTGTGTGTGTGCGTGCGTGTGTGTTTCAACTTCACTCAGACACATCTCCTCCTGACCTGTCAATCAAACCTTCACACAATGCTGTTGATTCTATCAGCTACGACAGTGGACCGGCTGCTTGAGAGCACATCCACTGTGGCCAAGGTTACAATTCTGTCATTGGCTTTTCACAAGCAATTTCCCCCATTGCAGAAAGGGCACATTTTCCTTTCATTCTCTAGAGGACCGTGAGGTTATAGAAGATCTTTAAAGGGGACTGAACTGTGTGCTTTCAACTTACTCACAGCAAAATACACACACACACACACACACACACACACACAAGCACAAATTTCATGTTGTCACAAACAATAGTTTTTTGTTTTTTTTTTTATCCACAGATTAATGAGAAATAAAATCTTTCCACTGGTTACATTTGATGACAATTTTGAAAGTTAAATGTTCAGTTAGTATGGCAGGGTAATAAATCGAAATAAAATCTAAGTGAAATTGATTGTTTTAAACAAAAGTTAAACGTTGGTATTGCCATGCACATCTTGTCAGTGAAGCATGGTTGTGCAAACTCCAAACACCAACAAAATAAACCTCATAGAATTGCATTTTAAAAGATTTAACTAATAATTACACGACTACTGACTTATCTTGCTGAAGCATTGATTTCAAACATTTGACTGAATTTATGAAGTTAGTTTGAGTAAAAACATTTTTTTAATATTGCATACAATGGTTATATTATGGTAAGTGGGGATAAACGTTTAATCCTTTATTATGTTTGAGACTGAACTGTCTAACTTAAACCTTACCGATGGATTAACATGGGATAAGATAAACATACATTTAAAGATACTATGCCCTTTTAGCTTGCCTTACAGGTGTATGAACTTTGTAGTTTCATGGCACTCATACAAAAGCGCATTGCTTTGTGCTACATTGTACCAGGTGAGCTTCTGAGCAAGTGTACTATATTAAAGCTTTAATTTTCACAAACATTTTGAATGCTCCCGCTGACCCTTTATGTAATTTACTATTATTATGTATTGTATTTGTTTATTTTTTATGTAACCTTTAGGGAAGGCAAGTTTATTTATATAACACATTTCATACACAATGGTATTCAAATGCTTTACATAAACAAGAATAAAAGTATATAATAAAATAATAAAAATAAAAATTATTAAAACTATTGAAAATGATTTAAAACAGATAAAAACAGATTAAAATGTGTTAAACAGGTTTTATATGAATGGAAAAAGAAACGTAACAAAATAGTGCGATCCAGGGGCGGATCTAGGGGTGGGGCCACAGGGGCACCAGCCCCCATTTAAATCGGGTTGGCCCCTGTTGTGCCCCTCTCCTCTAAGTCATTACTGATTTATATCAGAGCTTTATATCAGATGCGCTTTAATTCATGTTGAACGCCGGTAATATCTGTTACTTTAGCTATTTTTCTTGTATGACGAGTGCTTTCATCCCTGCAGATACTTTTTTCGAAACAGGGATTAAAATTGTTACAATGTTGCTTGCCATACGGTTCGCTTTTAAAACAGACCAAAACTGATAGTCATATGTGAGTAAATTAAACATGTCATTCGTTGATCGAGTTGCAAGGTTTATTTTCTGCGATTCTGGACATAGCTTTCATAAATGTCTTAATTTACATAAGCATTGTGAGCTGTTATGTCAACGGTATAGGGGCTTCATGTCGAAATCAATAGTGAAAGCAAAGACGGCTTCTGTGCTGTCATTCACGGTGCAACACGAACGCTTTCTGTTTAAAATTACTGTGCTTTTTTTATCACTGTATGAAGGTTACAGAACAATTGTGAGTGCAAATCTGTCAAAATGACAGACATCATTTACTGAACGTGACCTGATATCTGATATGACAAACATCACGTCTGAAAAATCTGCTAACATTTACTACAAATGATAGCTGTGCAATAGGCTAGGACTTAACACACTTGAACAGAGTTAATACAGAGTTAAAGTTATTTCAGTTTGGTGAACAACATTGCAGTTTATGCAAAAACTTTATTAAAAAAACAAGTGAACTGACAATTTTTATTTTTATTAAATAGATAGTTCACCCAAAATGAAAAAGTACTCCAATTTACTCAAGTTTCGTTCTTCTGTTGAAAACAAAAGATGATATGTTGAAGAAAGCAGAAAACCTGTATCTATTTACTTAGTAAGTAAAACAAATATTATGGAAGTCAATAGTTACAGGTTTCCAGCTTGCTTTAAAATATTTTATTTTGTGTCCAACAGAAGAAGGAGAGTCAAACATGTTTGGAACGAATGAAGGCTGAGTAAATGATGACAATGTTCAGTTCCCCTTCGAGAGGGAACTTCAATGCTATGTGGAAACTTCCATTATGGGGGATTTCATTCAGAAAGCCAATCATCTGAAAGAGTATGTAAACAGGCCAATGAAATGCCAATAAGTTGGCAGCTTTAGCTTGCGCACCTGATGCTCGTTGCAATCAATTTGCTATAAGAGCACTGCACGCGCAAAGCATAATCATTTTCACTTCAGAGACTTCAACAGCCTTCTGAGAGAGTCGATGAGGGTTCCTCCAGCTGAGTTTCAGACAGAGAGTGAGCGAGAGCGATCTCCCGGTCCAGAGTGTGTGACACGCAGAGGCAGACGTTCAAGCTGGGTTTCTCCCTTGCCTGGCGTCTTTTGGGTCCGGTCCTCCAGAACGGTATGTATTGTTGCAAATTTCCTAAATGAGCAACACGGTCATGCAGCACGTCTTTTTCAAGACGTCGCTCCGACTGTGCGTTTCTGGATGCGGTGGTTTCCTGTCCTTGGATGATGGGCACGAGCACTGCGTTTCATGTCTGGGGGTCGCGGGCAGTGCATGCCATCACTCGGTGGCATGTCTGTTGCGCAGTTAAGATCGCGGTTCACTCTTGGAAAAGGGCCACCCACCCCTCAGGAGCGAGCGCGGTGGCGGCCGATCTTGAAACAGACATGATAACCGTGCTTTCCCGGGCTGTTTTGGTCGTGGATCTGGAGATGGTTTATCCCCCAGCCTCGTGGCCGGACCGACTAGATGGGTGTATGTGGAGGTTTAAAAGACAAGACCTTCCAGCCTCCCATCCCTTTCTTCCCGGAAGTGCACAGTGGGCTCACTCAGTCTTGAGGGCACCTTTCTCTGCCTGATCTGCGTGCGCCTCCGCCTCACCACCCTTGATGGTGGAGGAGCCAGGGAGTACGAGTCGATTCCCCAGATTGAGAGTGCCATCACGGGCCCGCGTTGTGCCTCCTGCTGGAATCAGCCTCAACTCCCGTCCAAGGCGTGTTGGTCCTCTGCCTCCCGAGCCAAAGCCCACACAGCCGTGGGCCACGCTGCTTCCACCCCGCACGCGCTGGCCCAGCTGCACAAGGGTGGTTCTGACCCAGGCTTGTTACAAGCCCAGCACCGCACCCGACTGAGCTCCACGGACCTCAAGTCTGCTGTGTGTGCCCCGGGAAGGACGATGGCCACGTTAGTGGTCCAGGAGTGCCACCTTGGGCTAAACCTGGCAGAAATATGTCAAGTTAACTTTCTTGACTGCCCCATATACCAGTCGGGCCTGTTCGGCGACACCGTTGGTGGATTCACCCAGGAATTCACGGCGGTGCAGTCGGATACGATGAACCATCCATCGGCGGGGGGGGGGGCGGTCTTACCTCCCCGCCGATGGATGGTCCATCGTATCCCCCTCGCCGAACCATCCACATCCACTGCTTGTCGCTGAGAGTGCCCATCTATGAGTGCTGCTCCGCCCCCGCCTGCTCCTCCGGCCAGCGGCAGCGCCGAGCACCTCACAGGCAACCAGCGCTCCCCGTCCCAGGGTGCCGTTAAGTCTGGTTAACGGGCCGCGAAGCGATTCATCCAGAGAAGAGGGAACCTCCTCTCTCCCCGGTGGGGGGCCGGGCTCCATAGAGAGAGCATTTTTCCCTTTCCTGGATGTGATAGCCCGAATACTGCCAGTCTGGGACGCGATGAAAAGCCTTTCAGCTCGCAGGATCGGTGCACTTCGCCAGTGGCTCACGAGGTCTGGGAGGACGCTCTCCTTATTCTCACACCTCCAGCCCTCCCCTCCGGAGTCTGGTGTAAGGTGAGTGAATCTCTCGCCTCCAGCTCTTCCGCGGGACCCCAGCGCTCCCCGGATCAGCACTTCTACTTCGCGTTGCCCCACTGCTGGTACGTCAGAGATCGTAGCGATGCAGTCATTAGCAAGAGCTCTGCCTGCCTGGTTAGCGCGGGCCAGCCCTTCGCTGTGGCTCATATGCACGATCAGACTCGGCTATGCGATTCAATTCGCAAAGGGCCTCCCAAGTTCACGGGTGTGTTTCTTACCAGGGTCAGCCCTGTGCCCGCCCCTGTCTTGCGAGAGAAGATTGCTGTCTTCCTGGCGAAGGATGCAATCTAACCGATCCCTCCAGCCGAGATGGAGAGCGGGTTTACAGCCTGTACTTCATCGTACCAAAAGAGCGGTGGGCTATGGCCAATTCTAGATCTGCGCGTTTTGAATCGCTGTCTGCACGAGCTGCCGTTCAAAATTCTTATGCAGAAGTGCATCCTCCGGTGCGTTCGTCCTCGGGATTGGTCTGCAGCAATAGACCTGAAGGATGCATACTTCATAAGTAAGGGCCAGGGAACACGTTGTGGGATAAGTAAGGGCCAGGGAACACGTTGGAAGACCGCGCCTCTGGTGACACAGGTGCAGTCACGCTCTCTTTGCCTGGCAAACCTCTCATCGGTGGTGAAGGTAAGGTTCAATCATTATGGCGTTTTCCATACATTTCCCCATAGTGGAAGTTTCCACATAGCATTGAAGTTCCCCTCCCGAAGGGGAACGCTCCAGTTACTAAGGTAACCCTCGTTCCCCGAGGGGGGGGAACGGAAATGCTATGTTCCTTCACCATAATGATTGCCTCTTAGCTGTTGAGGTGAAAGTCTCTTCCCCTAAAAAAATATGCTTTGCTTTGCGCGTGCTGTGCTCTTATAGCAAATTGATCGCAACGAGCATCAGGTGCGCAAGCTAAAGCTGCCAACTCATTGGCATTTCATTGGCCCGTTTACATACTCTTTCAGATGATTGGCTTTCTGAATGAAATCCCCCATAGTGGAAGTTTCCACATAGCATTTCCGTTCCCCCCCTCGGGGAACGAGGGTTACCTTAGTAACCGGAGCGTTTTGGGTGAATTATCCCTTTAACATTATTCTCCCACTTCTTCTGAAATTCAAAGTCTGCCCCAAGTTTCCATGGAGAATCCCTGTAAACCATGTATACAAGCGTGTGTGTCTGTGTTTGTGAATTTGTTTTATACATTGTATTTATCTTGTAACTTTAAACTTTTAAAGAAATTGCTCAATTGTGTGGGTTTACAGGGATTGTGTACATTTCTTAAGTGTTCAGCCAGTTTAAAATTTGTGCCAATTTCTGGCAAAGGTAGATGCCCTTGGATAAAGAGTTTGTGTATCCAGAACCAACAACATCTGACAGATTTTTGCCTAGGCACACTACAAAAAAGAGAAATGTACTAAAATGCACCAGCTATACTGTAACATAGTTACGTTTTAGCATGTGGGATTGAAGATAGCTTGAGTGTTTAGCATAAAACAAAACTAATGAAACAGCTTCTTTAGATTATGGAAGTATTTTTACTTAAATATTTGGGTAAATATTTGTTTGTTATGAGAATCAGTTTCCTAAAAAATATAAAATAAAATAATGATAAAACCTACAATCTTGCTCAAAGACAAATGCAACTTCTCATGTAAACTAAAAGGGATCTTGGAGAGTATGATATAGATGAAAATGTTGTTTCCAACTGCTAAAATGTTCAGTGTTAACTAACCCCATGTTACAACACTCCCTAGTCTCCCATATTTATTAACACAACTATTTTCTTTCTCACAGAAACAGGACAACTGGACTTTCTGATATCTCTGCTATTTGTAGATGTAAAATTAACCCCTGAAAATATATGATAGGCCTATATATAGTAAGATATACTGTATTTTTTAATAGGACAAAAATAATTATATGTTCTAAACATAAGCATCAACTAAATAACTTGAAATTCCTAAATCCGCCACTGGTGCGATCTGTCGGATGTAGTACCGTGCTCATTCAGTAAAGGCACAGCTAAACAGATGTGTTTTATGTCTTGATTTTAATGTACTTATGGATGGAATGTACCTATGGATAGAGCACATCTGATAATTTCTGGAAGCTGATTCACCCTGCTTTGTGTCAAGATCACCAGCCATCTACAACCAGAGATCGCTGATTAACGCACTCACATTCACATGAACTACAAATCCACCATGTTATCGACTACAAACCCCAGTCATGCAACACACACACACACAAACACACACAGAAAACCGGTTCCAGATCCTGACTGATTACACTCTCACAACTGAAACTGCTCACAGACACACAGAATGTTGCTGAGTCTTGTTATCTGGATAGTGACATTACAACGCGTTATATTTAGTCTTGCTTTGCTGTGTTTTTGACTCTTGCCTTGTTTTCTTGTTTTACTCCTGTCTTCTGCCTGCCTTGTGACCATCTGCCTGTTATTTCGACTATGACTCTGGATTTCCCTTATACATCTATTTGCTCCTGTGTTGATTATTGCTTGCCTGACCATCCTGTTAATAAAACCCTGCGTTTGGATCCTCACCCCTGTTGACAGTGTCACATCCCAGGGTTACAGAAGACTCAGCCACAACATGGATCCAGAGGGTATTAAGATCATGCCTCTGCGGCAAGAAGCACAGTCCATCGAGGAGTATGTGGAGGACTTCATTAAGGTAGCCCATTTAACATCTTTGGATGACTTATGTCTTATGATTTTCTGTGGAGGGTTATCTGAACCTCTCTATTCCACAATGCCACAGAATTTTACATTGATCTAGCACTGCAACTAAGTGGGTCCCCCTTCACTGTGGGCAAGGTGGAGGAAACCTCTAAATGTTTTTAGGGGGAGGCAATAAACAGCAAGACCTAGTGGTGACAGGGCTTGAATGGTCGCCTCCAGTCTTCCAGTTGACAAAATGGCCAACTCCAGTCCTCCAGCTCACAAGATGACTGCCTCCAGCCCTCCAGCTCACAAAATGGCCACAACCAGCCCTCCAGCTTATACAATGGTAAGCGCAAGTCTGCCACGTAGCTCACAAGATGGCTTCCTGTTCTGAGTCTGTTTCTGCCATAGTTCCTGTAATTGTTCCTGTTCTTGAAATGCCATCACCTGAGCCACCAGAATGGCCACCACCTGAGCTGCCACAGCTGCTGCCACCACCAGCGCTGTTACTGCCAGAGCTGCCACAGCCTCCTCCAGAGCTGCAAGATTTTCAGTCACTGCCAGATCCTCAGTCACTGCCAGATCCTCCAGAGTTGCCAGATCCCCTTCCTGAGTTCCCTGGAGAGGTCTCCATATCCTCCTGAATTCCCCGAATGGCGTGTGCCAAACATTCTAGTTACCTAAACAATATGCATTCGAAGCAAATAAATTACATGTACAATTATGTTTAATAATTGAAATAATTATAATTGCCATTTTCATAGACATCTATGTGTATTTTACAAACTTTCATGCTATGTTTTGATAGGACTTATGTGTATTATGTGTAAATGTCTGAAACCTAAAATAAACTGTATTTCTTTGAAAACACTGATAATCTGTGATTTGTCTCTAAATACAACGAGCCCTTGTGTGGATTAATGATGCACTGAATGCTATACACATCAAAACGTTTAATATTTCATGCACTATGGTAGGTTGTACGGGTGTGATGAGATCTCATATTTTGAAATCTTGTGAGATTACGAGATTTCTCATTGAGATTAAATTTGTCTCGTGAGTTGTGACGTTAGTGTGACGTTAGATGTTCCGAGTCTGTTTCTGTCTCGGATAGAGCATAAAGTTGAAATTAGAATTGAATATTGGAGTGCCTTTTGCTTCTGTCTATGCTACTGTTCATTGATTAGTTTAAGCTGCTTGACATTTTAAAGTGAACTATCCAAAACATTAAAATTTTTGTCAACTCAATTACATTGGACAAATCCTTTAGACAAACACAGTGAAATAAATTTAGTTTACTGAAATAACACAAAATACACACTGCAAAAAGTGATTACCTCGGGAGTTAACTCATTGCCTTAAAAGTGACAAATTGACTCCACTTAAAAAGTGAGTCAACCCATTACAACTTGAAGCTGTTAAGTTGATTTAACTTTATTTATAATTAAGCTAAGAACCATTTTTTTTTTCTTCATCTTAGTCCTTATTAATCAGGGGTCACCACAGCTGAATGAACCGCCAACTATTCCAGCATAGGTTTTACACAGCGGATGCCCTTCCAGCTGCAACTCAGTACTGGGAAACACCTATTCACACAAACATACACTATGGCCAATTTTGTTTACCCAATTCACCTATAGTGTATGTCTTTGGACAGTGGGGGGAAACCAGATCACCCGGAGGAAACATAGGAGAGCATGCAAACTCCACACAGAAATACCAACTGGCCCAGCCAAGACTAGATCAGTGATCTTCTTGCTGTGAGGCAACAGTGTTAACCTCTGAGTCTCTGTGCTGCCCCAAGCTAAGAACCATATTCATATTTTATGACCACAAACAAAAAAGACCTACCATTCTAAGGACTTCTCATAAGTCCACAGACCGATTATCTTAAAAGTAATATCCGAAAACTAGAATATCTGGCTACCAATGGTGGACAAGGCACATTTCTTAATAAGTGCTGTTATCTCATCACAAGAAGATGATAATGCATATGAAATACTAATTATAGTAGTATGAAGACGGCTGAATGCCAGAATGACATTTTATCTAGAGGCTGAATGCTAATTTGGTTCTCTTTAAAAAAAAAAAAAACAAGCTGTGTCTCCGGAATAACTCTTGGTATTTTGCAACTGCATAATGTGAGGGCTACACTCTTGTTTCATTTTAATGCCAAGCCCAGTGTGTGAAAATGGGTCTTGAATGGAAATGTGAGCATGACTAATCATCATCAGATTTGGATCTCTGCAGACATTAGCCTTCGCTAGTGCAGATGAAAGTCTACGTATATCAGCAACAGAAGTCAGAAACGTTCTGCTTCATGAAACAGCATTACTATTCAACTCTGCGTCCGCCATTCTTTGTTAAATGGACAGTTCTGAAACACAATTTACATTTTTATTGGATATCTTGACATCGAAGAGTTTGTCATTAGAAGGTTTCATTTACAGTACAAACTGCTAGGGAATTATTTGTTTAATTGTAAGTTATGCGATACTTTTAGACGCGCACACTTTTATATACATGCACACACATACTGCTCCCTTATGATAAATAAAAGGAACTAAACTTGTGATATTTAATATTTCTCAGAGGAGAGTGGATGACTTAAGAAAATGACCTATTCTGGCATGATAATGACAAGAACAAGATAGTATGCAAATTCTGACCAGTGCCATGATTAAAAACAAGTGTGCTACAGAATGGCACCCAGGGTTGTAGTGAATTAAGACAAATGAAGGTGAAGTACTTTCTGAATTACTTGAGCTCTCGAGAACAGCTGCTGTGCAGGCAACCACATTTTAATCCACTTAATACATTATATAAAATGCAAAAAAAAAAATTGTTTAACGTTTTGATCATCCATCTCTACCATCCAATTACCTGCATTTTAATGAAACAATTTTAACAATAATTACAAGTTAAGTTAAAGTTAATTACATGTATATACCTAAATGTACAGATGGGGCTATTAAAAATGTGTTTTTTTTTTTAACCGTGGCTCACCTCATTTTGTTCTGTGGTCAGCCGCAGCATGCTGTCAAACTGTCCTTAAAATATGTGTTGTGCTTCACAGAACAAACTCCACTGTACAGAATGCATCATGCAATGCAAGTTTACGTTTTTACCATATTTTTTATCATATGGTTATTTTATATTTAAGATAAATACACTTTAATATATATATATATATATATATATATCAGAATAACTTTAATCATGTCTCTCCAAAACCTTATTCAAAACTTACTATTATAAAAAAATAAAATAATTAAATAACACTGAGTCATCAGATTGAGGGTTGTGATGGTCTCTAGTTAACTTGCGTCTGCTTTAGTGACTGTGAATCTGTGTTTAATTCAATGGAATAAACATGGACGTGGCTATTTTACAGAAAATAGCATATTTATTTAATTAAAAATTTTATTATATTAATCTAGCCTATAGTATAAATAGGCTATAAAATTATATTTTATTAATTTATGTATTTAATTTATATTAAATTACACCTGTATTTTACCATTCATTTTGGCTCTAACATTTATTTTTATTTATTTTATTAATAACTTGGCTACACAAAGAACATTTAACTGAGCTCTGAGAAAAATAATTTATGGCCTACAGTCAAAAATGTAATAGCACCATAGCTGTGGCAACCCGGCACTACTGTGCCTAAAATGAAACTATTTCTCTTATCATAAAACAATAAATACAATTATCCCAGGTGCAGCATTATGTTAGATTTTAGAAAATATGAACAAAACACTGAGAAAACATCTTTACTTTCCAAGGCATCACGTCCTCCACCTTCAGAATAGGCCACTACTTAAAATGAAGCTTGGCTGCCCTCAACTGGTAATGTATTTCCCGAGTCAGAGAATTTCCCTCAGTACTGCAGCTAACCGCGGTTAGTTATGGCATTCTGTTCCATAAGACATAAGAGCTGCTGCCCTGCACAGTTTTGTTCCAACCCTACTTCAACACAATTACCTGTTCAGACTTGCAAACAAGCCAAAAGCCGTGGTCACACTAGAGTTTGAGCTTGCGAAATTCTGTTGTACAGTGCTGCAAAAAAGGAATTAAACAAGATGACTAGACATTAAAAAAGCTTGCGATTGTTCCGTATTTTACATTTCTGTACAGAGTGGTCATGTTTTGATCTTCTATTGGTCTCATGCAATCACGTGATACAATTTCACAGGTCAGAGTTCACCAAGCTTCAATTTTCAAAAGTTGTTGCGCGAGCTTGCATTTCCAGTCTGCCAGTCTATAGAAGTCAGAAAGAGCAGTGTGACCACAGGTTTAAGGACTCGACTAGTTTGATCAGGTGTGTTAAATTAGGGTTGGAGCTAAACTATGCAGATATGCAACCCTCCAGAAACCGAGTTTGCCGCCTGTGATCTGTAAAGCCTCAAATGGGTTTTTTCCATGGTACGATATGGTTCATTACTGTAGAGTACGGTATGCTGTTATGTCTGTTTCCACTGTCAGAAGTACCAAAATAGCAAACCTTTCCATATCACTTTTTTTGTGAAATGTAAATAGCACAACAGTACAGTGTCAAACAGGGTGGAACTAGACTCATTGTCAATGTCTTGTGACAAACAGCCATTGGCTATGAAGCAAGAACAGGATCAAATGTCTAATGTGTGGAAAGTGTGACACTCGCACACTTCAATGAACTTGAGCATGCAAAAGATGCAATATGTGAACAGCTTGTATGGCTTTATTCTTCAAATGAGAAAGACATCAATCACACTTTTCTGAAGTACATCTCTTCTATCAAGTAAGGCTACTGTTACTTGGCAGTGGAAACATAAGCCTGATCAGGCAGACCCATCACAAAATCATATTGTATTATACTAATCCATAACTCACATTGCAAGCAAGGCATAAAAATAAAGTCTCAAACCCAGAGAGATTTTTTTAATGTAATACTAATTCACATTTTCATGAAAGACTTCTTTTAAAAACTTCCTAACAAATCTACATCCCTGTGGCAGACTTTCAACAATTCACCCAAATGTACACAAAAAAAAAAAACTAACAAATAATGTGTTTTATTCTCGCTCTAGTATTATTGTCACCCCCACCATGGTGTAAAGAAGCTGTGTCATTGTGAAACCAAAAGTACTTTTTACGTAAAATAAACCTCACCTATATCCCACTATATTAGACGTATGATGGACTTGCAGATTATGTCTGTATTGTATCCGTTCGCCCAAGACAAATTCTGAACATCTACACAACATGCAATGTATATCAGTTATTTAGACATCTAACTATTGACATACAGTCAAAATGCAGTTCAACATTCAAACAGATTAGGATACCTTTTTTGGATATCATACGGACATCTAAGCCCAGTGCAGTAAATTGATGCAATTGATGCATTTTAGCATATTCAATTTTGGTCCCCTGAAGGTGCAGACTGTAATGACAGATGTCTTTTTTTACGTGTATCAAACATATTGACATTGACAGAATGGTACACTGCAAAAAATTATTTTCTTACTTTTGTCTTGTTTCTAGTCCAAATATCTTAAATCAAGAATAATTTTCTGTACAAGCAAACATATTGTCAAAGTCATAAAACATATTGTCATATCATAAAAACAAGATTATTTTGCTTACTCCATTGGCAGATTATTTAGCTTGTTTTAAGGAAAAACTCACTTAATATTGGCATATTATTTCTGAAAACAAGACAATATGCTTTGCTTGCCTAGAAATTATTTCTTGATTTAAGAATTCTTGGATATTTGGACTAGAAACAAGACAAAAAAATCTAACTAAGAAAATCCTTTTTTTGCAGTGTATGGTCTGAATACCTTGCACTTGAAAGTTTATCAATAAGCTTGTTTATCTGCATTTCTCTTTTTTTGTATTTTTGAATTGATAAGGTAGTAATGGACCAACATGTCCATTGTGTGATTCTGGTATTCAGCCAATCACAATGCACAGGCTAGGTGGTCAATCAGAGCAATCCACAATTTTCAGAACAATGAGGTTTATATAAATTGATACCGAAACTGACACTGTATGTGAAAATTACCCCAAGTCTCTAAACATACAGACGTCAATAAATAAATATGTCAGATGAATGGATGGGTGTCACGCTGGCGCAGTGGGTAGCACAATTGCCTCACAGCAAGTAGGTCACTGGATAGACAACAGACAGACGATTGATTAATTGATCAATTGGTATATTGACAAAAAGATAAAAATGTCTGTAATGAAGTTAGATAGCCGCCTGGCCATTGGGAAGAAGGAGGCGGACAAAAAAAATTGATTTTGAAAAAATAAAATAAAATGTGAAAAAATAAAACAAACAAACTGAAAGTAAAAGTAAAACATAAAGTGTCAAGGCCTGGTTCTTTCTCGCCTTCCACTGGTGTCTCTCCTTCTTTTATAATTCAGAGCTCCCTCCGTGGGACTTAAGGGCGGTGTGCGGCTTAGGTGCTTCGCATCACCACCCAACCACCGGCCTCATTCCGTTCCCATGGCTCTCAGTCCAGCCAACTCGCCACATAGCCACATCACCTATCGCAGGTACTGAGGTGTTTGATGGGGTGTGGCATGAAATGGGGCAAGAGAAAAAGAGATGGAAAAAAAAGACAGAAGCAACAGAGAGAGAGAGAGAGAGAGGAACAAAATAAAATTGGGGGTTTTGGTTTTCCAGACACGCTGCCACTTGGTCCTCAACCAGCTGAAAGATCCAACGATGTGCTCAGAGTCCTGTGGAGGAATCTATCCACCCATTTGTCTTCTGGTGTCTGGCGGCGGTTCTCCTGGCTGGCGGCCATTCTGGTTTCCCGCTCCGGCTTCAGTGGACAGATGCAGGCTTTGGCATTATGGCAGACTGCGGTGACTCCCCCGGCCTCTCTGGGATAACTTTCTTTATCTCTCTCCCTTTTGGCATTGAGCCCCACGCCTCTTGCTCCTCCCCATGCTGGGATATGGCAGCTGACAGAGCCTTTCCTCGCCAGCCTCAGACCGCCCTGGCACTCTGGGCAGACGAACGGGTTTCTCCCCCACCCGGGTTATCTCCCGAACACTCGCCCTTTTTCTCAGTGGCGAGGGCAACTGGAATGGCCGCCTGGTCATCGGGAAGAAGGAGGCAAAGAATCAACAAACTTTTAAATAGTTTTTTATGAAAAAATAAAACAAACAGATGGCAGCTCCTCATAGAGACTTCCATCAAACTGAAAGTAAAACAAAGTGTCCAGGCCTGGTCCTCTCTTTCACTGCTGTCTCTCCTTCTTTTATAATCCAGAGCTGCCCCCGTGGGACTCGAGGCCGGTGTGGGTGTTTCAGGTTCATTCCGTTCCCACAGCTCTCGGCCCTGCCCACTCGCCACAATGTCAGATTGAGAAATTGGTGAACAGACATACAGGTTGATTTAATTGATTGATTGATCAAATAATTAATATATCAGATGGAATAGCAGACACATACAGTTGAAGTTAGAATTATCATCCCTCCTGATATGATTATCAGCAATGTTGTTCGTGCAGGCTGCTGGAGAACATTCACATTAAACTGCACTACTACTCCCATCACGCATTTCACTCATACACCTGACCCAGATTACCCCTGATAGCAAACACAGACAGCTGAAACAGTTCAGGATTAATTAGATGGACTATAAACACAGCACACACATACATCGTTGCTGAGTCTTGTTTCTGTTTAGAGCATCACGTAAGCATTATCTGTGTTTTGCCTTCCCATGTTTTTGACCTTTGCTTTGTTTTACCATCTATTTTGATTCTTTGCCGTCTGTACTTACCATTCTCCTGTTTTTAACTATGTGGATTTCTTGTATGCTCTTGTTTTGATTGCTGCCTTCCAGACTATTCTTGTTAATAAACTGCACATGGATCCACTGTTGTCCCAGACCCTTACGTGACACCTAAATTATTAGCCCCCCGTATATTATCCCCAAATTTCTGTTTAACAGAAATATTTTTTCTGTTAAACAGAACACATTTATAACACATTTCTAAATATAATTATTTTAGTAACTAATTTCTAATAACTGATTTATTTTATCTTTGCTATGACATAGCATTACATAACATATCAGTACATAACATTTTACTGGATATTTTTCAAGACATAGTACAGTATTCCGCCTTATGTACTAATTGAGGCTTGTTAGAAATCTACAGGTAATGTTGAAGCAGGGTGGAAACTAAACTCTGCTGGGCTGCAGCCCTCTGGGAACTAAGTTTGACCCCCATGGTATATTATCACAATCACATATCCAATAAAAAAAACCTAAATAAATTAACAAGCTTCATCTAAAGCAAAATGCGGCTAAAAGTCCTTCACGGTGTTAATAGTTTGATTACGGTGTTTACATATCTGCACTTCAATAATGCGACTAAAATATTGATACTCCACATCTTAATTCCATCTGTGTTTACGACGATTATGCCTTTCAGCATATCTGAAGTGCTATTCCATTGCATAGATACGAACCATAATGTGTGAAGCTGTAGTTGTAGCCTATGTTGGATGCGGTACCTGCTGAACTCCGGTAAAAAAAAACGGTTACTTCACACCCGCCCACCCAACCGAGTGACAAGCGCAACTCTGAGGCCAGCCTGGGTTGCCAGGTGTGTGCAAAGCACTTTACTTGTAGATCAAATCCAATCCTGCCTCCAATCGTCAATGCTAATTTCACCCTCACGCTCCATCATAACATCACAACTCACGCGACATATTTTCACCTCGACGAGAAATCTTGCCGCGATTTAATCTCGCGAGATCTCGTCGTATGAGATCTTGTCACACCCTTAATATATATAATTAATTAAAAATATTATTTTTTCTTCTACGCTTTCTAGTAAACAGTTCAAGATAACAACTATATAACTTAAAACAGACTTATTTTTTCAAAAAACCTCAAAAACATTTGAACACTTACTCATTGTAGATTATTTTACACTCTGCATCTGAATTGATAGACAGAGAATGGAGCACACTCAGAAGTAAACAAATCAAACAGCTGGCTCCCTTAAAGGGCCAGCTTTTTCTGAAAACTTTTTCTAATAACTTTGTGTATGGAATAAGACAAACAGCCTGTGGAAGTGTTTGGTAATGCCTAAATCATTGTTTTCTGTCTTAAGATAAATGCACTTCTCTATACAGTAAATAGCAAAATAAAGCATTAAAGTAGATGGGATATTAATCTTTGAATAGTAATTTACCATTTATTGTCACCTTTAATGAGTACATAAAGTGAATTACTGTAATTTATTCTTGGCACTACAGAATTTCATACAAATCCTACTTGTTTTACAGTAAAATACTGTTTCCTCTTATTAAAGCAAAACACTGGCTATTTTACAGTTATTTACAGAATCATCTACAAGGTAACAGTGTAGTTAAGTTTTAACCCTAATTAAACACACCTGATCAAACTAAATCTAAAGGTAAGTGTGTTGAAGCAGGGCAGGAACTAAACCCTGCTGGGCTGCGACCCTCCAGGAATTTGACACCCCTGGTACATAGCATATTTTCAAAGCAACTGCTTACATTTATCACAATCATGCACATATCTTTGAATAAAAACAATAAAAATATACAAACTTCATCCAAAGCAAAAAAATAAATAAAAAATCTGATCTTTGTGTCGTTCCAAACCTGTCGTAATAGTAAAAAACAAAACAAATAATCTGATTTATGCTTTTATACTATACTGTTAATGCCACTTTTACTTACTTCTAAGTTTTCCAGTCAAATTCATTGAGCCTCTGCAAAAATGTAAGTGCTGTTTAAGATATTTTTTAAATAACACATTTTTACTAGTTATTTAGCAAGATACTAGTATTCAGCTTAACGTGTAATTTAAAGGCTTAACTATGTTAAACTAGGCAAATTAGCTTAATTATAAGAAAAGTAAACAAAGTTATAATAATTATTGTGACAATTTCTTTGCTCTGTTAAACATCACTTGGGATATATTTGAAAAAATAATAATTCAAAGGAGGGTAAATAATTTTGCCTTTTAAATGCGTCTCGTCCATATCTTATACTTACCTCTTAATAAGCTCTGTGGCATTGGTTGACTCCTGATACTCAATGTTAAAAACATCAGTGAAATCAAGCTTATCAACAATGCAGTGACTCAATCTCCCCTAATGCTGATCATTCACATACCAAAACTGAACAGTGTGTTGTGTGTGTGTGTATATATATATATATATATATACACACACACACACACATCCTGAGTATGTGTGTGTTAATGCCTAAATCATTATTTTCTGCCGTAATATAAATGCATTTTTCTATAAATAGCGACATAAAACATCAGAGTAGATGGGGCAGTGTTGGTTTCACAGTAATTTACCATTTATTATCCCAGTTACAACCTGTAATGGCTACATGAAGTAAATTACTGTAATTTATTGTTTGCACTACACAATTTCGTACAAATCCTGCTCATTTTACAGTAAAATACTGTTTCCTTTTATTACAGCAAAACACTGGCTTTTTTACAGTTATTTACTGCATAATCTTCAGTAAGGGTTAATAGTGCACAAAACAAATATTTGTGTAATTGGTGTTTTGGCTGGTAGGGCTTAAGCTCTTAGGACAGTTATTTGGCCATTGCCATTGAAATACATTATTTGTGATACATGACTCAAAGTCAATGGTGCAGGCCTTTGTGGCCCCGCTGTCATAACAGCCTCCTTAAATTTAAATGTGGATGCTATCGTGCTGTTAAGTGCCAAATCCATAAATGTAGTGTGCAAGACTGCGTTTATTATAACAGACACTCAGAAATCCATTTCCTTTTCTTTAATTACATTTCAGCACTGGTTTCTACTCCTAACTTCGAGCTATTCATCGTATTTTGGTCAGTTCAATTTACAAAAAATAAATAAATAAAATGCAGGAAAAAAAAAAAAAAATCACAGTAACATTGAGCCATAAATACAATCTTCCCTCCAGAGTAAACAATTACAAATTGAATCAGATGGAGCATTGCAACCGAATGCAATGACTTGTGGGTATATTTGAGTCTGACCTGCACTAATAATCTTCATCCTTTCCTGCAAGCATGTTATTACACAGATACCATTATTGATCTGAGGAACAGCAGGTTTTTCTGGCTGCTTTTTTCCACATGTGTTTGGCTCCTCAGGATAATGACTTTGGAAGGATTGCTGAGCCGTGCACAAAGATAATTCCCAGTCATGCAAACAACACTCGTGCAACAGGTGTTGAATTGTGACCTCTGAATAGAGGTGTGCATGCAGATAATGTAACATCATTCCTCAGATCTACACTCTAAAAGTGAAGATTCCAGTGGCTAAATTGAAAACAGTATTGTCTTTGGTGAAAAAGAAAGAACAGATTGCAGAACAGATTGCAGAACTGGTCACAATGATATACACATGAGACCCAAATGCAAGTGAATGCAAGATGATTTATAAAAAAAATAAAAAAACAAGAGTCACAACTGGTATAGATCTCACCAGATACAGTGTGGAGCAAGGGTGCTCACACCAGGAACACAACACGCTAAACAGTGGCAATAGTTCATCCGAGAAACAGATCAGAAGTGAAGTCTCTCACTGATATCTCACCAGATATCGAGGGAATGGGAGGTAGCTCTTTGGATCAACTCTCAAGGAAATCGACACGCTTACCAGCGGTAATAGTTCGTCAGAGTAGCGGATTCAGGATGAAGTCTCTCACTGATATAGTTGTCATCAGTGCAGGCAGTTGCAACAACATCAATGAAACGGAGACGAGCATAAGGTCCAAATATAACAGACTTATGGCGAAACACCATCAACAGATCGAGCGAGAGCACCTTACAGGAAACAGACACAGGAGTGAACAAACAACGGATTGACAAACGCTATCTGCAAAAACTGAACATATAAAGGCGAGTGGTAATGCGCAACAGCTGTGACTGATAGAAAACAGCTGAGTGAGACGAATGGTAACAAGACACGTGACAACCCAGCTGATGAATGTAAACACACACACACACACACCACACGGTGAAGATAAACCCAAACAAACACACCCACTTCCCACACACACACACATGCAAGAAGAACAGATAGATCCACAACCGTGACAAGAACATGAAATATAATAAATGTACAAAAACAAGATATTATCCTTGTAAAAAAGTACACTTATATAAATGTATGCACATGTAAATCTTGCTATTTATTTAAAGGAACAGTTCACCCAAAAAAGACAATTACCCCATTGTTTACTCACCCTAAAGCCACCCACTGTGTATATGGTTTTCTTTTGCCAGACGAACACAGTCTAAGCATAATAGTGTTGTGTAGTGGCCCTTTTGTTTTGATGTTTAAAAAAAAAAAAAAAAGACAAATAACTGGCTTCTGGCAACCACCACCAAATATGCATTCTCTACAATTCTTGGCTGATCGCTGAGTGGACCATATACATGACATAATACTCATTCGTAACAAAGGTTAACAAAATAGAGGGACAAATCTCATGGGAACCCCTTCCCACGCAGTTTGCTTACTACAGAATATGATAATGAGCGAGAAAATTCGTTGGTTTGGCATTACTGCATAATGTTATAAAATATTATGTCAGTGATTTGAGTTCATCATTTAATTATTTTTTTAGTCAAGGCAAGGCAAGTTTATTTTTATAGCACATTTCATACACAGTGGCAATTCAAAGTGCTTTACATGAACAAGAATAAAAAGACAAGTGTAAGAAAATAAAAAAGCAAATAATAAGAATGATAAAAGAATAAAAAATGAACAATAGTGGGATCTGTCGGACGTAGCACAGTGCTCATTCAGTAAAGGCACAGCTAAACAGATGTGTTTTCAGTCTGGATTTGAATGTGCCTAATGTTGGAGCACATCTGATCATTTCTGGAAGCTGATTCCAGCAGCGAGGGGCATAGTAGCTGAAAGCCGATTCACCCTGCTTTGACTGAACTCTTGGAATTTCTAGTTTATATGATCCTAAAGATCTGAGTGATCTGTTAGGTTTGTATTTGGTGAGCATATCTGTAATGTATTGAGGTTCTAGGCCATTTAGTGATTTATAGACAAGTAATAATACTTTAAAATCTATTTTGAATGTAACTGGGAGCCAGTGTAAAGACCTGAGGACAGGTGTGATGTGCTCTGATTTCCTGGTTCTGGTCAGAATCCTGGCAGCAGCATTTTGGATGAGCTGCAACTGTCTGACTGTCTTTTTGGGAAGGCCGGTGAGGAGGCTGTTACAGTAATCTACCTATACCTAATCTATTCTATAAAAAATACAAAACAATTAAGATCCAATTGCAAGGTCTTTATTGATCGGTGAAACAAAGGTTCAAAACAAAAACAGAAAAATAGTGCAGAGCTGACAGAAAGTCCAAAGAAGTCCAGATCTGAGAGATCTTCGGGAAGACAGGCAGATCCAAAAAAATACAGAGCGTCCTAATGAAAACACAGAGAACAAATGAGCAATAACGAACTGACAAAGTACAAAAGAACGCCCAGCACATATATAGAAGAAATAATTAGATACAGCTGACACGAATGATCAGTACAGCTGATCAACAACACGTGATCAAAACACAACGCTACTACAGCGCACATGAATGACAAAACAAAACCACGTGACAATAACAGAGACACACCAGGAAGTGTGCATTTTTGCCCAAAACTGTGGGAACCTAGTCCCTTGATTCTGTTTCAATGTTTATGCCTGTACCATTTATAATAAGATTTTTTTTTCATGAATAAAATATATGTGGCAGTAAACACCCTACATAAAGCAGGGCTTGAAATATCTGACATCACCCGTGAGAACACAGCACGTTAACAGATTCATTCATGTCAAGTAGTGTGTGCAGGGCCAGTGAGCGGTCCGTCCGTATATCTTTTGGTCACTCAATTTTGTTATAAAAATTAATTTTCTTGTGATTCGCTGAGACATATTTTTCTCACGCAAGCATATATATTTTTGCTTGTTAGTTTTGATTAGTGTTGGTTACAAATGCAATAAATCTGTTTATATAAAACTTAGCAACGGTGCTTATAATTGGTGGGTGCGACAAAATTTTGCCTGTTGCGCCTAAATTTTTTAAGTTAGGAGCACCAGTGCTACCAAGCAAAAAGGTTAATTTCGAGCCCTGTAAAGGTGTTTAACACAATCTCACGGCAATTCATAACTTTTTGATTTTGTGTCTAATTCGTATGAATGTGTACGATTTAATTTGTACCATTTAGTACGATTTGCTCATCACCCAATGATGGTTGGGTTTAGGGGTGGGGTTGGTTGCCACTCCTCCTTTTTAAAAATCTTACTTTTTTTTGTACGACTCAACTCTTACGAATTTGTACAAATTAGCCACTAAACTGACAAAACGTAAAATACATATGTTTCTCGTGAGATCAGACTGGGGTGTTATACATGTCATTCTTTATTTCTGAACTGACCCTCAAGGAGACAGCACTAATTTATACTTTGTTTATCCAATCAATAAACAAAGTTGACCTAATGGCTAAATAACAATAGGAAAATGTCAAAAAGAAAACCGTATAATAAAAATGTAACTAATAAAATTAATTCTTCACAGTAAAAGCCTCTATCCAAAGCCTCCAAATCACAAACCCAATCTGACCTAGAGTTGTGCAAAACAACATTCATAACTATATAGCATGTGCCAACCAAAGGCAGTAGCCTATTTGTGTCTAATAAAACAAATAGAAAACAGGGTAACACTTTTTAATTACACACTAATGTCACGCTGGTAGACAAGGAAGACAGGGATGGTTATATTTTATCAGTTTTATTCAAAACAAGTCACTAAATCAAAGTGAGGAAGCAGGAGAGTGATATCAATGCTGTTACTGATCTTCAACAGCTTGTAATGTAAACATCTGATGTTGGCGATCTCACACAGTTCGTTCTTGGGAACATCAGCAGGTGAGTATATAGACAGTGCATCAGGTAAATGGTAGATCTTCTAGTAAACACCATATGAGAGTAATCACTAGGGATGCACTGATCCCAATACTTGGATCGGATATCGGTTCGATACTGCATATTTTTGCTGGATCGGGTATCGGCCAGCTGGTACCGATCCAAATCCGATCTTGCGCATGCGCTATATTCTGTTTATTAGCCAACTAAACCATGAAGGTTTAGCCTAGTATAGGGCACTAGAACATTGTCATGTAGGCCTACTATACCCCAAAATGTTCTGAAGCCATTCTACAGTTTAATGTGAAGTACAGATAAATATTCAAGTGTTTAGTTCAGTGCTTCCTGCCCCTGCGCCTGTCAATCATTCTCCATTCATTCACAATTCAATCTGCTTGTTGCATTTATAACAGGAAAAACTTTCTCCAAGACTATCTGTTCCTGTTAATTTAAATAATTAGTGGAGAAATGCATTTAGTTTTGCATTACATGGGTTAATTTTGACCTGCAGCAGAAGTAGATTCCATTGCTTTTTCTACATCATGTTTGCGCTGCTGTGTCTGTTAGATCAGATTGCATTCGCAATACCGGAATGGAGACGGTTATTACCTGCTCTTCACACACAAAGTAGTCCTACCTGAAATGTTTCAGTAGAAAATCCTCAATAATACATTGGACAGACCCTAAACGCATTTATTTCTTCCATTTGAGCTGCTGTTTTGCAAATGTCTGCAGAGACTGGAGCGCTGCGCACTTCCAGAGCATCAAGCGCTTTTATTCACGTGCTGGCTGCATGCACATAGACGATGTGCGCCGCTCTGTAAGATTATTCTCACAATGAGTTTGTTCTCCCATCCTTCAAACTGAGTTTATTCTTCCAAGGGGAATACTTTAAGTGCTGAAAATAGTTTTAAAGCCTGGCCCATTGTGGTCAAAGTAGTTTATTAAATTAATAAAAGTGAAACTGACAGGCGCAATATGGATTGTCATTAACAGAAAAGGATTTAGTCTAATATAGGCTTCTCTGAAACTGAATATTTCACTGTCATTTTATATATTATTATTTTATTTAACAGACCAGTTTGTGTTTTGGCGCTGAAGCATATAAGCGGACCTTGTTTTGAACTTTCTTCATCTCATTCACGGCGAGATTTGGAGAGGTATTATTAAGTAAAACTGGCATCAGAGGCTTTAGTTTAATCTGCATCAAACCTGCAGGAAACTATCAGGCTTTAATTTATTAAAATTGAAAAAAATTATAAAAGATTGATTATTTTACAAACAATGTCAATAGTAGCCTATTGCAGATTTCAAAGAAAAATCTTAATATTAAAAAGGAAAGGACAATATCACAACAAAAATAGTGATTTATTTTTTACATGCGAACAGCATACAGAACATAATAGAGCATCTTCAGCACCTGCACGTGTTTTCAGCAGGATTGAAAAACAGAATAAACTAAACAAAAAGAATAAAATAAATCCTGCTTTCATTTTAATGACAATTTTAAATTACAAAACAAAAACACTGACTGAATCCTTTTAAAGAACCGGCATAGGCTGTTTGTCCAATCATGTTTTTTTCTTCCATCAAATAAAAATATCAGGCTACCTCAAATAGATCACTCCATGGAAAATATGCATTTAATTAATGCTCCGCTGTTATTATATTACAAATTCTCTGTCAGCATGTTTATTAGAATTCATTCGTTAAAAAATTATGTCTTTAATTATGATTGATTTATTTCCTCTGTGTCACTCGCTGTTCATTTGTGTGCACTGCGTGTAATAAAAGACAATGACAATTAACCTTAGGCTCTATGTTGACTTTTTGTAAAGTATAGGCTACTACATAGCGTATAACAATTTTGTGTTTAGATATGATATTGCATTAATTTGCATACATGTTTTTTAAGCTGTAAAATGAAAGCCTCTGTAAAAATGGATGGCTTTTAGTAGCTCTGCACAATTTATAGTTGCCAGTTCTGATGGCGGACCCACCAAAGACTATCCGATTAGAGATGAGGCGAAGATGAACATTTTTGTGAACAACCATTTTTTGTCACCACTCAACAGACTGGATTTATGACACTTGTGTTATGGTTTTTCCAAAATAAAAACACAATGAAATCAATATGAATAATGATAATCAAACAAATTACAATAGAAAAATATAGTCAATAATACAGTACAAAACATTAAGCTTGATAATGAAAGAATGTGCAAATGATTGTGGGCAAAATGTGACGAGCTGCTACTTCAATTTACCCTAGCATGCAGGGATGTAACTTGACACCTCGTTATGTTGTGGAAAAAAGATTCTGGTCTGCAAAATATTTTCTAAGTTTCTAAGTCAAAGTCTTCAAAAAATGACAAAGTCTGAGATCTCCGAAGTCATGAGGCAAAGCAGTTTATTGGGTACAGCATCAGTAACAACAGAGACAGGTCGTTCGAGTGTCTGATGAGTATAGGCTAGCACACAGTTTAAATACACCTCTTTGTCTTAATACTCCACCCAAATTTACACATTACACACCTCCATCAGCTTCTCCACTAATAGGATCTCAAATCTCTCAGGTGTCCACTACCAATAGAATCTCAGGGTTTTTTTTGGATCCTACCCATGTCCAGTTAAGGTCTTTCCTTCCTACTTCAAATGTGATGACTCAGCCAAAAAACAATGCTCAACAATATATTTTGTTCACTCTCCACTGAGCTGTCAACTGTAAGTTCAGCTGAAGTTCACGGGTACTCATAATTTTTTAGCAGTCATTACAAATGAATGTGGGTGCACGTGCCTTATCATGATGTACAGAACAGAACGCAGGTGCAATTATGGCCTTGCTTCCATAAATCTACTCTCATGTGACAGTAATAAATTCATCAGAAATTCATCAAGACACAATGAATTCCCCATCAGTTACTGGCCGCATATTGTACAGAGCCTCACTATAAGACTATAATGACGCATGCACAGCAGATTGTTTACAACAAAGGATTTGGTTAAGCCCAGTTCACACTACAGACTTTTAAGCATAGGTAGATCGCTGTGCAGTTCACACTACATGACTTGATTTTGTGTCTTTTAATCACTGTGGTGTTCACACTACATGATCTGACAACAACTTGTTCGCCAACAGTTCAGTCAAGCTACCAAACCACAGCCAATAAAATTGAGGGAAGAGTCGTCAAAAAAAGCTGAACACTATTGGCTGCTTGTGTGCTGATTACATCACTGACAGCGTTTCAAGCTTTCAAGGGAGCATTTAAAAACATCATCAGTCAGCTGATGCATCAGTGGATCAATCACTAATCTGCAAAGTTCAAGTGGCAAGATACACAGTAATGAGTTAATCTTTGTAATTTTATAACTCTTTGAAATAAAACTAACATATCTATAACACCCTGACGTTTCCTAAATATCTGTGTATGTCTTTCCAACATTGTTATTTTTTTTTTTAATTACAAAACAGTAAAGAACTGAGCATGTCTACCTTTAATTACCATCTGGGTCAAAACGACTGCATGCATGTCTGCTTCTTTTCGCTGTCACTTTATATATACATGTATTTTTTACCTAGCAACTTCCTGCTAAAATAAACATAACTTTCTGATAGCAGAAACATAAATTTACTTCAGATATATCTTTCAAAACAGCATATTCTGTGCTGGGAAATAGCTCCTGTTTGAAAGTGAAAATAAAACCAAGGCTCAGACCTTTGCATTTTCTAGTATCTTAACTACATATTTATAGGCTGTATTACCAAAAAAGATAATATTTTTAGGGTAATGCTGTCATAAAATATGACAGACATTTAAAGCTTAATTTTAATATCTCAATAGAAGTTTTGAATGTAAATATGATGTGAGAAAGGTCAGAATGACCACTATGGTAATTCTAATAGTTACAGAATTCTAGTTATACTGTTAATATAGCCTACTCTCGTGTCCGAGTTAACACAGAATGAAGCGAGTGCATCGATGCCCATTCTGGTCAATCACAGATGTTTCTGTTCAGCTCCTTAACACACGGCCATTCAGCTTATGTTAATATGCTCTCTCATTGGCTGCAGCTCATCATTACATCTGACAGCACATGGGGTCGAGTCGGCCAACTGCTCTGGAATATTCAGCATGCTAGATATTGGATTTACGTCTGCGAGGTGTCGGCGACGCTTCAGCGAGCCTCTTTGACGTGTTGTTCAGTAGTTCACACAAAGTCTGCCGAGCCCCGTGCACCCGCAGATTTTTTCCTGATCACAGCCCAATCTGACGGCGAGCTCGTTAACTTTCAAATCGGGCTCAAATCAGGCTTAAAATCCTGTAGTGTAAACTAGGCTTTACACTTCAAATAGGAAGATGACATGGGCTAATAAACATAAATGGAACTTTAATACACACAATATGTGGATATATAAATATATAGAAGTGTTAAGATATGAATTACAGGGTTACTGGCACACTTATTATGGATTAACGCACACACATATACATCGCAACATTGCGACGTCACAGCCATAATAACTCCTCACAGAACAGAAGAACTCTCGTCATTAACAGGATTGTAAACTTACTTCTGCATTCACGCACAACACATGTGGCAACAGCTGACAAACAGTGATGAAAACAGTCCGTGAACTATTCCCCGCCAACTTTAGCGTCCGTCTACATGTCTCGCTACACTAGAAACTGAAAATCTATTTGGGTGGGGGAGATTGCGTAGTCACAGGTCCTGGACGCTGATTGGCTCAGGTAATGTGTTCTGGTGTGTGCGGGTGCCTCGTCATAAAAAAATGAAATACAGAGGTTAGAATTGCCCTAATAAGCTACAGCCTTTTTTACAGCCTCAGTTTGGTGCGAAGTTCATTATGCAAAAATCAAGAAAAAAATTTGGATTTGTTTGATTGGTAGATTAGGCTCTGTATGCTATTTAAAAAATTATATTATATAAGAACTATTAATAACTGTAATTTTCCAAATGGAAAAAAAGGTTGGTTTGTTGGTTGAACACTAAGTGTGGTTTATTTATAAACTAATTTCAAGAGGATCACGTGCTTATGATTGAACACAGCTGGTACAGCATTAACTCTGCATATTGCGCTAATCAGATTTACACTGACATAAATTACCATTGAATAAATTACCAATACAATAAGTCATCTTTGTTTGAAGAACGCCCTGCTCCGCACCAGCTGCTACTGCATCTCCTACTATAACTCCAACAACAATTTCATCAACAACATCAAGCCTAAACTTTCTAGACGCCGCCGATCCAAGCAATTGCAATGAAACCGAACCCTTACCGCTCTCCTAGCGGTGCACTAGTGGTAACGTACATAGCACGCTCCAAAGGAAAGCCTTGCCAAAAATAACCACTCTTCAACAAAGACTAACCATTTTATAAATCTTTGAAAGACGAGACTAGCACAAATAGAATAAATTATACAAAAGAAGTTGTACGACTGCAAGGGTCCAGGCAATCCAATCCGCAAAACATTAGTCCACAGCATAGTCATACGTCGATAAACATGCATTAAACGCATTGTTATCATCCAAACCACTTGCTAGAGTGTGTTCAGTAGCGTCTCCAGTCATAACAGTGATTTAGTCAAAATGGCTGCTGGCCTTTTGATTGACACTTATTTGAGCCGATAGCTGAAAAGCGAAGCATCACCATCCAATGAGCTCTAAAACTTGAGATGATCCCGCCCTCTCTCTTGACAGATTAAGAATGGACTCTGAATTTGTGAATGAACTGGGCTAGATATGCTTGTGATTTAAACACATTATGACTCCAAACCTAATGTTATTTATTGATGAATTTAAGAAAAGCCCATAACTAACATTCACACAAAGTGGTGACTGTTTAGGTTCAGGGCTTTATGTTGGCAGTTGATATATATATATATAAAAAAAAACTCTACCACATCCGATAGCCACTTAAATTCTGAAAAGATTATTACCCAGCTATTGAAAAACATTAAACGCATTGAGCACAAGTCTAATCGTAATAGGCCAATGACTCATATCTTCATGCACCGTGTCATATGTAAGTTTTTTTAATGGTGAGTCTGTCGAATGTGAAAACAACAAAGAAACAAACTTTCCGCTTGACTGCTATGAATAGGAGGAGGACGACATTTCCGACAATGGACTTTGGAATTGACTCAGCGTTAGATACATTCACATCTTAAACAAATTTCTAGATCACTAAGGGGTTTAAAACTCCATTTCTCCATATCTTCACCTACTTTGTCTTCAAGAGGTACTTCCAGGACCACCAGATAAGCCACCCTATATCCTAAGCTCTTCATCCATCTGCCATCCCGGGGGGAGACGAATGCCCACCTCTACCATTCTTGCACTTTGAGTCAACGAAGCTATCAGACCATGCAAGCTATCATACTATGCATTAACAAAAAGAGCTTCCATCCACAGTTGCCCATGCCCTTATTAAGACGCCTCACATGGATACCAGCTAAAACAATTTATGTCTACTGTTCATGTACCATGTTGTTAATTTCATTTCTGATTCTCTCTTTTCTCATTTCAGAAGACAATGACAGATGGCTACAGAGGCTGACCCTCATTGAACCTATTACACTCCACATCCATTCCAAATACACACTCTTCACAAAATATTCACACTCTTCGCAAAAGAATACAGTTCTACTCACCCAGCCCACACCTCGATGCCATATTCACACTAGCCTTTTTCATTGGAGATGTTCTAAACTAACATCAACGTTCAATCCCACAATCCACCTCACCATATCTAATCTAACTTTGCAGGATGAAGAAACGCTATCTTTCTTTATTAAGCAAAGCAACAGATCAATTTCACCAAGGACATTTTATTTACATTTTGATATCCCCTCCCCCACACACCCATTCCAAACCCTCTTAGTTTTCTTACACCACAGGAGAGCAATACCACCTCAGGGAAGCCCAGCTGATCCTCTCCAGCTGACTTCCACCCCCATGCATAGTAATTTCATCCATTGGCTCCAGAAGCAGACCCTCATCCAACCACTCATTACATAACCTCCAGATTTATATTTCCATATCTCTCATATTACAACCAATAGCCTCTAGAACCCAATGAGCTAATTTACAGATCCCCTTCAGATGCCCTATCTATCCAAACCACACTACTCAAGGCATTCAGAACCACCCCGCCCCCGCACACACATTCCAGACTCCCCATCACACTCATCATCATCTCCAAACGTATACACCCACCATGCAAAGGCTATCAATCTATCTATACAGCTCGCACCCTCAATGCCATGTTCACCCATGTTCTTACTATCTCCTATGGAGGCCCAAGAGCTTCGACTCCCACGGAGTCACGCCAAGCCCAATTCCCGGCCACCCCCTCGCTCATCACGCTTCCAGCAAGAGCCTCCACTGCTCCCTTCCTTTCCCATCTCTTGCAGAAACCCCCTCACCCCCACCGGAGTCCTGCTTAGTCCACTACCCGCAGGAGTCTCCACCGCCCCCTCCCATTCCCAGACTCCTGCAGGAGGCCAAACTTACAGCTCTAACTCCCACGGAGTCACCCCCCGAGCTCTGACTCCCCCGGAGTCAAATACACCCCCACCCCCCTTCCCCGCCCCGGCCAATACATATATCTTTCTTTACTTTTTCCATTGTCGAGTTTCTCCGCATCTCCTGCTCTTTCCTCCACCCCCCACTGTTCCATTTCCTTTACCCTTCCCACCTCTAAATCACCAACCCCTTTCTAGCGTTGAGTTACTCCGCTACTTTTCTTTCTTCAGCGTCGAGTTACTCCGCAAATTTTTCCTTCCTTCTAGCGTCGAGTTCCTCTCCTACTCTTCCCTATTTTTGCATAGGCCATCACTCCTCAACTCGGACTCCCACGGAGTCTCCCCAAGTTCGACTCCATCAGAGTCATGCCCCCCCCGCCCACTTCACCCCCTCTCCTGCAGGAGTCCACATCACCCAAAAACATGCCCAGACTCTCGCAGAAGCCAGCCCACCCCCGCAGGACCGTCCCTCGCATCCGACTCCCCCGGAGTCACCACTGCCTTCCCACGCCCAATTCTCAGACTCTCCTAAGAGCCTGCTTCCAATTTCTTTCCTTCAGGAGCCTCTCTCCCTTCTCCACCTTCAATTATATCCAGCAGCCGGCTATAGCATTAATCCTTAGCTTATTGGGGAGTTTCTTCAATACGCGGCTGCTGTCCCGAGCTAAAAAGCCACGAGAGACCCACCTGAGACCCACCTGAGCTCAAACTCTCCTCTCGCCATCCAAACGGGAGGAAACCCTGGGCTCGATATTCTGAGCTCAGGGCTCTCTCCCAGGCAAGCATGCCAAACATGTTTTATTACCAATCATCAGCTAAGTGTGAACTCTTGAAGTGTGGTTTATTTATAAACTAAATTTGAGAGGATCACGTGCTTATGATTGAACACAGCTAGTACCGCATTAACTCTGCATATTGCGCCAATTAGATGAACACTGACACAATAAATTACCAGAGCTTTTGCTCCAGTCATCTTCATTTGAAGAATCCCCCCTTCCACCCATACTCCTCCCCTTCTCCGATAGGACGGCACGGCGGCCAGTGGGTAGCACTGTTGCCTCACAGCAAGAACGCCGCTGGTCCGTTCCTCTCCGGGCCAGTTGGCGTTTCTGTGCAGAGTTTGCATGTCCTCCCCGTGTTCGCGTGGGTCTTCCCTGGGTTCTCCGGTTTCCTCCAACTGTCAAAGACAGGCACCATAGGTAAATTGACTAATCAAAATAGCATTCTAAGGCAACTCCTAGTCAGATATATCCCAGCAGTTCACAGTAGGGGAGTTCTTGAGACCCACCTGAGCTCAAACTCTCCTCTCGCCCTCCAAACAGGAGGGAGCCCCGGGCTCAAGGATATTCTGGGGCAGCATGCCAAACACGCTTTATTACCAATCATCAGCTAAATGTGTGAACTATTGAAATCATCAATAGCCTATTTATTGAGTTTATGACTCAGCTCCAGGCAGCACAGAGGCGATCAGCATCAGCTGTGGTTTGTCAACTCATCTGTGTCAAACTATGACCAGAAATAATCTTTCATTTTGGTTCTTTGACAAAATACATCTGTAGGCACGTGTGGTTGCACGTTACTGTTACTGCACACGCTTTTCCATTCCAAAAACGCGAGGCGCACTGAACTGCCTTTATTGATGACAAGAAAAAAAGGAGCACGGTGCTCTTTTTTTATGCAACTAGGAAATGATTAAATCAGCTGAGCTGTTTTATGCACAAGTGCTCCTGTCAATGGTGTTATAATTGTACTTTTTAATAGCATTATTATATTTAAGATTTGTAAAGTCATACAGCTTTGAATGACTTGAAACAGCGACCACAAGTTTCTCCTCCATCAATAAAAGCTTGCCGTAGTTGTCTTGACAACAAAAACACTGCTGTCACCTCAAAGGAAACCCCGCTTCTGCTTTCATTTGATTGAGAAATGAAAAAGACGCGACTGAGGTAACATGCTTTTTTCGCTCAAACGCACATAGCGCGCAATGGCAAAACATTAGTAAACCATTCAAAAGATACACCTCTCAGTCTCAATGCAAAAAGCGCGTTTGCTGTGATCGGCCCCTTATGCAGCCAAACTTTAAAAATATTTATTCATTTTTTTCGGCTTAGTCCCTTTATTAATATGGGGTCACCACAGTGGAATGAACCACCAACTTATCCAGCACATGTTTTACGCAGCGGATGCCCTTCCAGCTGCAACCCATCTCTGGGAAACATCCATACACACTCATTCACACTCATACATTACGGACAATTTAGCCTACCCAATTCACCTGTACTGCATGTCTTTGGACTGTGGGGGAAACCGGAGCACCTGGAGGAAACCCACACGAACGCAGGGAGAACATGCAAACTCCACTTTAAAAATATATAAAACAATATTTTTAAATCCTTTAACTGATACCATTAATAGGTTACAAATGCACCCTTTCGGTTAATTGGTTATTTTGAGCATCCCTACTTGGGGGAGTTTAAACATCGCTAAATAACATTAAAATGTTTCATCATATTATATTGTTAAATTATTATATTGTTTTTTTTACCAGTTTTATGCTGTATTTTGACACTCCTGTTATTCAGCAATGTTTAAACTGTACAGTTGTTTTTTTAGATAAAATTGCAAAGATTATTGTTCATGTCTAAGTATCATGATACTTAGCCTTTAATTGTAATTTATAATTTCCCAATGATGGGTTGTGGCTGGAACGGCATCCTCTGCTTAAAATGCTGGATAAGTTGGAGCTTTATTCCGCTGTGGCGACCCCCGATTAATAAAAGGACTAATGCCGAGTTCAAACTGCATGATTTTCAAAGTAGTCGTTTCACAGATGCTTTCATACTGCATGACTATCTGGGCAAGAGTTTTGTCGCTGCTTTGTTTACACTGCAAGATGGATCGACAACAGGGGGTTTCGCATTGTATGACTTTAAAATAGTAAGAATCAAATTTGTCCAAACTACGTTTCAACCAAAAACACGTAGTATATATTTTGATATTACTACATAATGAGAAAGAAGTTTTTAATAGGGTAGAAAATGTACATATTTGCTCACCTGGGTTTAAAGGGAATTAGTAATTTCTGCTAAACTTTTTTTTTTCAACCCGGTTGTGGTTTTGTTCAGATGACACGTCAAAATTCTGCAAGTTCTTCCTCTATTTCTTGGGTCCAAATAAACTGAAAATGAGCGCTTTTAACTTCTCCCCCAACCTCCCACTGGCCTGCAGGTACCCTTACTAGTGGATGCTGCTCTCATTGGTTGTAGGTGATTGCAGATGTTATTTTCAGTCAAAACTCATTTCACACGGCATGATTTGAATCGCCAACAGCTCCAGATATTTAGCACGCCGAATATCTCACGGTCATCAGCGACTCATCAGCAATTCTTTCAGATCATGTCTTTGATAGTTCACACTGTGTGATTGTCGCTTGCGTGCATGAGCACCGATTCGCCTGTGATTTCAGCCATTCATTCTGAATGATTCTAAAAATCAACTACTTTTCAATACAAATGATTTGTAAATAAATCAATATTTAATTTAGTAATGAAAAATCTATTATTTACCACATAATATGTGTGCTTTTAAGTCAAGAAATCAGCATTTGTAGCTGCAGTTATAAACTACTTACTAACATTGTTTAATGTAGGGTTAATGCTTAACAAATAATGAATTCACTATATGCTAATGCTTAATAAATGACTCATAGTGTGTAGTTATTATACAGTAGTGTTACCGAAAATGGAATAGATTAGCAATCAGCACATACCACTAAATTAACACATCATAAATATGATAATTCACACTTGAACCCATTTTTGAGACAAATCAATGTGTCTAGGATCCAAACATAAGTATATATGTTATACAGAAAACACAACTGTCATATATTGCACATAATCACACTCAATAAAAAATAAAATGAGCAAACTCGCTTTATTTAATTCTCTAAAGCACACAGAAAAAAATCATGTAGCAATTAGCACCTGTGTGACCTTGTGTACTGTTTCACTCCCCTCTAACACAGTATAAATTACAATTATTGCATGTACAATTCGCGTAGGAAATAAACAGCATTATTAAACATTTTGTAAAATAACTCTTGTAACATTTGTCAGGTAACTCACACTCAATCTCCATTAGCGTGGTCTAAATTCCCTTCCCCACAGAGATTTCTCACTTGCAGGAACAATGAGTGTATAAGCAGCAAATTAAGCCATCTAATAAGCAAAATCACACGACTGCAATCAGTATACACTCATAAGTTGATATAAAACTGGAAACTTCTCCTTAACGGTTTTATCCACGATTTATCTCTCTGTGTAACTCCTTCACACTGCACACTTTGGATCTGGCATGCAAATATTTCTGTGAACTCTTAAAGGGGCAACACTCAAAAAACAAACAAAACAAAATATTGGTGTCTTATTGGGGAAATTAATGAAATATCTAGCCAATCTTGCCCTGGTTACACTCTCCTCTGCCAAACTGTCAATGTTCTCAATGACTTCAAACACCCAATGTTCATCTACTTTTTGAAGTTTTTTTTTAGATGTGTACAAGAGTGTACCTGCTAACACCTTGGGGAGAATATCAGGGCTGAGGGACACAGCATAACAAACAGACATTAGCAATTTGTTTGGATAATCAGGGAACCAGCAGTTGACCGCTGAGTTCTGCATGGTTATGGACAAGGTAAATCAACATGAGTACTCTTTGCCCTCGACTTTCAGGGAACTGGAACTGGTCTTCAGCCACAGCACAACTATCTGGATCCATGTCTAGCTGATTTTAGAACTGGACTCCTCCAGTACTAAATCTGCTGAGTCCCTCTCATGCCATTTTTTACAACCACACATTCTGCATTCAGTGAAGGCATGTCTGTTATGGAGGTAGGTACTTCTTCCACATATCTAATTTTTCTCTGTGGCATTGGGACTGGTCCCAGATATGCTCTAATGTCAGACCTATGTAGTCGTCTTGCAGGGCCACCTCCCACTGGCCTCTACAGTGTAGGTTGTTCAAAACACCTCGATCACCTTATAGCAGTAGTTCTCAATTCTGGTCCTTGGGCCACAGCATTATACATTTCAACCCAATAACAGCACTGCCTCAGCAGACCCAGGGTCCTCTCCATCCCCAGATCTCATCATGAACACTTTGCAGGACCAGTTCAACTAGGCAAGCTGGAAGCAGCAGCTGTTCACATCCTCAACAGTATGCCTTTTTCTAACAATACCAGAACCAGAAATGGTCAGGACAAGCTCAATCTTTTATTTTTTGTAGGTTTCCTCTTTTGATCCCAGATATCTCTAATCATGCTGATAATGGGATCTGCCTTTTAGAACTGGCAGAGCTAATCATTTGTGTACCCAGGCAATGTTGCAATGTCTTCCAGATTGTGTTCATTTTCCATAGCTTGTTGTAGCTGCCCTGTTCCTTCTTCTCTAGATCCTGCCACTTGCTCTGCAAGGTCAGTCCCTATAAGCCAACTGCAAACAGCCACACAGCCGTCATACTCTGAAACCCAAGTTACTAACTCCATCCCCTCCAATCCTGGTCATCGAGAGTCAATATGTAACCATCATAGGAATAAATAACTTATTTGTTATACAGTATCACCCTCTGAATAATGCAGCACCCAATTGTGGTTTCATGAAGTAATTCCTAATTTTATTCTTGACAGCAAATCTCTTGCCAAAATGACAACAACCTCTTTGTTTACAAGTTTGTGGAATTTCAAGAGGTTGCTGTCATGCATGTTTGTGTTTGAATGGTGGAGAGGGAAATTCATGTCAGATGGGACAGACTGTTGCTCGCTTTTGATTACAAAAACTTGATTAAAAACCAGAGAACTTGTGTTTTCTTAAGTGTAGTTGGTTTGCTAAAAAGTAGATATTTTAAGCTATATTTCGAATGTTGGTGAGGCAATTTTTCACTCATGTTGGTGAGACAAATTATACTGTTAATATCAATAGAGAGTTGTATATATTTTACATGTGTAGTTCAGCGTACAAATTAGTAGTATTTCTTAATTTTATTATTTTCAACAGATTTTGTCTCGGAAATGTTCAATGTCATTTAGTGTAGAAGGTTTTCAAATTAATCATGAAACTAAATGAAATAAATAAATGTGATAAAATCACATACAGCCTGTTACATCATTAAAACTTGCAATTAGACCATGTGCTGCTGCAGTAAAGTGAGTTTGCTTTTAAATAGTTGTCATATATTTAGCAAAGTTCACCTTTTCAGTAGGTAGTAAGCTTTTTTTTTTTATTTAGTTAAGTTAGTCAAGTAGATATTGCAAATAGCTGTTATGATTAACTTCCCTGGTCAAACTAACTGTGGTATAGGTGGATAATAAATGGCCTGCAATATAAGCTTAAGTTTTATAAGCAAATATATTAATAAGCAAAGTGTAACTAACAATGTTAATATATTTTTTAAATAATTCAAATAACCAAGGGATAATTAAAACATAATAAATAATAACATTATTATTATTCATTCATTCTTTAATTTTCTTTTCAGTGTATTCCCTTTATTAATCTGGGGTCGCCACACAGAATGAACCGCCAACTTATCCAGCACATGTTTTTTTCTGCAGTGGATGCCCTTCCAGCTGCAACCCATCTCTGGGATTTTTTTTACAATAATAATATTAATAATAACAACAACAACATTGTTTTCTTTATATTTTAGTTATGTATTATATTATGTATTTTATTTATTATTTATGCACCCAGTCTATATTGTGTAATTTAAAAGCTGTGAATGTACTGATATTGTACAGTACGTCAAACATAGTGTATGGTCACTTACCACAAATAACACATTGCAACTTCTCACACATACAGTCCTGTACTATTACTATTAACTACATGCTGAACAAGCAACATTTGTTTCTAATGCATTCAAGGTCATGATCTCTTATTTGGCTATTCCCATGCTTCACCACATGCCATTATAGTACTGAACCATGAATATAAAGTCTCATGTGACTGAACTATAATTTGTCTAATTAATAGGCCCATTTTCCTCTTCAGATCCAGCTGGACTAAAGAGAATGGTATTGGCATCAGGAACACCCATTAATGTACATCTGTCGTGGAAAATGCTTTTTGCTGCTATCAAAGCCTGATCCTGACATGGCAGAAAAGAGGGGTCATAAATGGATAATAGGATTGTAGCAGCCTTTCGTAGAAAAAAAAGGCACACTTTAAGACAGCAATAGACTTGAAATTCACAGCACGACCCACACATGGTTGTATCTTAATAGGAATGTCTGCATGTTTATTGCAATAGGAGCAGTGTTGAAAAATAGCACAGCGGTTTCTGCCTAGTTGCCATTAGACTTGGCAAAAGGAACTTATTTTCAGGGAGATTCATATTTAGAAATGTGTGTTTACTTTAAGGTCATCTAAAGTTGAATACAAAATGATTGTTTTTCACAGTATTTTCTGTAATATTTTTACTTTAGAGAAAGTATTTTTTGTCTAAATATATTTCGAAAAATATTCTCTTCAAACACTTTGGAGACATTAAAAAAATTATACATTTCACAGAATGGCTAGCAATTTTGTCTTCAGCTGTATATGTTACCATGTGTCACGGTCACACAACGAAGACAAGGATCTTCCATCAACCACTAGAGTATTATAGTCACTTAGCTACAGCCATATCACTCTGCAGCCTAAGACCGGTTACTCACTGAAGCTAAGCAGGGCTGAACCTGGTCAGTACCTGGATGGGTGACCACATGGGAAAAACTAGGTTGCTGTTGGAAGGGGTGTTAGTGAGGCTAGCAAGCCGTCGCATCATCCAAGTGGATGCTGCACACTGGTGGTGGTGTGGAAAGACAACATCCCCCCCCCACCCATTTTGAATCCACAATAAACGAGCTATATAAATACACACATTACATTACTTCCCTTACTCGCAGCTTTTCGCTTCCAGAGGAGAGGAGAAACGTCTACAGCAGGAGGGAGACATCCATTGAAGAAGGTGAGTGGGGGAGAAGGTGAGGTGAACCATGCAACTTCGATTCCAGGCGATGAATGACTGGAAAAGGTAAGTCTTTGTAGGGAACGGTGATAGCTGGTGCAGGTGTGTGTAATTAGAACTTGGGTGATTGTGCACAGGTGTGTTGAGAGGTGGCTGGACAGGGAGAGCGATGATTGGAGCTGCAGGAACAAGATGGTGAGGGAGAATGGTGATTGGAGCAGCAGGAACGAGCCAGGGATGTGACACCATGCTTGTAGAGATTTACAATATACATTTTTTGTCTAATAGAAAAGTGCAGTCAAATTGCTGATTACTGAGGCTGTTTCATTCTGAAGAGCTCATCCGTCTATATGCCCTAATTATTTTGTAGAAGTTTAACTTCAAGTTTATTCATTTTTCACAACAAGGGACGGTGTACATTAATAAACATTTCCCAAGAACGTAAATGTACCCAAATTAGCCCAAAGACTAGTTTTAGCCCTGATTTTGACTCTCCAACAGGTTTAGAGAAATCACAGACAAATGCCTAAAATCACAGGCAAATTGGTGCTCGTTCACATAAGTGACAATCACACAGTATGAACTATCAAGGACGCGATATAAGATAATCGCAGATGAGTTGTGAGATATTTGGCATGCTAAATATCTGCATCTGTCAGCGATTCAAATCATGCTGTGTGAAATGTGTTCTGATTGAAAATAACATCCGCAATTACCTACAGCCAATGGGAAAGCTGCATTCACTAGTACAGGTACCTGCAGACCAGCGGGAGGTTGGGGGAGAAGTTAAAAGCGCTCATTTTCAGTTTATTTGGACCCAAGAAATTGAGGAAAAATGGAGTGGAAATTTGGCAGGAGCACAGTGTCTATTTGATGTGTCATCTAATCAATATCACAATCAGGTTGAAAAGTAAAAAAAAAAAAGTTGAGAAATTGCTAATTCTCTTCAAAAGCCAGGTGAGCAACACAACTACATTTTCTAAAGCTTAAAGTCTTCTTTTTCCATTATGTAGTTAATAACAAAAGACATACTTTATGACCTCACATTGTTTCCATGTCACTTCTCGCATTTGTTTGGTTGTGAGACGTAGTTTGGACAAAGTTGTTGGTGATTCTTTCTATTAAAGTGATGCAATGTGAACCCTCCTGTCGCCGATCCATCCTACAGTGTAAACACAGCACCGACAGAATGCTAACCCAGATAGTCACGCAGTGTGAAAACATCTGTGACACGACTACTTTATACTTTATAAACGACTTTATCCATGATACGCAGAAGGTTTATAAAAAGAACCTACCATTCAATGGGACCTAACTATATGTGGCACGCAGATGGTTATGATAAATTTAAGCCGTTCGGTTTGGCCATATTGGGATGCATAGATGGGTTTTCACGTAAAGTACAGTGGCTTGAATGTAGAACAACACATACTAACCCAACAGTGATTGCTCACTATTTCATGTCATGTGTGTGAAACATCGGTGTCATCCCCATAAGACTGAGGACTGATTGCGGCACTGAGAACAGTATAATGGTTGCAATACAATGTACGCTACGCCACCATCACAGTGATTACTAAGCTGGCGCTTCCAGTCACATGTACGGCTCGTCTATAAATAACCAGCGTATTGAGTCCTGGTGGTCTATATTTAGAAAGGGAAGGTAAGTGTTCTTCACTCTTCATAAAAGGTCATTGTATTTTTTTGTCATTACATTTTCTTCTCAGGAACGAGTAATGAAAAACAAAACGAGCACAATATAGTTTCAATACAGTACAAAATGTAAAACAAATACAGACCTTCAGGAAAAGTAGTTCCTGAAAAGAAAAATTGAATGACCGAAAGATGCAGACCATACATTTCCTTATGACTAATTATTGATTTTATTACTCAAACATGTATGCTTAAAATATAACTACAATTTGTATCAATTTCTATAGGTCTCAGTTCTGGATGGAGTTATTTGCAGACCTTAGAGAAGCTGGATACTTCAACGGGAGTCACAAGCATCAGTGCCTATTGAGATATTGCTTTGGTGATGTTATTCAGAAGGACTTGGATGAGTGTGTGAGACTGTGGAACGGTCAGGATTCGCCGTTCCAGAACAGCAGCATGCCCAGGAGGAGTGCCCAATGAACTACTACATACCACACAGGTGATACATTGGTATTAAACAGATGAAAGTATTATTGTAACGTTTTAGCTTGAATGAAAATAAATGCTTATGTTTTCTATTTAACATAGGTTTGGCTCCAGAGACTGTGGATTTGAAATCCAACAGGCTGAACTGGATGCCCTTCCTAAAGGCCAGCCTGTCAATGACTTTTTGTGGGGACCCAAACATGCAGGAGAACTTGGAATTTGCTATGGAACACAGTCAGTTGAAGCCAGTGAACTGGGAGTCTGCATCAGAACTGTACAGAAATTGTTTTTAAAAGTGTAAAGTAAATTATTCAAAAATAGTAATAAGTATATAAAGCAAAACTTCTTAAACAACTTGTTTCTTTATTTTTTTTTCCTTCTGTGATTCACAAAGGGATCCCAGTTTGAGTCACAAATCTTAAACATTTTCCAAATGTTGACATGAGAAAATTACATACTTTTACATTCTAAATTACAATTTTTGCAACTGCACTTTAAAGTGAACCTTAAAACAACGTTTTCAGAGTCTTAACTCTAGGGGTCATCCATGATTTAGCTTAAAACAGCCAAATCCTGGACTATTTTGAATTCCAAAGTCCATTTGTGACTTAAACAAAATGTACGAGTCTAAGATTGGTAATTTCAAGGAGTTTGTGCATGTATTTGCCATTGGCAATGCAGAGTTATCTAGGAACTGTATTTTTGGCGGTGGGTCCAAGCCAGATGGAGGAAGTAAAGACAGCCCAGTAGCGAACATCAAAACACCTTCCACAGACACAGCAGCCTGGTCTTCTGCAAAAAATAAAATAAAATAAAACATTCAGATACATAATTAGGGGTTTAAGCTTAAGTAGTTTTGGGCCCCGTTTCAGAAAGGAGGTTAAGTGAAAAAACTCAAAGTATTTTAACCATGAAATGAGAGAAACTTCACATTGACAGCAACTGGCTCTTCGTTCTCTTGCTCAACATTTGGTAAATACAGGTTTGTGCATTTACTGTTGGGAATTTATTATTTTCAAGTTAAAACATTCTACAAACCAAAATGTCCTCTCCATGTAATCAGTTAAAAAAAATGTAATTGTGTGAGTCATTATGATTTTTATTTACCTGTAGCAAAAGTTGTTTCTGGATTTGTTTCAGGTGGATCCAGATCCTCATCATCAGATATCATTATCTGAAAAAAAAAAAAATGTCTGAAACAACAACACTGAAAGCAAGAAATGGCACAGTGCCAGTCTGCCTTATTACCTGTCCTGGCTGAATTGGTGATGAATATGTCTTGGAGCATCTCAAAAACATTATAAAATGTATTAGCTCCATGATAAAGGCTATAATGTAGTTTTGAGTAAAATGTAGTACTAAAGGTTAAAAAAAAAATTGTGTTATACATCACATTACAAAAACTGTATTTTCTGTTTCAAGTTCATCATGCAATCTGGGATCTAGCCTTCATCTGTGAGTCAAACTGATGAAATTTACATTTATTAATTTGGCAGACACTTTTATCCAAAGCGACTTACAAGTAGTATGCAGTGGACAGATGTAATGGCAGAGTAAACGGGGTAAAGTGCCTTGCTCAACAACTACCAAATCTCAACTAAAATGAGACAATGGGTCTTTTCTAGTGGCCAAGGTGTTCTGGACATCTTAAAACCTAAAATCAAATCATGTAAATATTATGTAAGACACCCAAGATTGCTATTGGTTGATTACCAATAGAAAAAAAAAAATCATTGTCTCCCATTACATCCCCCCACTTTATTCTCATGTTTTTTTTTTTTAGTGGTTTGATTAATTTGTCATGTGTGTTTATTCTTCTGCAAGAGTTATGTTTTTTTATGACAAACCAATAAGCTCTTGCAGGTGAATTAAGAAAAGCAGCTGTGGGTGCTTTAGGTAGGGTCCGAGGGGGCACCTCAGCCAGTTACAGAAACAGTTGACAGCATGTAGCATCATGGAGCTTATGTGCAGTCTTGTATTTCCAGGTAAATATCTCCAAAACATATAAATGTAAAATGTGTATGTGAATAAGTAGTAAAATATCTGCTTTATCACAATTTTGAGTAAATGAAAAAAAAAGAAGTTAAATTCCCCGTTACCTGGTAGTGAAAGCCCTGTAGCCCAATAAGATATGAGTTATTAGTATTATTTCCAGGCAATAAGTAAAGAAAAATATTTTTGACCCATGCATGCTGAAAGTTCCTACTTTTCATCTTTCATTTTAAGTTTGGGAGTCCTTTGATTTTGTAGTTCAAAAACCTGAAAGGTAACAGGTAAAATTATCAGCAAGTTTCAACAGCTTCCATTACTGTTCCATTACCACATACAGCTGAATGATTTCCTGTGATACTGTATAATAGTTACTGGCAAATAATCAAAACCAGGGCAAAGATTTTATGTATAAAATCCAATGTGCATCTAATAAATAAATACAAACAAACCTAAATATAATA
>CAIGQZ010000692.1:946672-962688 GCA_903798205.1 Danio tinwini
TTTGGTCCGCGTCCTTTAAAAACTCCAAACACCAACTAGAGATAATTGCAAAACTGTATAGGACGGACAGTACAACTTACCTGGACGTGTTTTTTTTCTTTAGGCTTAAATCTTCCTTTTGGCCCATAGTTAAAAGATTGCCGTTCTTTTGACTTCGAGTTTCTGTACTCCATGAACTGTTGTACGATGGGCATGGTTGTTTAGCTGAAATGGAGTTCCGTTTTAAAGCAGAAAGATATAAGTTGTTCAAAAATTATTATTAGCATTATAGATTTTTATTCACATGGCTTCAGATAGCTAGCGTTTTGCTACACTAAAAAATAACAAATAACAACTTACCTTGCTTACTTTCCGGTGGTCGAGACGTCCCCTGTGTTTCCGTTTGGTCCGCGTCCTTTAAAAACTCCAAACACCAACCACACGTAAAGCAAAGGCGCGTTATTGCTCATGTGTTTGCCACAAAATGGACAAAACATCCCTCGGCCGCAGTACACGTTCAATCACCAAAAACTTCACTTACTCAATTTACTCCACAACACAAATTTACCGCACTCACCACCAATGACTACAACAACGCTCGCTCGTCACTTCCGGTGTGTGTTACATTCCCTTTCCGTAAAGAATCTGTAACTGTAAATTTGTTTAGAGACTGGTAAAAGTGTTTTGCGTCTTGTAATTTTTTTTTCTAAAATGTAAAGTTGTTTAGTTCTTGGTAAAATCGATGATGTAAAACACACTTCCCGGCCACCGTACCTATTAGACTAGATATTTTAAACACAACATTGCTTTAGTGGTATTTTACCTATTGCGTCATCCCCAAAGAGCAATGCAGGGTTTCTGCAGATATCATAATGTCAAATTTAAAACTTTTTAAGACCTATATCACAATATCAAAAACACGCATAGACATAAAGAGAAAATGCAAAAATCACAAAATTTGTGGCAAAATAAATGTATTCAAATTGAACAGTACTGAAGACAGGTTAGATGCAACACTGAACTACAGAAAACAAACAAACATCTTAAGTCTGATTTATACTTTCGCCTGGCGCCACATCGCGCACCTCCGCTGACTGCATGTGTGAGATCCAGCTGCAGACCCGCACACGTTTTAGGCAAACACACAATCTAGCACACACGATGTAGGCAAACCATATATGGTTAATGACCGATCAGTCTTCTTCTATTTTTTTTTTGTTTAACAGAGGCTTAGGAGCATTATTGCCACCTACTGAATTTCACAAATATGACAATCGAGATCGCCCATGCTACGATTGCCATTCATTAGACTGTGAACAGTTTAGGGTTTTCCATTTGAGTCATTATTTCATTATTATTCCGTAACAATCATTTTAATCACAACAATCATTTCCATTTTGATTTTTAAATTTTAGACTTTTTAAGACCCCGCGGAAACCCTGACAATGATAGTTGAAGATGTTTACAAGCTGGAACGTTGGTTTGGGAAGCTGTTTTAAACTCAAAACTTTTCAATTTAACCTCATCACTGTTTTCGCATTTAAGTATGTATATTAATGTCTTAAAATCACCCTAATAATTTTTTTTATCAATTGTAGCTTTGTTGTCTGTACATTTACATTATCAAAAAATGGTTTAAAATTCTGATGACATCACTCTGCACTTCAGCTACTCATCAATAGTTTTTTTTAGAATCTGTAGCATGCAGTCATCTACTATACCAGGGTTACTGTACCAGGGTTACAGGAGGTCCAGTGTCCTGCAGGGTTTAGCTCCAACTTGCCTCAACACACCTGTCTGGGTGGTTCAAGTATACCTAGTAAAACCTTGATTAGCTTGTTCAGGTGTGTTTGATTAGGGTTGGAGCTAAAATCTGCAGGACACCGGACCTCCAGGAACAAGTTTGGTGATCCCTGTACTATACTATAAATTAATGACTGAAAGTCACTCACTAACAATAGTGATTGGCATAAAGTGTTCCTATTTAATATGAAGGATTGGTAAAATAAATACAATTTTATTCAGTTGTGATTACAGAAGTGCCTTAATAGTATGCTCAGGTTTAGAGAAGTAATAACACAGAGCAGATCACACACTTTGTTCAAGTCTCTCCTCTCTGAATTCTAAACAGAAAAGTGATTAAACAATGCAATCCATAAAAAATCTTCTCCATTATTAAAGGTGCAGTAGGTGATCTGCCTAAATGCCAACCAGTTAGCATAATATGTTTGAAACAAAATCTCTTTCCTGGTGTCCAAAGCGACGCCTCCTGAAATCACGAATGCAAAGAGAGCTACTACATCATGCCATTCGCCAGTTCATTCGCCAGTTAGAAAACATTATGGTACTTTATAATACTACAATTTCCCCCACAAAACTGTGTTATATCTAGCACATTTTCAGTTGTGTAGTTAGTAAGCAAAACTTGTCATAATGTGCAATATATCATGCATTCAAGGATCGCTGGTCTCACTCTTTCACGCATCTTGTCCTAAAGTGACTACTGTATGCTTAGTGCTTGGCTGGCTGCATGCAGGAATTACACTTATTACTAAGCCATACTTACATACTATTTTAGACCCAATATTCAAAGTAGCACAATAAACAAAATAGGGACCGCGTCACAGGTTGCCATTGTTCAAAAATGAACCCCTGTGAATAATATAAAACCAACTTCACTTCAGTAAAGCAGGCCAGGCAGAATAGCGCTATTTACTTATATTTTGTTGTTGAACTAAATAAAAATCTACATTATTGATGCTGTAAAAGGTCCCTTAAGAAAATGAAAATAGTCACATCAATCTTTCGCTGGAATATTTCAGTGGCTGAACAACACTTCTGTGCTTAAAACCCATTCGCAGCAACAAAAATCTACATAAGCTTTGCGTGACTACAATACTTTTAAAACATAACATTTCCTGTCTAGAAAAAATACTTCAGTCATGGTGTCATCTTTTTTCTAGCATGCAAAAGTAACTCCAATATTAATTCAGGATTTTAAAAAGTTTAGTTTTTACCGATGTGACTCGTGTCCACGTGACCGTGGCATATTTGCACTCAAACAGCGGATCTGCCCGAACAGAGGTGCACAGTTGTACAAATCAGCATTTGCTGACAGACAGTTTGGGCTACTTATAGGCTCTTTCCACTGACTGGTACGGTACGGGTCTGTAAAAAGGCGTACCGAACCGTATCATGCTACTTTTTCAGCACCCATTCGAAAGGGTACCAAACACTAGAAAGGGTACCAAAAGGGTCCCAAAGGCGGAGCTAGACACGCAGCTGAACGCTATTGGTTTACAGAGATACGTCACAAGCTCACGCAACAAGCCAGAATGAAAACAAAGGAGCCGCCATGTTTTCATACACAGCCGAGAGACTATATATCCATATAATAATGAGCCCTGTTCGATCTTGGCTCAAATGAACATTGTGATCATCTTAATGAACAGCCACAAAGCCAAAAAAAGAGCAGATTTTACCCTGTGCCCCGTCGTTTTTTACGAGCCAGTCTGAAGCGCGAGCGCGGTTTTCTTGCTTGCGCTTGTCGCGTTTCTTTATTTGAAATAAACTTTTTGAGCTTAAGATCATAACATGCGCTTGATTATTGACGTGCTTTTGAAACCTGATCCTGTCAGAAACTGACAAACGCGAGAGTGACACGCCAAAAAACAAAAGGAGAAGTCGGAAAAAAGGTGAACAAACTGCCATGTTTAACTATTATCATCACCTATTGGACTATAATGAACTCGGAATGATGGAATTACTTTCTAACAAGAGGCTACACGTGCTGCTCAAGATTACAGACACGTTTAATCATGAGAGGTTTGCACTGACTATACTGGGCTCTATTACCTGCTGTTTTGAATCTAAATAAGGACTAAATGTCTGCTTTGTGTATTTTTTCTGTAAGTGGTAACATATCGGAGACTGTAAGGGTCTGTATGTGTTCATATATGTTGCATTTATTTATTTATTTTATATAATTGCAGACGTTACAGTAGGCTATTTCACACTGTCATTGATCTGCAGTTATAATCAACTCATGTTCATAGTAAAGTTAGTAATAAACATTTATACAGAAGTATTTATGTGTGTAAAGCATCTGTTTTGTGAGAAGTGCTTCTCATATGATATGTGAGCGACCCGTACAGCTTTACTGTAGACATTTTCTCGAGCGAAAATGACGTTGACTGCAACTTTCTGTCGTACACCACGCCCACTAAAAGAGTACTATTGGAACCCTTTTAGCAGTGGAAACGCACGCCTAATAAAGGTGACCCGTACAGTACCGTACTGTACCAGTCAGTGGAAACGAGCCATATGAGAATTATGGGAATTATCAGCCAACAATTTTTAATTGGATGAACATTTTTTAGTCTTATGTCTTAGTCAAAATATAAAAAATAAATATATAAATACATTTAGATCATGTACTTTAGTCATTTCTATTGGAATGTGAAGAGACTTTCAACAAGTACAACAAAAAAGTTTCTGAAGACATTCACCTACTGCACCTTTAACAGCATCAATGAGAGGAACAATGATGTGATCTGGCATATATTGCACACTTCATCTATGTTACTGTAAATTGTATTTAATTAGTAGTAACAATACCATTTAAAAGGGAGCAACACAATGGCTAAGTGCATGGCCGGCCCTCCCTATAAGTGAACTAAGCGGCTGCTTAGGGCCCTGCTGCCACTAGGGGCCCCCAAAACCCACTAGTGGTGCAAGCTATTTCCTTGCTAAAATCTTTTTTTATTTGCATTTTACAAATTATCTTCATTGACAGTGATTTAGTGCTGAAATATTTATACTGAAAAGAAAAAAAATACAGTTTTGTTTAAGTTGAAATTGTTTTCGTGTGAAGGTCAAGTGATCAACAGGAAGCTTGCAGCATCTCATTTCTCATATGCGTTCTGTGTTCTCGCGGATTGAGTTTGTTCTTCTAAGGTGACCTGCCATATGGTAACTTGCAAGACTGATCGGTCAACAGAAGAACGCGAATCCATGCACGGACACAGCCATGGCCTTTGCTTTATTGCCTGCCCCATTATATATCTGATTTATTTGGAAATTGGACAGCGAAAATGAAACAAAACTAACACTTTTCTTCAGGGGTAGAAAAACTGAGGGGAAAATGATGACAAAAAGAGAACAAAATAACAAAAACATTTTTAGCATCACTTAAATTAGCATGCACTGTTAGACATTTCTGTAATAAGCAAGAGCAGTAAACAATCAAGGTAAACAAATTTTTAAAAAGTTGTATGGAGGTTGTGGATTGTAGCATTGCATTTTTATGTTTTTTTTTGGCTTTTTCATGGTTTCAATATAGAATACTGGGATGAAAAAAAATGCACAGCAACAACCAGAGTGAGCCAGGAGAAGACAAGAAAAGTAGTGAAGAGAAGAATGATAGCCATTAACAACAGAGTGTTATTCTTCTTTCACCAGCTAACTGAGAACTTGGATTAGGTGAGACACTGTCAGTAGTTGTATCAGTATTCAGTCTGTTTTAGTTTATTAAAACAAATGGTTTAATCTGTCCTGCAGGGAATCACCCCATCACAAATGCTACAATATTTTTGTAAAGCCTTGTTGGGAAAAATAAAATAAACAGGACATTCTGGTTAGTCATCTTTTAAACATGGTAGTTGTAAGAAACTTGAATGACAGGAGGCAGAAGTGTTCGGAGACTCTTTACTGAATAGATGCAGTACAGAACATACAACTATGGCCAGCACTCCCAGTCAACTCTAAACTTCCCCTTTTCCAAGTGGGTTTCCTTCACATGCCCCTCCCCATCTTTGCTCTTTTGAAGGAGCTTTACTTATTTCAAATTATTTACAGTCAATACAATACAGTAGTGAGCTGGTCATGAGCAGGAGCCAGTTGCTCAGTACCAGCTGATAACTAGTTTTTTTTTTTTTAAACAAGCTTGCTCTATGCTTATGTTAGTCTGTTTCTCCTTATCCAGAGGTCTCCATAATCCTGGACCGGGACGAATCCTGACCAGATGCTGTGGTGGTCATGGAGGAGTGGAGAGCAGACCCCAATGACAGATGAGTTTCTGCATTTATTTCGTGGGCCAGCCTGAACACCCACCGGTGACCTACTCACACTTGCAGCTTCTCCATGACAGACGTTCTCCAGCCTCCGGTGACTAGACTCAAGATTTAGGAAATTTGGTCGGAGGAAAACTGGTCATGCCCAACTGAGCCTGGTTTTTTCTCAAGGGCATTTTTTCTACACTTTCGTCAATTGGTGACGTTTGTTCCTCTCCACTGACGCCACTGGCTTCGTTTGTTGGATTGGTGGATTTGGTCTTCAGTGGTTAAACTTTCAGCTGTGATGTTTACATTACACTGAACTTCAACTCTAAAAACTGGAGTGAAGCAGTTTCAATTTACAAGAACTTCTATGTTAAGCTGCTTTGACATCTTTGATCTACATTGTCATATTCAGACATTGTTGAGCATTTGACACCATAATTAGTAATATTTTATTGTTGGGATCTTTCTGAGTTGGCTAATCGTAACAAATATTTATTTTTCCAACAATATGCAGTTCAGACAATAAAATTATTATTGTACATGTATGTTCTTGTGCTTTGTGTGATTTGTTTATTTTTAACATGTCAATTTAAACTGTAGTACTAAGTACAGTTTGTTAGTTTTTTCTCTCAACAATATGCAGTTCAGACACATAAATTCGTTTTGTACATGTATGTTCATGTGCTTTGTTTTTTAAAGTTATTTTTGTTAAAATAAGATAATTTGGATAATTGAAATGTAATTTTTTTACACATTTTTCTTAATTGTTTTAAGCATCTCCAATGTTTTAAATAGTGTTTATTTTGTAATTGTGTCTTTTTTATGTCAGTAGTACAAATATAACATTAATACAATTATATGATATAATCTTTAGGACAAATAAAAAGGTTTACAGTAGTTAACAGTTTAATTATTTTTTAACAGTAATTAACCATTTCAGACACTATATAATCACGGTAACATGCTGTAAACTGATTTAGTTTGGAAAAAGTCAGGAAAGTGGGCATGTCCAGCTCTGGGAGTGTCGGGGGAGGGAAAGAGGGAAGGAGTTGCAAAGCATGGAGCTTCCATTTGGGCACGCGCTGGCAAAATAAACACACAGATGCAGGGGAGAAAGACAGTGACTGTGTTTACATGGACATCAGTAATTGAATTATTTGCCAAATTCTTAATTTGTAGACTTTAACTGCAGTTTGGGACTTTCACTTTCATTCAGGAATATTTCCTGCATGTCTCCCATGAGAAGAACTGCTGGAGAGTGGAGTTTTAACCAAATGTTTGATACCGCATGGCGTAAAAAAAAAATCCTCTGCATTTCTCTGTAACTTAGATGCACTCTATAGATAGCGTCAGAAAGCCGTGTGTGTATAGACTATCCTGTCACAAAATGTGGCAAAAATCCTACACAACAGTAATAGCTTGGTTGTAGTGTTTACATGTTTACATCCGGAGAGCAGCATTTACAGCGGATCTTTCAGTCTATAAAATTGTGCTATAATATTGCAGTGATATTAACATACTGCAAACTTAGTAACTCAATCATTTTGACAAACTGAAAGAGCACTGCTGATGATACGAACTAATTTTGCCATCTGAATGAACAAACAAAGGGCACTGATCTCACACACTATTACAAAATCTGTAGACACAGGACAATTAAACTGGAGCCGTGTCTTTTTTAAAAAGGAGACAAGCAGCAAATCCGGATTTCCTCATTTCCAGATGTGAAAAACTCGGGTAAAAATGTTTCTTACAAACAAATTTCTGTCGCGTGTCGCATGCACTGTATTCCACACGCGAGTCCAGCTGAGCTCTCATAGCAGGGAAATGAAAACAAAACCTTTGTTGCAGCACAATAATAAATGCAACACTGATGATCCATGTCCCCAAATTCTCATTCTTTCACTTGTTTTGGCAACACAACGTGGCGTTTCTCTGTCGTCTGAACACTGTAACAGGTAAACAGTCTTCGAAGCTATCATGCATATTAATAAAGTTGCACTGCATTCACAATATAGTGCACTGATTGGTTTGAACCAAGTCTTTCTCCTGAAATAATGCAGCACAATCAGAGACGTCACGATGTACTGGCCTGTACGAACATCCACTCTCCACGCTGGATTACACACAAGTATCTAATCGCCGTGACACAGCTTCAAAAATTAGTTTCAAACCGGATGAACGAATTTGCTCAAAATAACGCAAAAATAACCGATTTTCACTTTTTAGTGAATTTATATGTGTCCTCATAGTGTTTATAGCAGCGTGGGATATATGACATATATGACTGTCAACAGCTCAACACATGTGTTTTGGTAGTTCGTGACCCTTTAATATAGACCCTGCATCTCAAATGTAAGGAACAGGGAAGGAGACTGAATTAGGGATTAATAAAGTTTGTGTTTGGGTAATAACATTAACCCAATATTTGTTGCTTCTTTTTTCTTATATGTTTTTAAATTAATATATTTCATATTTATATTATTTGCTTATTGAGTTTATTATTTATGGAGCAATATTTGCATTAATTTTATTATTACTTTTTTTATGAGTTCAGAATGTATATTTTGTATTTTAAAGTAATTATAATATAATGCATTATTACTTTTGGCTAATCATTGCTCACTGTCGTTTCCTAGAATCTTTTTTTGTAGAATCTTCAATCTGTTTGCTAAATTAATAGAATATGTTTTTAATGCTCCAGATGGACGCAAAGTACGAATCACTGGTCCCTTTATTATAAATTGTTTAATTCTTCATTTTTTAAGCTGCTAGTGGACAAAAAATCATTCGAACAGTTATTAACTAGAAGAAATCAGGCTTTTCTTTTTCGGTTTTCATTCATTCATTTTTTTTGGCTTAGTCTCTTAATTATTCTGAGGTTGCCACAGCAGAATGAACCGCCAACTGCAGCGGATGCCCTTCCAGCTGCAACCCATTTTGCAACAATTTAGCCTACCCAATCTACCTGTACCGCATGTCTTTGGACTGTGGGGGAAACCGGAGCACCCAGAGGAAACCCATGCGAATGCAGGGAGAACATGCAAACTTCACACAGAAACGCCAACTGACCCAGCCGAGGCTCGAACCAGCTACCTTCTTGCTGTAAGGCGACAGCACTACCTTCTTGCTGTAAGGCGACAGCACTACCTACTGCTCCACTGCGTCGCCTACTTTTTGGTTTTATTAATTGTATTTAATAAGCTATATAATCATTGTGGGCTGGTTTGCAATGGGAATACTCCACTATTTAGAGCAAGGTAGGGCCCCAAAATTATTCTGCTTAGGGCATCCAAATGTACAGGGCTGGCTCTGGCTAAGTGGGTACCACAGTCACAGTGAGAAGGTTGCTTGTCCAAGTCCCAGATGGACAAGGAGGCCTTTTTGTGTGGAAAGTTGCTTGTGCTAAAAATAAAATATATATATATTTTTTTAAATCTGTGTCAGTCATCAGTGAAAGAGGGCAGATTGGCTGTTCAGCCATGAATAAGAGCTGGAGTACAAAAACAGAAGTAACAAAACTAAGAAAGCAACACAAGAGGGAAAACAAATCCAGCTGTCATTTCATCACATTTCTTAAAATTTTTTTAACTATAGTTATATTTATTATCTTATAATATATATCAGATTAAACATATTTGCGTGAGCAAATCCAACTGTGGTGAGTGACATGTACTGTGAAAATAATACACTGTTAAGTTTATGATTTGTAAGCATGCTACACTAGATCCGGTATCTTTTTGTGGTATGACAACACAGATATTGCCACCTGTATATAAAGTTAAACCCTGACACACAGCAACAGGGTGTACCTTCTCATATCATTCTGCTGTCGTCTGTTTGGTGTTTAAGAGCAGCTTTTTGGCTTAGATAGGACCAGATCAGTTTTTGATGCTGCTAGTTCTTTAATATACGCTTGTTTACGTATGGAATACTGTTTCCGGGTCCAAGCCGCTTCTCATTTGAATTGAGACAGTCTTTGGGAAATTCTCGTTTGTAACCACTTTTTAGTCATATCACATATTAAAGTGAATTTTATATAAAACCATGGTGTACACAACAGTCTTTAGACTTGCTGCATCACAGACACCAATATTTTAACAATTTATAAAAAAGTTGATCACTTTCTGGTCATCAGATATTAGGCATGTATGTATGTATATATATATATATATAAGCTTCATGGCATCATGCTTCATGACATCCAGACAGAAAGACAATTTATTTAAATAAAAGACATTTATTTAATTTTTTTTGTATTTTTTAATGCATCTTTAAGTATAATTTTAAATAAACATTAAATAAGTCACAGTATACTGATGATGGCACCATTAAAAAAATCCATATTAAATCAGACTTAATTATCTTAAAAGGGATTTAATAATGTTTTGAAAATGTGACATAAAATCACTTTGTCCTTAACATCTTTTTTTGTAGTACTGGCCAGTTGGTGACACGGAAGCCAAATTTTAATAAATTTTACAGCAATGTAGTTTGCAGTTAATGGGGAATACATCTCTTGTGGAGTTTTAATGCACTTACAGTTTAGAGCTAGTTTTAAATAAAAGGCCAAAATAAGTGAAAAAAATATATATATTTATTTTACAACACTGAGTTTATTGCTCTGTGAAACAATAGTTCTTTTCACAGTGGCAATTAAAAAGGTTGATTAACAACTACCTGTAGATTAAAAATTACAATCTAACCAATTTTCCAAGCAATTTCCTTTTCTCCCAAAGACTGTCAAAACACAGCAGAGATCCTACATTTTTGATAGCTTTGTGCATACGAAAGAAGAATGTCAAAATATTTCCCATCTCTATATTAGTATTGGAGTCTCTTACACATCTTTTTTGTACTCTATGAAGGCATTCCAGCCTCTTGCAACCTGACACCATAAGGACCCGAGACCCGTAGAGAGAGAAAATAAACAAGTTTCAGAGTATAAATGTCATATACTGGCAGGTTTAGCAAATCTGTAGGTGGTCCCAAGGACTTGCAACATGACCTGCAGACTCTGAGGAAATTCAATTCAATGGCTCTTTTCATCTGCAGCAATAGTGGAGACCAAGGAAACAGCAAGTCAATGTAAAAGAACTAGTCTGCTCAGAACTCCATAAACACAATAATGTGACTTTTTGCAAACATAAATGTGTTATATTGCCTCAAGACCACAGGAATCCTGTTGAAAACACTGAGGTTTAGTCTGTAATCAAGAGATTGTTCATGTTACTGTATGCAGTGTTGAATCATATGTCAAACTGACACTTTATCCACCATGTTTTTTTTTACATGAAACCATAAAAGTATTGTTTATGTCAAATTTTCTCAACCCCCTAAAGTGATACATGGTAATGTTTAATTCTAAATCGATGACATCATTTTTATTGTAATTTTTGTTGGGACTAATCCTGAAGCATTGATTAGCATAGCTTTGTAAGGTACAAGTCCAAATTTATACAAACAAAAACTAAAAAAAATATGTGGCCAGCATGGTTTTAATGTAACCAGCATTGATGGCCATGATGCTGTGTATTTGTTGTGTATTAAGCTGTGCTGTGTATTAAGACAGTAGGAGTTCGTCCTGCAGGTGTTACGGTAGGGTTAGGGGAAAAAGTAGTGAGGACCCAAGTGCAGAGTTTGGATATTTATTTATAATAAAATAAAACAAAAAGGGAAAAGCAAACAACCCAGAGGGGAAAAACATTAATCAAACAAATAATAAACAAACAAAACAAACTGGACTGGGCAAGCTGGCTGGCAGGGATCAGGACTGGACCACATCAGGATGGAGACAACAAGCAAGCTGAAACATGGAGATCAACGAGTAGTAACAAAGAGTAACGAAGACAAACTGGCACAGGACAGCAGACATGAGGAGACTATAAGCGGTAGTAAACCAATACACAAACAGGTGAACCAAATGAACTAATAATGAGTTAACAAGAAGGGTGGGGCTAGACAACAGACTGACAAGCACATGACAAAACTGACACACAAGCATGCGGCGCATGTAAACGTGTCACGTGCTAAACATAACACCAACAGAAGACTGAACGCAAGACACAAGCACACTATGAATGAAAACACCGTGTACTCACACACGCATGCTTCATCCCAGTGCCGACCGAAACCAAACCCAACTAGACAGAGACGCTGGGACTGAAACACCACGCTGTAAACAGACAAACAGTAACACCTGGACGAGAGCGCACAATCGTAAATACGCCCAAACCCTATGCACCCGCATCAAGCGGAACGCGCAGGGTCCAAGCGCGCCCACGATTGCCGCTCATACAGAGACATAACATGACAGGAGTAGTGTCAGGACTCCGCCACCAAAACAAGAATTAACAAGACCAGATTGGCGGAATCATGACAACAGGTGGTTGTCAAGGCTGCTCACCTACGTGGAGCACACTCATGCATTATATCATTATGTGATGCATTGTGTATGCTTTACTAAAAACATAGGTCTTTAATCTGGTTTTGAACTGAGAGAGTGTGTCTGAGCCTCGGACATTATCAGGAAGGTTATTCCAGAGTTTAGGAGTCATAAATAAGAAAGCTTGACCTCCTTTAGTAGACTTTGCTATTCTAGGTCAGGTCTATTCAATTGGTGGCCTGCGGGGGAATTTGTTCCAGCCCTCCAAATAGTGTGACCAAGACATCAAAAATAAATGTAGTTCAGTCAAAAAGCAGTCGCTATAGTTATGAAGTGATCGGCTTCTGTTCAATACAGCACGAGCTGCAGTTAAAGACTGCGCAGACAGTGAGTCAAGTGACATTAGGCAAGTGGCACGAGCAGCCGAAAACATTTGGATATGTTTGTAGAAAAGTAATTTTGTACAATGCACTGATATCGTTATTAGGGATGCAATAATTAGCCGATTTCACTGTTAACCACGCTTACATTCATTACGGTTAATCATAAAGGCTTCTCAATGCCGCATTTCTGTTGCACGGAATAGAATTGCTGCAAATAAACAAAGTTATGCCATCTGTGTGCTAGTTTAAAGTTCTGAGCCTATACCGAGTCTAATATGCATGCACATTGGATTAACTATAGCAGCAGGCCGTTCACATATTGAATCTTTTCCACATGCAAGTTTATTATTTCCAATGGAGACTTGCGCATATTAAGAGCGGCACGGCTAGCAAAGCGGACCTCCAGGCACACACAGTAGAAATTATCTCACACTGTAGTGGTGAGAGTTGTGTGTGGCTTTCAGTGCAATGTAAAGAAAATATACTTTAGGCGAATTATTAAAATGATTATGTATGTATCAACGCAGATAATAACCACAGTTAAATTTTTTGTTAATATATAGCTAAAATTAACATTATAATTTTTATTTATTCTTATTTTTTATTTATTCATTCATTGTTCTGTAATTTATTTTCATTGTAAAATTATCACTCATGTTTAAATCAAAAATGTTTTTATTTTTTTTAAGTCCAAAGAGAGAATTGGACTATTGTTTGTTTTTTATTAATATTTTGTGCTGTATTTAGTTACCGAGCAGCAATAAACAACACTTTAAAATATAATCAGTTGTTTGTGATTTTCTAAACTAGTAGTGTTTTGAATTTAATAAATGCATAATATTCGTGATAACCGTGAAACCATACTATATACAACCGACTATAATCATAACAATCATATAATCATAACATCAAAATCTTTAATCGTTGGATCCCTAATTGTTTTGCAGTTCATAACATATGAATGTGTTTAAATGTAGAAGAAGCCTACTTGAGCAATACACTGACTTTGTTGTGCTTCAAAATACAACATATGAATATGTTTGTTAAAAAGCCACATTGCACAATGCATTGATTTTATGTAGCTTCAAAATACAACATATTAACATTTTAATGTAGAAAAAGCCAAAGTGGGAGTCTTAAGGAGCAAAAATACAGTATATGGGCTCTTATATTGCTGTGTGTGTCATCACTTATACTGCAAATCATATATCTACGGCCCCTCATTTGAGATGCTTTTCATGAACTGGCCCCCATGACAATTGAATAGCCCTGTTCGAGATAACCTGAGTTTTGAGATCTTAAAGAGTGGGTTGATTTGTAGCGAGACAGAAGGTTGATTATATAAACAGGAGCTAGATTATTTAAAGCTTTATAGGTAAGAAGCAATATTTTATAATCAATACATAACTTAACAGGCAGCCAGTGTAATAGGAATAAAATTGGGGTGATATAATCATATTTTCTAGACCTCGTAAGAACTGGAGCTGCATTTTGCTGAAGTTTGTTAATAGAGGATGCTGGGCAGCCAGCGAACAAAGCATTACAGTAATCCAGCCTAGAAGTCATAAAAGCATGAACTAGCTTTTCTGCATCTGATATGGATAGCAAACTTCATAACTTAGCGATATTTCTCAGATGAAAGAAGGCGTTTTTGTGACATGGGAGATATTTTCCCCTGGGCTGAGCACTTATTTTTGGCTGAAATAAAATAATTAGTTAGTCAGCCCCCTACTCTTCCACCAATTCATCCCAACTACTGCAGCCACATTAACACAGATTGGTCCTTTTCACCAGCTAGGGTGGAAATTACAATATTATTGGATTACTCATCGGACTAAACCATTTTTATGGAGAGGTAAAGAGCAGAAATTTGGAAAAAAATCATCAAATTGAACATTTCTGTGTATTTCTTTAAAATATCTGCCATACAAATAATAAAAATATTATAAATATTCACAGAACAGCGGCCTATATAGTATAACTGCTAGACTTTGTGGGGCACCCTATACTTACCACATCTATAAGGTCTCACCGTGAGGGGCGGCAGGAATTTGAACAGCTGATATCAAACAAGAAGACCTTTCTCCAACTCAAATTTGGCAGCATATTTACATGCGTCTTTCAAGCTTATTATTTTTCAGTTTCTAGCTCATACCCACACAGGCCTGGACCACTGCAATAAAATTTGTACACAGAATCAATTCTGAACATTTGAGAAAAAAATTCAATGAATTGATGAATTGCATTTTTTTTGCCCACCCCCCACAGTCATGAGCAATCTCATGCTTTTGGCCACTGTACTGCCACCATCAAGTAGACGGAGAGGGTACTACCATGTGGAAAAGTTTCACGTCTCTACGACTTACAGTTTTGGCTGCACAATCAGTAGAATGGTGACCATTGGACTTTTCTATCAATTACAGTAGTCTACTATGCTTTAACATCTATTGAATTAACAAAAAAGTTAATGCTGTCAAACCAATTGTGATTTATAAATCATACAAATGAATAAATATGGCAGCACTTTAATTTTGACTGAAATTTTCTTCAGTCAAACAAAAGCAGCTGTCTCTTATGTCGCAGGATTACCAAGATCTTTATGGTGACCTCAATCAAACTAAATCAATCTCTCTACCTCTAAATTCCTGCTTATGCTTCATTTAGTCTCTTTCACACACTAAAACACAAAGGGCCGTAATGTACATTTTCCCTCCAATTACACCTGAAATTGAACCCCTGGGCCCCCGCTGTCTTATTTGCCCTGGGCCTAGATGTGTAGTCTGCTGTATTCGTCCACAGATGTGCACATCGCACCTTTTTACTATTATCCCAGCTGTTGTGTTCTAAGTAGCCGAGGACTTGCCGTCTCCAGGGCCCTGTTTTTTCAGCTGCCGCCATCGGCCCTTTTTCAGTCTAGCCGGAGCAGATGATGACCAACAGGCTGTCTGGATTTCTTCCTCTGGGGACGCATGATGCACAGCACATATTAAACATGATAAAGAGATGCACAAAAGACAAATAGTGGAAATCTAAATAGGGGAGTGAGAAATGAAAACAACAAATGCAAGAGAAAAAAACAATTTGAGTTTTTTTTTTCACAAAGATTGGATTAATTTGATAAAACAATTGTACAAAAATAGTGATATTGAGAAATATGTATTTATTTCTTCAGATTTTAAAAAATTATACACAAATTATATATTAATATAT
>CAIGQZ010000692.1:971819-990678 GCA_903798205.1 Danio tinwini
TATATATATATATATATATATATATATATATATATATATATAAAACAACACTTACTATAATTGAGTGGCTGCCCCAAACAATGTGGGATGTCACAACGATGAGATCTCTGAAATAGTAAAGATGACATATAATTTTATTTTATTATGAAATTACAAATCAGCATGAAAACAAATGCATGATCAACTAATTTATGTACACAAATTGTTTTAAATTAACATTTACAAGTAGCTTGTCTATATTGCTATAACTAAATGTCAAAAAATAGTGAATAGATCAAAAAAATGACATGCCATACTGTATGCGAGGTAATCTTTTAAACGACATATTTTACTTCCTGGACACGATTTTAACATGACATGATTTAACAAACCTTTACGTCTACATTTTAAATAATCTCGAGTTTGTACAGTGCTTCATTAGTTAATCAAAGAAATGCTATTAAGTAATACACGGGTTGTGCAATGTTCCTAAAACGATGAATATAGCGTAGTAGACCATATATAATTTTAAATTAACCAAATTGCAGATATAGTGATAACAAATTATAATGATATCAGTGTTTAATGTGTTCTAACATGCTTGCAAAGTGAATTAACATAAGTTACATCATGATGGCACTGTTTTAATAAGAATAATGCAAGCAATCAGCTTAACATAACGTTATTTGCTAAAAGTATGCACATATGATATCATTTTAAAATACCAAGGGACGGCAGAACATATCTAACGTTAATTCGCCAAAATGCGAGTCAATATCGATCATATAATGAACCACGTCATCGTTGTTATGCTCGCGCTTTAGTTATCCGACTTTACCCTGAAGGCGCCAAGGCGGGCATGCGCATTAATTTCAAACACTGAAGGCGCGCGCGTAGGTGCGCGCCCTCTGTGTTTTTAATCAATGCGCATGCGCAGCATCCGCATTTGTTGCATTAATGCAACAAATTAGGTATAGTTTATGTAATTTGATCAGGTTTGTTTCGAGTCCATTTAATTCATGTAAAGACAGCATAATTCGTAACAATAATAGTTATTTTATACTTTTTTAGAATAAACTTTTCTTAAATTATTTGCTTAATTGCAATTACAGGCGAGAATCATTTTTTGAGTGTATTCTGTCATTCTGAATGGCTGTATTTAAATTTCTTTTAAACATTTCTAAACTCACTTTTATTGCCACATTTCACTTTGAAAGTAGCATGATGTGAGAATCATTGTAACATTATTTTGCAGAAATTTTACAGCATGCAAGTTTTTACAAAGAGTCAGGGCTGAATATTTTGCTGCTTTACAAAAAAAAAACAGACAATGAAATAGCAAGGAAATGGAACAGTGCAACAGACAGCAGGAAGAAAAAACTGTCAAATTGTCTCCCCAATTTCCATCAATATTTTTTAGATCATTTTTGCTATCTTGTGCAAATCAGTGTAAAAACAACTGCAGGTCCTTTATTATTTGTTGGCATGTTGTCATGAAAAAACTCTTATGGGCATGACTTTTTTGGAGAATTTAATGTCAAGCAGGAGACTGGCCATGAAATTGGCACACCTATTGTCTGCGATCGGTTGTGTAGTGTGCCAGCCAACACTTTCTGACAGAAGACAAGGAACTGTCCGCCTTTCAATGTGTGCAGGGTGACATGCTTTTGTCTTTTAGTGTCTGCTTGGTGTGAGAGGGCATTGCACATATTGTCTGCAGAAAAGACAGTTTCAACTTTTTTTTTTGTTTAGTTTTTTGCTCTGTTAACATTTCCATTCAAGATAGAGGGGACAGGCATCAAACTAAGTTGTTCAGATTTCAGAAATCTTATGTTTAGCCTTTTAATAAAGACCCATGAGAACAAAGGTTGTAAAGTTGCACATTTTTATTTGTTTTTAGCTGATGCTGCTTTAAATAAAATATGGCTTATTTCTTCATTAGTCATACAATAACCAAATTGTCCCGATGTATGTAATGCTGCAAAACTGTAAACTAACATTTTTCAATAAAGTCCTTGATTCCATGTTATATTTCTTTTGACGAGTAAGGTCGAGCCTTCTCATTTATGGCCCCTAAACTCTGAAATAGCCTTCCTGATAATGTCCGAGGCTCAGACACTCTCTTGCAATTCAAAACTAGATTAAAAATCACTTCTTTTTAGCAAAGCATACACTCAGTGCATCACTTAGCGGTATGATACATGAGTGTGCCCCACACAGGTTTTTGCATCTCGTTTATATACACTATGAACAGCAGCTATGCTAATTATTCTCTTTATTCTCTATTTCCACCTGGGGGTACTCATCCCAAGGCCCTCAGACTATGCAGCGCCACTGATGCAATCCAAGACCAGCGACGAGATGATGCCAAGGTTTTCATAATCCTGGACCAGGCTGTATCCTGAGCAGCTGCTGTGGTGGTCATGGAAAAGTGGAGAGCTTGAGACTGATTCCTGTGACGCTCCAGGGACAGACAAGTCTTTGCTGAGGTCCAGCATTCTCCAGCCTCCGGCGCCTAGACTGTAGCTCTGTACAAGACGTTTGGCCATAGGAGAAATGGTCGTGCCCAACTGAGCCCAGTTTCTCTCAAGGTTTTTTTTAATTCTTCACTCTCGCTAATTGGTGAAGTTTTTGCTCTTCAGTGTTTGGACTCTCAGTAGTAATTATCAAACCACACTGAACTGAGCTAAACTGAACTGAACATAAACACTGAAAACTAAACTGACACTGATTCAATTTAATAATAATAATAATAATAATAATAATGATAATAATATCAATAATAATAATAATAATTAATAATTCCTTACATTTATATAGCGCTTGTCTGGGCACTCAAAGCACTTTACACATGATGCCATGATGGACAGAGACCAGTGGGCAGATATGGCCAGGAAGCTGGGGTTAAACCCCTACTCTTTTTCGAAGGACATCCTGGGATTTTTAATGACCACAGAGAGTCAGGACCTCAGTTTAACGTCTCATCCGAAACTCACTGAGCAGTATAAAGTCCCCGTCACTATACTGGAGCATTAGGACCCACACAGACCGCAGGTTGGGCGCCCCCTGCTGGCTTTACTAACACCACTACCAGCAGCAACCTAGCTTTCCCATGTGGTCTCCCATTCAGGTACTGACCAGGCTTCAGTGGGCGACCATGTGAGAGTTGCAGAGAGCTAGCCACCGGCCTAGCAGCTATAATCTTCTATGTGAAGTTGCTTTGACATAATCTACATTGTAAAAGCGCTATAGAAATAAATGTGAATTGAATTAATTTAAAACTTTATGAAAGGAATAGTGAACATGTATTCACCATCATGTTGTTCCAAACCATTATCACATTGTTTTTAACCCAAAAGGAGATATTCTGAAAAATGTTGGATATTCTTCAAAATATATTTTTTTGGTGTTCAACATAAGAAAAATACTCAAAGAAGATTCAAAGTGGAAGGTAAGTAAATGATCACAGTTTAAATATTTTGGGTGAACTATCCTTCACGTTCTCCTGACAACAAGAACAGCATGACATTTATTGCATTGTTCTGAAAAGTTTTGTATTTGCTTTGAAAGTATGTTTGTAAAAAAAAAAAAAAACATTGTGATGTGAGGTCAGAGAGTGTTTATTTGGTAACACTTTATTTTGATGGTCCCGGATTGAGTGCGAAGAGGATGAGTGCGAAGAGGATGAAACCATTTCTAAAAAAATTGCAAAATGTCTTAGTACAGTGGTTCTCAAACTTTTACTTCTCACCAAGTACCACCTCAGAAAAAAATTGTCCCTCCAAGTGCCACCATAATGACCAGTATTAAAATACAGTAGTGTAGCACGCCTAATTTCACAGCTGCAGCTCTGCACAGTTCAAAAACCAGGCAAATCATGTTATTAAATAAATCCTATTATTAAGATTATTTATTATTGTCAGCCACTTTTAACATTGTAAATAGTTATACCTTTGCTTACAGGTAAAAATATAAATAATGTTTAAATTTAACATGTTTCTAAAAGTTAATTAAAAACGGCACTGTTCTTAAAATGTAAAAATAAATGTGCTGTACTTAAATGTAAAGTATTAACATATTGTAGCCTATTAATCAAAACCTGGAAATGTTCCTTGGACCTCATAAATATAGGCTAATTGTCATCATATTCAAATAAAAAACTATAAAAAAAAAATTGAAACATATATTGCATGTATATATGACTTATTTGTATATTTTTAAAATCTAATTCAAATATGTGATTTAAAGATCTGCTTACTGCGCGTTAAAGTAGGCTTTGTGAGTTAGAAAAGCAGGTCATTAAACCATTCCTGTCAACATTGGGATATAAAAATACGGGATACGCCGTATATGTCACACATATAGGGAGGAGATTAGCTTCAAATAATAGAATACATTACAAACATTAGAAAATTGAAAATAAAATAAAAGGTTTAGCCTATTAAAATAAATTTACTGATCACATCTGTGTTATCGTATGCGTCAAAGGGTTAAAAGTGTGTTCATTTTTTTACTTTATTTATTCATCGATTCCTCCGTGTACAACTAGAAGGAAGCCTGTGTACCACTAGTGGTACATGTACCACAGTTTGAGAACCACTGTCTTAGTATATTGCAGAATTTGAGAGAACAGGTTTGTGAGTGAATTTAAGCATGAATTAATGTGCAGTAGTGAAGCAATATTGTAAAATGTAAATCTAAAATAAAAAAAAATGGCTATAGTAGCTAAATTTGTATTAAAGAACATCATTATGTTCGATTCTGAAGTGTAGCACATTCAATCCTTCAATCAACTTTTAAAAAGAGCATAATTGTACAGTGGCTGAGAGAGCTCAATGTGCTGCAATTTAAGAAAACGTGAGATTACAAAAAAACATCAGCAAAATGAGAAAAGGTCTTCATCCATTTGCACAAACCAAACATTCATTCAGTTATTCAATTTTCCTTCAGCTTAAGACCGATTTATACTTCTGCGTCAAGCATACGCGTATGCTACGGCGCAGCCTACGTGTGGACGCATAGCCCCTCGCCGTAACCATCGACGACGTTGACGCGCACCTCTCAAAAAATGTAATGCATACGCGTATCGCAAGCTCTTTGATTGGTCGGCTTGGTATCGCTGACGAGTGTGGGCGGAGATGAGAGCCGCGTGCCTGATGCAGCGAGTGTTTAACAAGTGTGGAGTCCCGTGAAGGAGCTCCGGATGGAGACTGTTGTTTTGTGTTTACCTTATGATTAAAGTTGTTGCACGTCCGCCAGTTCCCGCCTCAAAATGAGGGAATTTGAGCAACTTGTACATTAAGAAAGTGTTCAAACACCAGTGAAGAAACTCGACACAGAGAAACATAAACACCTACTGCCAGCTAGCGTTTCGGAAGTGTATTGCAGAAAAAACAGAAACAGCACTCAAAAGTATAAATGCACAGCTACGTGAGAGGCATATGCCGTGGGTTACGGCGATCACTTGACGCAGAAGTATAAACCAGGCTTTAGTCCCTTTATTTATCAGGGGTCACCACAGGAATGAACCGCCAACTTGCACGATAGTGCTAACATCTGAGCCACTGCGCTGCCACAACTCAAACCCCTTTTTTAAAAAAAACACACTGCATTTTCTCACAGCGCAAACAAATTAATAAAATGCATGACAGACCCGGCTATTTAGGTTATGGTTATCTAGGCTAATAAAATAAAAAAAACAAGGGAATCAGGATGTTAAATTATACAAACAAAAAACTTTCAAAGATCACCTACATCTTCACTGAGCAATAATCATGACACAGTGGCGTCCGTCACATTTTTGGGTCCCCTTGAAACATTTCCTTTGTGTTCCGTTCTATTTGCAAGTGTTGTGAGAAAATGCAACACGTTTTCGTAATTGTTTGCACTGTGAGAAAATGTAGCGCGTTTTATAAATTTGTTTGCAAATTTGTTTGTTTGTGTGAAAATGCAACTTGTTATTTTTATGTGAATGTGTTGTGAGGATTTGCAACGTGTGTGCTGTCAAATGAATGAAGGTCTTTTCTTAGAGTCCTAGTTTTTTTTGTAATTGCATGTGTTTTCTTAAATTGCAGCATGTTGAGCTCTCTCAGCCACCATAGAATATATAATCTAATATACTTAAACATAAACTATTATTCAGTCATATTTCATGGAATGCATAAACCAGAAGTATCTGAATGTTTTGTTCATGACTTCTTTTTTTAAAATCCTTATGGGAAACATAAATAGGAAAACATATTTCTGAAAACAGGACTGTTGAAAAGTGGGTGATCACTGCTGTGCCTTGCTGGAATCAACTGTGAGTGTTCACAACACGAACACTATTTTTGTGACCATTAGTTGCTGCTTATGAAAAACTTTTTTGAAACCCGTCACTTATAAAGTGCCATATACTGCATGTTTCAACTTTGTTTATAATAAGTAATGTACTTAAAGCTGTCTATATTCATTCTAATTAGAAATGGGCTATGTCTAAATACTAAGTTCATTCATTGTGCTTGTAATTCACAGTTTATTATGATTCAGTTAGTCCATACTGTATTATTATTTTTTTTGCAATAATGCTTTATATCTTTCTTTGTAAACAACGTAATGTGGTTTTAACACATTAAATATATTTATTTAAAGGTTGCATAACACAAAAAAAAACAACATACAGTTTTAGCTAATTGTAAATCTAAAATGTAAATCATTTAGGTATGAACATGATTGTACAAATGTTTTGTTATCCTCATTAAAACAAAAAATAAATATTTCCTCATTCAGAGAAAGTATCTGAGTATATATTTGGCATTATTTCAATAATTATACTTACAATAATAACTTATAATATAATTATATAAAATTAATTTTCAGCCTAAAATCCAAATTTCTGATGATATCAAAACAGTGTTGATCTCTGACATATATTTAACATAATTATTCTTGTCAAGCACACAATTTATTACTAACATTTAATCGATTGATTTACTTGAATCAATGCAGATTTTTATTTGAACAAAACAATGTTACAGAATCTACACATTTTTCAACTTATAATTGAGCTAATTTGTTTGCCTACTTAACAATGAATTGAGTATGCACACAGACTTTTAATTTCAACTGTGATCTTCACTGCCTGATAGATATACAATATAAAGTGGGTCTCAGACCAGACAAGAAGCACTGCTTTAAATTTAATTTCCCCCCGCCATGTCTTTTAAATATGACTGTTTATTTTACCCCAGCATTTTCAATGCAGTTTTTGTGCTTGCCTGCTGATCCTGACAGCGCTAGTGGTTACACGGCCTTTCATCTCTGTTACGCTCCGGGAATTCTGCATGTGTGTCTCTCTCTTTCGCTCTCTCTCTCTTTTGCGCACATGCTAGGGGTGGGCAGATCGATCCTAATGTCGATAGTATCGATACCAATGTTGGTATTGATATCGGATCGATACTAGCCTTCCGAGATCGATACTTTTATTTAAATTTCATCTAATTTACGCTACTACATTGCTCCGGTTTCCTAAAAGGGCGGACATGTCTCTAAACACCCGCTTCTTTTATATCTCATATGCACCTTTGCTCCTTCTTGCTCTGCTGTTATTAGTTGTCCTTTCATCACGTGACTCAGCAGCACCAAAACGCAAGCAAATTTGGCTGTTCAGAGATGACGGAAATAAAGAGGAGCGCTGTTTGGAATTATTTTACTGCAGTAAACGAAAATATTGCAAACTGTGATGTTTGTAGAAAGCCTATTAGATGCTGTGCCAACACTACAAGTCTACACAAACACATAAAACAACAGAAAAAAGAGAACGCCGAGCTGCAAAAAAAAGGAGAGAAGAGGAGGCAAATTCTCCAGACAGACCCCCAGCATTGCCAGCCCTGAGACAGGTCACTGGCCGAGTTGTTTCGGAGAGGCAATGAATATCCAGATAGCTAGCTACAGTGGTGAAATTAATATTTGAGTCATATAGGACATTCAGTATTAGTTAATGTCAATTTGAAGAAAAAAAAATATTACTTGGTCATAGTTGAACTTGTTACTTTCATCAGGCTGATTAAATGAAGCCTTTATAGTCAGCATATATACCTGCTATTTATATGAATTATTTTGGAATTTAAAAATATACAGTGATGGCCAAATTGATTAGAAAGGAAGTTTTTTCACCAGCTAAAAAATGTTTTTAAGTCAGTTATCTTTTGCTGTAGTGTGTTTGTAGGAAATAATAATAAAAAACATTTAAAACATTTTTAGCTGGTGAGAATACAGGTGCTCTAATAATTCAAATGAAAATGTCAGAATATCCCTCATTATATACAAGCAACTGTTTGCACTTTGTTTATAACATAAGGCAATGTTTAGTGTCTAATGAAAGAGAAACACTTTATTTTGTTATTTTGAACAAAACTGTGAACAAAAACTGAAAAAAGCTTTAAAACATTTTTTTCGCCAGTAATAATTTTGTGGTTTTTGTTTATTAAAAATGTATTTAAAATGCATATTGTTTTACATTAATTTGTTTAAAGACATTGAAGAAGTGCTAAAAATTAAATGGCTTTGTTATTATTATATTATTGTTTCTGAACAAAAAACCAGGCTGAAGGAAAGTTAAAAAAATTAATCTCTAGTAATAAGTTTGTGTTTGCAAATCCAGAATTTATTTGGCTAAAAAGTGTTTAAAATGTGTCCTGGGTTGTAATAAATACATTTAATTATAGCTGCTTTGAGAGCATTCAACTCATTAATCATCACACACTGTTCTCCCCTACAGAAAAGTACATTTAGGTTCAAGTGCATGCTTTTTAAAGTAAAAGTATCAGTATCGGTATCGATATCGGCAATACTGGCCCTGTATTTACTTGGTATCGGATCGATACCAAATTTTGCAGTATCGCCCAGCCCTAGCACATGCACACCTGTTCTCTGTGTCTCTCTTCTTTTTCTTTTAGTTTTACAGGTTCAACCCGCTTCAGATTGTTATTGGTTGCATAGGATCAGTCAATCATCATTATCTTTGGTGATGTGGCGGCTTCTGTGGCCAATCTGAGTGGTCACCAGGTTTTTAAAAAGACGACGAGTGGGACGCTGGACAGAGGCCTTTGCGTTCCTGTTTTGTTCTTTGTTTTAATCTGCCTTCTGTTATTTCTTTTGTTTTTAGTAGTTAATATTGCTTTGCCAAAGTTGTTATTGCCATCTTGTTTAATTTCATTAATTTTCTTTTTATTCTTCATTTGAGATTATTTGCAGATATTCTTTGTTTTCCCCAGGGGATTTGGAGAGGTAGATGTCAGGTGACGTACATCTTTACATCACCTAGAGCAGGGATTCTCAACCAGTGGGCCGCAGCAACCCTGCAGGTGGGCGGCAAGATTAAAATTAACTCTCAATATTATACTATAATTTTTGGATTTCATTATTAATATGCTATATTAAAAATAAAGTAATGCACTTTCTTTTGTTCTTTGATTACTTCAAGCTCGGCACAGAAACAGCCTTATGATCGCGTCTGCAACTAGTACACGCATGTCTGTTCATTCACAAACAATGCTTGAAGTAAAAGTGAAAGTATCGCTTTGTATATTTTTTATGTGAACTATTTAATATTTCTGCATAGTTGTGCAAATTAATGTCATGTGAGTGTTTAATAATGGGCGCACACCCATACAGGAGGATCTAGCGAGGCTTAATGGTGTTTCTGCCATAATATGTAAAATAAACTTGTATACGAGTCGTTTAAAGCAAAAGCTGGTAATTTGCAATAACCCTGTGATTCCTGTGATGCTCTTCTGTGTATGTAATCTGTAAAAATTATGTTAAAAAAATAATATATATGTAAAATTTGTTTTAGAAATAATAAAATTTAAACAAATGTATTTTTTTAAATAAAATGCTGATAATAGAAAGTAATACAAGACACAACAAATGAATAATATAATACAATATAGTATATTATTTGTTAATTAATAAAGGTTTAAATGAGCATTTCATACAAACATTTTAGAAAAATTGTCAAGACAGGTGGGCCTTCAAAAATTGATCGGAGAAAAAAAGTGGGCCCCGCAATAAAAAAAAGTTGAGAACCCCTGACCTATAGAACCTGTGTATAGACACACCGGGTTTAGGAGTGAGCGCTGGCTTTGTATTTTTTGTTTGGTTAATTTTAGAGTAGGTAAGTTAGGGTGTGTAAACACCGAAGACTTGCTTTTGATTATTTTGTTGTTAGTTAGGTAAAAGGGTTATACTGAGTTAGTTAAATTTTTGGTTTTGTTTATTTCTTTTCTTTCAGTGCCATTTTTGTCCTCTTCCCCTGCGGTGTTTATTGTTTTTTGATTATTTTGTTATTATAAATTGTCTATAATTTACCTTTTGTGGTTATTTCGTTGTTACCTATATTTATATTCTTTATTGTTACTATTTTCTGTTTATCTCAGATTTTTGTGTAATAAATTATTCTCTTTTAGCAATGTTTTGGTTGAAGGTGGTTCTTCTCATATATTACCCAAAATTTTCACAATATAAAAGTTACTTACTTCAGTCCCTAGTCTAACATCAAGAAGTTGTAACAATCTTGTTTTATGCTTGAACAACTAAATTAATGCTTTAGTCTATTTAAATGAATGTATTGTAATTACATAGCAAACATTGATGCTGTAAAAGGAACCTTATGAAATGTTTCTCATTGCCTGAAAGACACTAGCTGTGCATATACCTAATGTATAGTTGATCAAAATGATGTAGAATCAACATATTTTCAACATGTAATTGATCTAATTGGTTTGCCTACATAACGAATAATCAATGTTATATTTCGACTGTTATAAACGATGTTAGCATCAAACAGTTTTATTGTTTTTTTTACCTAATGTTTAATCAATGTTGATTTGTCAGTTAATGGAAACAAAGTTATAGAATTGACACAATTTAAAATGCAAAAAAGTATGTCTAATAGTTTATAGTAACGTGTTAGCTACACTTCATAATCTTAAGTTGGTTAGTTCCCATTGGCTCTTGGGGAAGAACACATTAGTGTCCTCAAGATTACAAAGAAAGAATGAAGGCTACATCAGCTGAGTTACTATGGTTACTACTAATGTTTGAGGGTAGCAGCTTTATTTTGAACTATGATCAAAACTGACTGGAAATACACACAAAAATAGGTAAGTGGTTGCAAACAATTTATATGGGCTGAATTTAAACAAACTAATTAAGTTGAACGTTATTACTAAATTTAATCTGTTTGTTTAAAGGTGCTGTATGTAATTTTTGACTCTTTGTGATGAGCAGTTTGGCTGTTTGCACCAGACGAAACACGAAATTTAAATACAGCCTTTCAGAAGCACAGAATATGCACTCACTCATGAAACGGTAAGGTTTAAAATCTATTCAAACTTACATTGTTAGCATTTAGCACTGAATAAAACACACAATGTTTACCTGAGTAATCACTGTGATAGGTTTCACATGTTCAGCTGTGAGAAACAGAAGCTGTTTCTAATATATCAATTCGAGGTGTTGGTTAGAACCAAAACGCCTTTAAATATGGAAAACATTCCCTCTGTCGCGTGTCGTTGCTTTTATTTAGAACACATTTTAAATCACTCGTTCCTGTACTCAATCTGGCAACCCAAGCTTGCATTTATTTTGATCCAGGAGTGCAATACCTAGTTCAACCATTGGGTGTCAAACTTACATACTGCACCTTTAAATTCAGCCCATATAAAGTGTTTGCAACCATCCATCCATTTTCCTTCAGCTTATTTCAGAGGTTGCCACAGCGGAATGAACTGCCAACTATCCAGCATATGTGTTACGCAGCGGATGCCCTTCTAGCTGCAACCCAGTACTGGGAAATACCCATACACACTCATTGACATGTGGAGTCATACACTACAAACTATTTAGTTTATTCAATTCACTTACGCCACATGTCTTTGCACTGTGGTGGAAACCGGAGCACCCGGAGAAAACCCATGCCAACACAGGGAGAACATGTAAACACCACAAAGAAATGCCAACTGGCTCTGGGATACGAACCAGTGACTTTCTTGTTGTAAGGCGACAGCGCCAACCACTGAGTCACTGTGCCGCCCTTGTTTGCAACCACTTAACCTTAAAAAATTTAGTAAATCCAATGAATCATTTTTTTTTCATTGTAAAAAAATGCTAGGTTTCACACAATCGATTTGTGTTGGGGCAACATGAAGGAATTATGTTAACTTGTTCATTTTTACAAATTTAAATGGATTGAACATAGAACAGTTAAGTTGTCCCCCGAAAACCTCAAGAATTATGCTGTAGTTTGAAGAAACATCAAACGTCATCTTTTGAGTGAGTGTACCTGTCCATTTAATGATTTTTATTGCACACCTTCCAGCCAATCAGTATCAAGAATTACAACAGACCATGGAATCATAATTAGTGTATCAATGTGGCATGCAATGAAAAGGTATTCATTTTATAGTCTCAAATATACTTTATTATCAATCTATGAATTTACTAATAGTCTGGAAATGATGCAAAGTCCATTGCCATTACCTTATACTTATAAAGTGTTGCCTTGTTCTTTATTCACAACACCATTTTTTGTAATAGCTTCAATTTTTCCAATTCATTTTTGGATCCTTGTGTTTTTTTGTCACCTTTGTCATCTCCCATGAATCACTTGTATTTCTCATGTGTTTGTTTGTTACTGTAAATAAATGTAAATGAGTATGTTTGGACATAACTTCCCCATAACGAATGCATCAATAACAAACCAGCAGAGTTTTCTGTGGGTAAATTAAAGGCTCCGGCAGAATATATATTTCATTATTATTTCCTGGGTCTCTTTTAGCTGTAATGAAATGGCATTTAGGCAATATTTTGGGACATCTCAGTGGGTGAAACATTGTGATGCAATTTGTGCCATCTTACAGAGCTCAGCAAGTGCTGTGGCAGCTGAAAAAGACTGTTGCTTCAGTCAGCATCCTGGAGTGGGCTTTATAAAGGCTGTCTGTTCCAGATCTCTCGAGTATTTGCTCATTTCTCATTGGTCACTGCTGGCTAGAGAGCATCTGCTGACCTTGGTGCTTGTTTGAAGATTTCAGAATCAATCATTTAGGAAGCTGTCAGTTGCGATGTAGTATCTCCATGGCAAATCGCCAGATGTCTCTTCTAAACTGTGCAGCTGTGCTTGAATTTACTGGTTTAAGATGACAGAGTGAGACCTATAGAACTGATGAGGTTAAAGTGTAATAAAAGTAAAGACCAACTTTATAGTCATGGTGAAAGGGTGGAGAAGATAGGCAAAGAATGTCAGGTTTAGCAGTACTTTATTTATAAGAACAAAGAAAGCAAATACATAATGTGAGAATCAGCACTGCAACTTTAAAGATTTATTGTATATTAAACATTTTTTCAAGTAAAAGACAAAATTTCCATGCATTTGTGTACTTTTTTCAAAGTGTACATTTTGAGTTCTCTAAATGATCATAGTTTATAGTTAGTTTTTAAAGTTATGGTCTAGCTGGCTTCACTAGAGCTAAAACAAGTGAGTGAAACAAGTTTTAGGGTGAAAACAATCATTGCTGCCATATTTAAGTGTCATTCCAAATGAAGTGCTCAAAACTGACCACTTCAAAAGGCCCTTAATGATTCTTTGTGCCAGGGAGTTGTTTGGTGTCACACTCCATTCCAGCCGAAGCTGACAATTAAGGATGACCCCTTTCGAATGGAATGTAGTGAAAATGTGTGGAGATTTTAAATGATTGCTTATCCACTATTTCCTCTCGTTTCCATTTCACAAAGTTTACGTTTATGCATTATTTATGGTAATTGGTTTAGAATTCACAATGTATACAAGGTACAAAATTAAATTAAATTCATACTTATTTCTATAGCACTTTTACAATGTAGCTTGTGTCAAAGCAGCTTAACGTAGAAGTTCTGGTGAACTGAAACTGTGTCAGTCCAGTTTTCAGAGTTGAAGTTAATCTTCTCTGCTGAAAGTCCAAACACTGAAGAGCAAATCAATTGATGCACAGCTCCACAAGTCTCAAACCAAGCAAGCCAATGGCAAGGAACTAACTTTATGAAAGTGAAATAATAAAAAAACCTTGAGAAAAACCAGGCGCAGTTTGGCAAGACTATTTCTCCTGACAAAACTTCTTGTGCGGAGCTGCAGTCTAGGCAATAGATGCACATGTTCCCTAGGATGAAACCAAGCGGCAACCTCCTGCTCTACCACGTCAAGCAAATACAGAAGTAACTGAAACCGCAATTCATCGAATGTCCGCTAGTCCTGACTCCATAATAGAGCAAATTTCTATTGAGCCCACTGCTAAAATTACCAATTTTACAGCAGAAAAGAAGATGTTTACAGCCTGGTACAAAGAACGATTTTGGTTCATATAGCTAATATTACCCTTCATGACAACTGTAAAGGGGTGCATTTTTTTTATAACTCATCCGTTTCCTTTATATTAGGTTATGTTAAGTCTGCATAATTAAGGGTGGGGCCACTGAGTGACAGCTAGGTCTCGCTGGTTGCCTCACTTCACCTCAGCTGATTCCGGCTGATTAGCCGCTGAACTCAGCATATACATCGTATTTTTGTTTTGTTTCATGTTGCTTTACACAGTCAGTTGCTTTTTGGAATTATTTCTAACAATTATCAGATGATATGGAATGCTGTAAAGAATTCCATATCCATAATTATATATTCCATATCCATTCCATAATTGGCCACTCTTACTTTTAGCTTTTTTTGCCTTCTTCAGAAACATATGGCTGACGTCACAGATGCTACATGCATTCCATTTACAGTCTATGGATGAAACCCATTATTCCTGTTACTACAGTATAACACAATGGTCAAGAATCCCAAATTGTAAAGTTCATAAAAGGCCACAATGCATTATGTTTTACTCTGTAAAATGTAAATAAATAAATAAATAAATAAAACAAAAACCTATATGGCTCTATAGATTGGAGGACTTTATTTTAAATGTGTGGTGACAGTGTAAGTTTAAACATTTTTCTTTAAAGGTATTTGTTGTCTTTTAGTGTTGTTCACATTTTGATGTGTTGACTAACTTACTAAAAAAGGTAACACTTTATTTTGAGGCTACATTTGAGTATTACTAGACTTTCTGCTTAATATCTGTTCATACTGCTGCTAAACAGATATTTAACTGACTATAAGAAACTTTGCAAGTACATTTCAACTTAACCTAAACAACCATAACCCCAACCCTAACCCCAACCTAACAGTCTACTTATAATCTAATGATAATTAGTTGGCATGTAGATGCAATGTAACAATAAAATAAAATAATAAAAATAAAGTGTGTAAAAGGTTTTGATTTGATATTATATGTCAAGTATGCACACTTAATAATTTCAAGACACTTTTTGGCATTCATACCCAAACAGTTTTCACTGGTGATGAGTAAAATAGCAAAATCACTCCATAACGTTGTGACACATAATAAAAACAAGAAATACGTTTTAAAGACTTTAGGCAAGTAGATTTTGTCACAGCATCATGAATTTTGTCTTTCAAATCTGTACAAAAATCAGATTTATTATTATTATTTATTTTTAATAATGTAATACAGAAGTCTTGCTCCCAGAGCAGCTAAACACACTTTGGTCCAGCCTGTCTGCTAAAATAACCAGCCACACTTCCCAAAATCTTGCTATTGGCCAAGCTAGAAATTGATGGATGTGAATGGATTCAGTTTTTAAATATTCCCCAGGAGGTCATTGTTTACACTCTTTTAGTGAGAAAATTCCATTATAGGCATAGTTGGATAATTTAATAAATAAAAAAAAGAACAATATATTACTACCAAAAAGTACTTTTAAAAGTATGCCAAGGCTAACTTCTTTTTCACAAAGGCACACTGTGTACTGAGCTTTACATTTTAACCTTTTCTTCATATTTCACACTATAAATTCTTAGAGAAGGGCAAGCTAGCCTATATTTTTGACACCCAGGATTTGTTGTAGGTGCAACCTGCAAGCTGTTGCAAGATGGAGGGCTCCTGATCTCATAACAGCCACTGAGATGGAGAGATTTAAGTTGCATCATGGGCTCTTGTGAGAAATCTGTGCTAAGTCATCACATTCCAGTCCAGGCAGCTGGAAACTCTTTGCAGTGAATAAACAACAGGTTCACATTACTGTCTTTGATTTACCAATTTTTAAAAGATGATTGAATAAAATTTTAACTAAACAACTTTCAAAATCAATTTTACTTCCATAATATTTTACTCATTCCAATCCATTCTGATCCAAAACATTTTAATGAAAACATTAAAGTATAAGCATTAGCATTAATGGATTATTCACAATTAATCAAAAAATGTTGCCTCACAGCAAGAAGGTCACAGGTTCGAGTTCCAGCTTGGTCAGTTGGCGTTCTGTGTGGAGTTTATATGTTTTCCCAATGTTCGTGTGGGTTGTCGCAGGTGCTCCGGTTTCCCCCACAGTCCAAAGACATGCAGTATACTGTAGGTGAATAGAATAAGCTAAAATTGGCCATAGCGTATGTGTGTGAATCGAGGAGTGTCACATCCCCTGCTCGTTCTTGCTGCTCTATTTACCATTCTCTCTCACCATCACGTTCCCTCAGCACCAATCATTGCTTCCCATCTCCTCCCACCTCTCATCACGCCCAAGCACATTCACCTGAATACTAACAGGACACACCTGCACCAGCAATCACCGGATCCACATATAACCCTAGCGATTCCAGTTAGTGGCTGGAATCGATGTCAGGATGGTTCACCCTGACTTGCCAGCTTCCGTGGATGTTTCCCCCTCTCCAGTGAATGTTTCTCTCAAACCTATGGATGAACACCCTATCATTAAGAAAAGTGACTCTATGCTGTATGTCTGACTGAAGCTCCTCGTTTAAATCGTAAACCACATTCCATCTGCTTACTTGCAAAGACTATCACTTACCTGCTTCTGTTTATTAAGCCACTGCTTGTTTGAATCAATTGATGAAAAGAGAACCTTCCTTGTCCCCATTGTGTAAAGGGCATCTGCTGCGTAAAACACCTGCTGGATAAGTTTTATAGTTCATCCAGCTGTGGCGAGGGAAATAAGGGAATAAATCAAAGAAAAATTTATGAGTTTAATTTAAAGACTTGTAACAGGCAGATCAACTGGAAAAGCATGGTTAATTCGAGTAATTATAAATTTTTGTCCAAAAACATGCTAGGTAAAGTCTTCATTTTAATGTTTATTTACATAGGTAGGCATTTTTTTAAGTAGTTTCAAAAAATATTCACATATTTACTGACTTCACATGTAATAATACATTTAGCTTATCGTTTGAGAATGTTAAAGTTAATCAAAGAGTAGACACAGCATGGGTTAAGGTTAAATATGTGTAAGTCTTTTCTAGCACTTCTGAAAAAAAAAACTGTTATTTAGAGTTTTAATTCATATTTGTTACTCTTTAGTTTTAGATTCATTAGGCACCAAATGCCAATAAGAGTTCCACACCCAAGATTTTTTCGTGTATTCTCACGGATAATATATTGACATTCTGAAGTTAGTCAGGATGCAGGGTTAACTAATACCAAATTAGTCAGGTTGCCTCCTGCTCACTCGTACTATAACTGTTGTTAATTTAGTAATATCTGTACAATTCGTCACCTTAGAATTATAAGGTTTATTCTGACATTTTTGTAAAAATTGAGTTATTGACATATTCTTATTAAATGACAACTTATTTACATTATGGGATTTTTTTTTGTTAATGTAACATTTTAAAATGTTTTATTTAAAAAACAAATGTTACACACATTGTTTGCTATGGAATGCAAAAACTTTGAAGCTCAATATCTCAAAATCATTCAGAATGCAGATAGAACCTTATAATTCCAAGGTGATGAATTTGCTAATATCAGCGACTAAACAATTTAAAAGTCTTCATCCTGCTGTGCCTCCTGCTTCGTAAAGTCAAATATGCCTTTAAAATTTGTAAAATTATGTCACATCTTAGGAGCAACGCCAGCTCCACATAATCTACTGTATTTCAGGAGAATTCTGAATGAATTAACATTATTTTCCAGATATAAGTGCATCATGTCAGTTACAGAATCAACAAATAAAAGGGCAATTCAGAAATGTACAATATGAATTACTTGAAGATAAATCCAAAAGTAAATGATGGATGAAGAACATTGCTGCATATCATTTTTTGATGTAAAAGCTCAGAGACTCACAATGCTGCAACAGGGTATCTTTGCTACAAGATCCCAATGACATTTTTGCACCATCCCCTTAAATACTTAACTCAGAATTAACAACCATAAATTCAAAACAATAAAAGCTTCACAAAGACACTTGTCTGATAATGAGTTGATGTGTAAACCATTTTCCCAGTCAAAACACAGATCAACAGATATAAGGAAAATTGTGAAATATTACTATGAAATTTAGACCACTTTACCAATAACACACACATTTAAAGTTATATCTAACATGAAAGGTACAAATTCTAGATTGACAAGATACACCATATTGAGAACTTGTAGATTCTGTGCCGAGGATTGTTAGTGACCCGCTCTGGTGGAGAAGGTAAAGTCGAGGGCAGAGAGGGGGGCTCAGGCTGTTGACTGAAACAGTACAACAAAATGTTTTTTTTCCCTACCTGATCTTCTTCTCAGATTAGAAAATTTATTGTTTTAGTGCCTGACAGTTCTCTGGTCTTGGCTCATGCAATTCCATAACAGTTTTCAGGGTCTAATATTATGGAGGGATTTAGCTATCCTTACAAGAATCAGCATGTTCTCCCCATGTTCACTTGGGTTACCTCCTGGTGCTCTGGTAGTCAGATTGCTGATAATTCTGGTAAAAATACAGGGTAATTTCACTCCTTCCAAACAATTGAATT
>CAIGQZ010000692.1:1007934-1072973 GCA_903798205.1 Danio tinwini
TATATATATATTGACTTTTAAGTAAACAAGAGGGTTAAAATCAATATAAATTTTAAAACAATACCCCCCTTGAGAAATTAACAATTTTTCACTTTGTAGTGAAGCATAGATATTTCAAAACTAAAGCCCTGATTTATGTTAGACTGCTTCATTATTAAAAGTAGCTCTTTTATATTTATAGTTTATAATTAAACTCTTTGTAAATTAAATAATTTATAATTGAGTGTTGGAAAATGTGGAGCCTGTCTTTACTGTATTTTGGTCCGTGTGACTCCACCCACTGCCAGTTTACCTAAATATCATTTTTCTTGGTGGAAAACAGCATATTTCATTTAAGCCAAAAATGTGACCTCCAGAGGACAGTCGCTGCCTCCAAAATGAGATGCAGATTCAGAGCTGTAAAAAAATGACATAGATTTTAATTAGAAAATAATACAAATATTACAAAGTAAACATTAACTGAGCAGTTTGCAGTGCAAGGCTTGATCAGCTTGCATGCTTGCTCCTGTTGTGCGAGTTGTCGGAGGAGCTGGGTGAAAAAACCCTCTTCAATATTTGCATTTGGACTGTAATAACTAGTTCAGCCACGTGAGGCCATACATACTGCACTTTTATGAAAAAAAAAATAAATAAATGAATAAATACAATTCTAGAAATGTAGAAAATGTTGTAGGTTCGTTTTATGAGTTCTATAAGTACTATAGAAATAATTCTAACAGAGAGCTGAACATGAGTCCCTAGTGACCCACAGGTCTCTAGTCCAGCTCAATTCAACATCACGGCACTGTGCTGAACCTATAAAAATGGTGCGAGACAAACAAATAAATGCCAATAAAACACAATCCGCTACTTACGCAGCATTTTCTCATGCACAAAAAAAAAGCATTTTCCTCTTCAGAAATGTCTCCCTTGGGGGTTGTCGCTATTTTTTTCTGCATGACAGCTTTAGAGATTTCAGCGCTGGTTAAAAATGATCTAGCAAGGCAAATGGTTTTTCATCTTTCTTCATTTTCTATCCATGAATATCTGAAGCCTGGGGTTCGATGCACTTGCTATTCCAACGAGTGGATTATTTTGACGTAATTGACCATTGACATTTTCCGCAGGCTTCCCATACATTGTGCATGGCTTCAGCAAGGGGGGCAGGCAAAGGGCATCGTTATCAAAGTCCTCACGCCATTTCGCTGCTGAAGTGCTGTCTGGCTTTTGGGTGGTGGCCACATGGAGCGATGACATTTTAGCATGGCCAATCCTACAGAAGTTAGTGTGGGTGAATGCAATCTGAAGCTTGCATTTTTATGCTTCATGTATGCACACCAGGAATGGGTCATCCCAGCATGTGCACCAAGCCTCAACATTGTGGTCCATTTTACTCAAATTTGTGAGATTTGCATGTGTGCAAACTGATAAATATATCTAGGAGCATCTGTGTGAATAAAACAGTTTTGTTTACTTTATGTATGTACAGTGCTTAGCTTAAATAAGTTTACCCCATTTTATATTTTGGTGCTTTTGTACAATATTGATTTATTAAACATATATATGTATTAAGGGGAAACATGGTGACTCAGTAGTTAGCACTGTCGCCTCACAGCAAGAAGGTCGCTGGTTCGAGTCTTAGCTGGGTCAGTTGACATTTCTGTGTGGAGTTTGCATGTTCTCCCTGTGTTCGCATGGGTTTTCTGCAGGTGCTCTGGTTTCCCCACAGTCCAAACACATGTGATATAGGTGAATTGAATAAACAAAATGTCTTCAAAACAAAAATTAACAACTAAAATTAAATTATATGAAAAAAAAAATCAAGGTCGATTGTATTATTTTTTTTATTCTATTTTAATTAATTTTTCTATACATATCTTCATACGTATTGTAACCAGGAAGTCAAGTAACAACAGTATGATGATCCATGTGCAGCTTTTTTTAACAGAGAATGGTCAGGCAGGCAATGGTCAACAGGTACAGACAGTAGCATGAAAGCAGTCCAGAAACATAGTCAAGTAACAGGCAATAGGGCCAGTACAGGCGGCAATAACATAAACGAGGAAACTAGGCTAAGTAGGGGTGTCAAAATTAATCGTTTCTTCAGTGCACCGCGATGCAGATGGGGACAATTCTATATCGGTTTAATAATAGATCATAACCGGTTATTACGACTGACGTCATTTATCCCCTATGCGCGATGTCGCAGTAGAATACTATGGCGAAGGAGGCGAGGGCGAGTAAATAAAACACTCATACTACTTAAAAAGCAAATCTTTCACTGACACCGAGAAATGGTAAAGCACGAGCCACTATTTCACTACTAGGGAGAAATGCTGTAAAACTCCATGTTTGCCCCTCTCTCTCTCTCTCTCTCTCTCTCTCCCACACACACACAAAAGTTTCCTCTCCTCTCGGCTGTTAAAGCGATACTTGTGGATCCAGACACAAGCGTGCCTGTGGTGCGAGTTTATTGTATTGTATTTATTCTATTACGGATTACCTGATAATCGTGTATTATGCTCATATAGACTGACCTGCGACTGACTGTTTTTCCCGCTTCACTCATGGGGCGCTTTCGTTTCTGATCGCAGCTCTTTCTATTGAGCGGGTGATGACAATAACCAATCATAGGGGTGTAAGAACTTGCCAGCGCTCAAAAAGCAAGCAAGAAAATATTTGCATTAGTTTATTTGTTATTAATGCTCATGCTGTCTGTGTGTCTGTGTGTTGGAGTTTTTTCTGAAACATTCACAGAGTGTTTTTTTTGAGCAGGTAAAATTAAAGGTACAGTTCATATATATTACTACTTGTATTAAAGGACAAAATTGTATTACAAATAATATATAAATATAAACATATTTATAGATGTTAATATTTTTCTTGTGTTGTACAGAAAAATGTATATTTATGTATGGAAAGCATCGATATATGGAATTGAATTAAATCGATGGCATGATAATCGTAACCGAACCGAACCGTGAGACAAGTGTAGGTTCACAGTCCTATAGGCTAGGGTCAAAAAACACAGAAAGACTAGACACAGAGAATGCTTCATAATGCTACAGGTTAACAGTGAACAAGACTCAGCAATGTTAGTGAAAATGAGAGATGTCTTTATAGTCCATGTAATCAACGATCATGAGTTTCAGCTGTGTGTGTGTGTGTGTGTGTCTGGATTATTGTCAGCTTGAGCTTGTCAGATCATTGTGGAGCAGGTGTTGATTGGCGCACAGCATCATGGTAGTTGTATTTCTCCACGATCTGCATAGACTGCATAGGTCACTTTTACAGTTTTTCTCAGTCGCTTTGGTGCATTTCTCACAATGCTATTTACATTTGCACAACAGTTAATGCATTTCTCAAAACAATTAGTGCAATCTGCAAAACCTAGTTGATAACCTGCAAAAGAGTGTCTTGTGCTCAAAAGGGATAGCTCATTCCTTAAAAGCAAGTATTCATGTGAATAAAAGTGTGGTGTCATCAAATAATCAAGTCCTGACCGTATTGTTTATGAACAAGATAGTTAGATGGCTTTGTCATGTTTTCCGTTTACCTGACTGTTTACTCTGTACATTTTTTCCAATGCAAAAAAGTCAAATGCAAAGATTTTGGTGACACATCTTGAAAATACTCAAGACAGCGCTATATACTATTTGCACAGCCATTTGAAAACTACAGCAAAGGTAGACATCACTGTATTTAGTGAGACATCTGAGTACAAGACACTGAATATGTATGTTTCACATTTTTACTGAATATGCTCTTTGCAATTCTAGTTTATTCACAGCATTGTGCAAAAGAATAAATACACACTTATTTACAGCAAACACAAACTCCCTTTGGGTAGAGCTGTGCACAACTGTAAACAATGTTGCAGTAAATATTGGAACTGAACCTACAACATACACAGGTCTGTAAATCATTCATGAAATTGTTCAATTTAGAATACGTTTTCAGAAAAAAAAAGATTATTACAATTAGCTTGACAGATCTTGACAACTAGTTTAACATTTTTGCATGTAATGACTCAAGTAATCAAATGAGGACTATTAGTTTTTTTATGGATTGACTATTTCACAGCATTCACAAGTTTAGTTAATTTTGACTGACATGACATAAGCAAATTATAATGTTATAAAACAGCAGAGAATTGTATGAAAGCAATTGATGCATGTCCAAAAGTATTTGCAATTTGTTGGAAGTAATGAGAAAGTGCTACTATGATGTGCACAAATGACTGATTGTTTTGAGAAATGCCTTAACTGTTGTGCAAATGTAAATAGTGTTGTGAGAAATGCACCAAAGTGACTGAGAAAAACTGTAATAACACATATAGTAAAACATACCAGTCTATGGTCCGTGTATCATCGGTTCACTCGATTATTCTTTTAATTCTGGAAGACGAAACACCTGAAAAACAGTCAATATTTCGTTTTACTGTTTATTCTGTAAGCACAAGAAAAACCAAAAGCTCATCTGTTATCCTGTTTTTAACTCAAAACGGAGAATTAAAACAAACAAAAAACAAAATAAAGAGTCAAAAAACTGCATTTATTTGTTTATTCTTTTGATCAAAAAACAAACACCAAAAAAACAAGATTTCAACGTGTAGGCGTGCACGAGACGGAGACGCGCTTTTTTCTGCCGATTGGTCAATGGTCAATAGCTATGAGGCTGTAGGGTTTAAATCAACTTCCACTTATAAACTCATACAAAAAACAGGTATAAATACACCTTTACTATTGGATGTTCAAAACAATATATATGAAACTTGCGTATATACATAAACGATGCATGCATACACCCACATACATATACATACATTTAAACTCGCTACATGCAAACACGCATATACACACTGCATATACATGCATCACATAGCCTATATAAACTCGATCCTTAAACACCCACATTAACACACGCACAAACATATAAACAAGCTGCATGCAAACACACCTATACTCGCATATAGCCTGCATATAAACTTGATCTATGCATATACACCTATAAACTTTCACATATCAATAAACTCAATGCGAGTAAAAACACCTAATAACACTCTTATAATCATATCAACAAGACAGGATGTGCGCAAAGCAACCGTTAATAAAATGTCTGTTCAGTTTGCTAGGATCATCAATCATCATCAAATGTGATTAAGAGTGAGTTTTACAAGTTTAAAATGTTTTAAAACAGAGCATGTTTGTAATGAATTACAGCCATTTACTTCAGATTTACTTCATCAACACAGCCGCGTGTCAGAACAATTATAAAAGACGCTTCAATCCTGGTTTGTGGACGTTAAATCAGGTTTATTTTGTACATTAACACAACAGATATCCATACAGCAGTGAATATTAACCTGTATCCTGTCACATTTGCACACTGTCTGTGTGTGTGCGTGTCTGCGCTGTGTGTGCGTGTATCTGTGTGTGTGCGTGAACTTTGTAACGACATTGTGAGTGACTCGTCGTTGCAACTCCACAACACATGCATCAAATACTCATTGGTAAAGGTCTTACTGTAGTATTTTTTTCTACAAATGTTACGTGAGATCTGCTTCCTTTATTTCTGTCTGTTGTCTGACGCAGCCGAGGGAGGAGACTGAGGCACGCTGACAGGCACATTGAAACGGTGGGCGTAAAGGACTAGCCTTAAAGGCGCAGTACACAAAAACCGCTACCTGGTGCTCAAAGCTATAAATGAGTAACTTTTGAAATGTATAATAAAAAAAATCTGATGGGTGTTTTGAGCTGAAACTTTACAGACACAATCTGGAGACACAAAAGACTTATATTAAATCTGGAAAAAGTGGTAACCTAGGTGCCCTTTAAAGGACAGTCAAGTTGAAAAGTAACCAGAACTGCACTCAAATAAATAAACTCCTAGCTCTTTTCTATTGCAAGTATTAATGTAGCCATATCCTTCTTGGTTTTTATTATTAATCATTAATCATTATTCTTTTCCTGTTTTTTTTTTTGTTACTTTTTTACGATGTGGATGTCATAATTGCAAGTTTTGGGTATCATTTTGATTGTTAAATATTCAGCATACAAAAAAAAAAAAAACTGATAAAAAGTTTATTTTCATCATGTTGGTCAAGCTAACCCCCATGAACCAGCTATATATATATATATATATATCAAAAACTCTGGACACTGCTTCTTTATGTTTAATAACTATATTTTATGGCAGCTGTCATCCAGCGTTTTTGTGCATTAGCCTGTTTATGGGTGACAGGCAAGCCCACTTAAAAAGTGCATTCCTGCCCCCTACTGGACATAAGTGTGTATCGCAACCCATGACGAATAGTGACATCAATAAAAAAACTAACATAAAAAATTATATTAAATAAATATTTTATTCTAAAAGAATACAACTCGCAACTTTATACTTATTAAACACATTGCTTTCCAATAATTTAATTGCATGATAAACTGTTATAATTTGCTGGAGCATTCCTAGGATTATCTTTTTATGTTTTTTATATTTAGCATAATCTATTTGCATTATTCAACAGATGTGATTCCTCTATTTTAGTTCAGTTCAGTGTGGATTAATTTTCACTGCTGAATGTCCAAACACCGAAAAGCAAATCCATCGATGTGCAGCTCCACAAGTCCCAAACCATACAAGCTAGTGGCGACAGCTGTGAGAAAAAAACTTCACCAATTGGCGCAAGTGAAGAATTAAAAAACCTCGAGAGAATCCAGGCTCAGTTGTGCATGACCATTTCTCCTATGGTCAAACGTCTTGTGTAGAGCTGCAGTCTAGGCGCCAGAGGCTGGAGAGTGCTGGACGCTCATCGTGGAGAAGCTGCAGGTGAGAGAGGTCACCAGCTGGTGTACAGGCTGGCCCTTCAGTATGAATGCGAGGACTCGTCTGACACTGGGGTCTTACAGGAATCAGTCTCATGCTCTTCACTCCTCTATAACCACCACAGCAGCTGCTCAGGATACAGCCTGGTCCAGGATTATGGAAACCTCGGGAAAGGTTGCCCCCTGTGACAAACAAGGTATTGGATGCAACTATAAATTGCTGGAAGGGTGTTGTTTTAGTGGAAGTCTATACCGCATGCTGAATGAAAACAAAAAAAAAATCCTGCATTTCACGATGCAGGTGTCTGTGGTCTGCACTGACTAGGTAGGTGCAAAGTGTGTCAAACAGCCGTGTGTGTATACTATCCTGTCGCAAAATGTGGCGAAAAGTCCTACATGACAGTACTATTTCTCTTTAGTTTGATTATGACCTTAATCTGATTAAATAAATCGAAAATCTCTGTTTACATGGTAGACTCTTAATCAGAGTATTGTCTTAATCGCATTAAAATCTAATTATTGGTGTCCATGTAAACATACTCACTGATAACATATGTCAAAGTTTAACAACATTTTTAAGATGAAAAAATGCAGTTTTACAGGTGCGTGAAATCTGGCCTTCAAACGACAGGTTGCTATAAAAAAAAATCAACAAACTATGTTTGTAGCGACGGAACTTGTGACCTTAGTTGGCAAATGATGGTTTTCGGAAATGCACCCTGGTGTAGGAGAAGCCACCTTTGGCCTTTTTACTTATATAATAAATTACTTGCGCCATTAGCAAAAATGCTATGCACGTGCAGTGGCTGTCACGATCACCAGCAAGCTAGGCTTTGCAGACCACTGGAAAACATGCATTATTACCCGGACTACAATTCTGCCATGATATGAACTACAACTCCCAGAAGTCTTTGCACTGATCACTCCTGGCACAACTGACAATCATTCAGACACTGACACACACAAATACAGCTGAACATTGACTCATTATTGAACTTTTTATATGCCTCACATTCTCACACATTTTGCTGAGTCTTGTTTATTTCCTGTAGCATTACGAAGCGTTCCATTGTCTTGCCCTGCTCTGTTTTCTGACCCTCGCCTTGTTAATAGTTTTATGTTATTTGCCACCTGAACTGATTTCTTTTCCTGTGACCTCAACTAATCTTTTGGATAACCTGCATGCTTTTCTCTGTACCTGTTTAACAATTTCCTGCCTGACTAAGCTAAGTGTTTGGACTCTCAACTGCCAGTATCGTATGTTACAGTGGCTTTTGGGCGCTGCTCTTTGGCAATGCAGACACTCAAGACAGTTCAGGAGACAATAATACTGAACCACTTTGATGACAGACTTTAAGTGAGGCATTTTAGAATGACCAAAACAGCATTTCAGATGTTTTACATAGTGGTCAGCTGCTGGTTTGTCCATTAATGTTGTCCCATTGTGCCCAGTTTTATTATCAAATGATTTGTTAAAACAACTTCTTTGATGTGTATGCTGGAATTGAATAACAATTTGGTAATTGTGTTTCCATCATAGTTAATGTACATTTTTTTCTTATTGTAGGTGAATGAAAACATAGCTATTGATATCTTAAAGCTTCCAATTTGTACCTAAAGTATACAAATTGTCCCTGAAACAATTCCGAGAGTGTTAATAACAAACATTTTTAAATTAATAGACATGACACCATGTATTTCTGAGACATGTTCATGCTCAAGTGTGCAACATTTTACTACAGCTTGCACAACATGTTTCCTGTAGACTGTGCAACAGGTTTGAGATCGTTCTTGACTGTCAGCCCTGTCAGCAGCAACATGTATATAAACCATGCAGTATTAAAGAGACAGCTCCCAATATGTCCACTAGAAATGTGTCCACTGCAGCTCATTATGCAAAAACTAAAGTTTAACAGTAAAAATATAGTACATAATATTAGCCTACTATTAGTTGCTGTAGTTGCTTATATTTTTAGCTTAATTTTAAGGGAAGTGTATTTATATAGCAAATGCAATACACTTTGATAATTAAGTGTTTTATATAAATATTAGAAAGAAAATACAAGGTATTCAGAAAAACAATCTATATTTTGCTACGATATAATACAATATCATTGCACAGCAGTGATATGATAAGCAATGATGATAATGACAAACTAACGCGGGGTAAAATGTAACACAAAGTTTATACTTATTTTCTCAGGGTTAACCAGGCACGTGCCCCTTTGGAAAGCCTCTGCACGGGCCTGGGGTTAACCATGGCCTGCTTCCGAGTTTTTCATCACAGTGTCTGCAGACATTTTCTGCCAATTATTGAAAAAAAGTTTGCCGAAATTTGGATAAGAAACAGGAGAAAACATTTTTGCAGCATAAAAGTATTGTTTATTATACTCTATATTTTTTTGTAAAAAAATCTGTGAAAGTATGTACGTAAAATCATACAGTATATTCTCGTGATTACCGTCTTCTAGACTAAAAGATGGAATCATTTTTAAAGATGTAAAAAACACAGTGACTGCTAGTGTTTTGAGGAAAACACGACATAGCAGGGTTAGGTGTAACAGGGAGTTATAAATAAGCCACACAGCAGACACCAATTAACAAATAACAAAATAATTTTTGAATTTTGAGTGTAATTTTCAGAACTTTTTAAATAAAAATGTTTTTTAATAGAAAACAAAATGTGTTTTAATAATGCAAATAAATGCATTGTATAATAATGGATAACAATGCAAATAAATCAAAATGTCTTAAATAAATGTCTTATAAAAAATGATTAAAGTACTGGGGAAATATACTATTTAAAGTAAACTGAATTTAAATTGTGTGAAATCTGACTTTATAAGCACATTACAACTAACCCTCTGTCTGTTACAACTTGCCCCTGCAGGTGAGGTAAATAGTAATTTTTTTACTCTTGGCACTTTTGGCTATAATGCACAGAAACCATAGGTCTGGCGATCATACTTTCATTGCTCAATGAAAGAAAAGAAAAAAAAAATAAGTTGGTAAAAAAAATATGGTTTGTCTAACCCCATTACTTTGTATATTATTTGGCCAAAGACATGGATTATCTGTCACCTAAAATTCAAGGATTATCCAACGCAATCTCACGGCAATTCGTAACTTTTTGATTTAGTGGCTAATTCGTATGAATTCGTACGATCTAATTCGTACAAATAGGTAAGATTTGCTCATCACCCAATGACGGTTGGGGTTAGGTGCCACGCCTCCTTTTTAAAGTCATACATGTTCGTACGACTGAACTCGTACTACTAAACAGCCACTAAACTGATAAAACGTAAAATACTTACGTTTCCTCGTGAGATCAGGCTGGGATTATCTGTCACCTAAAATTCAAAATTCAAAAAAAAAATTTTTTTTCGCAAAACCACAAGTTTAGATATTTAAAACATTCTAATAAATAAAATAAATTAACAAACACAAATAATATCCTTCTCAGCTGTCATAGTTGCAAGTCGAGCCTAAACATGAAATAAGTTGCTCCCAAGCAGGTTTGAGTTTAAGAAACTGTTGCTATGACAACAACTCCAGAATAAGCTTCAAAAAACCAAACAATTGTCAACAGTCCAATGCACCTACTCTAACAATATTCTAAATACAAAGAATAGACCCTCAGTTTATTTCGGATTTGTTTTTAATTAAAAGTCATTTTTTACATATATATAAATAATGTATAATATAATATATAAAAATAAGTTTAAAACATTTTTCTTAGGATTGGTCAATGCTACTGTTTAGAAAAATGTAAGTGCCAAGCCCTGAATGGCTTTTTATTCAATATTACTGTACATAAAATTATAAAAACATTTGTGTAAGCTTATTTAATCACTTAGGGAAGCAAATCTGCCTAACAAGTAGTAAAGTAGTATTTCTTTTCTCTTATATAAATAGATCTGTTTATGGATACAATTAGCACCTGCTCTGTGGAAAAATGCAATCAGGCAAGAGCACAAATTACATAGAGCTGTTGCCGGGGAAATTGAACATTGTTCTTGACAACACAAAAGGGCAAATTAAGAGACAATAAAGAAAGCAGCTTTTCTCTCTCTGCTTGTCACATAATGAAACAATTTGACACATCTATCATCTTTTTAATCAGTTCTACTGTCTTAACAAGCCTTTACTGCGTGTGCAGGTTCACATTCAGTCTGCAGTATAGTTGAAAGTAAGTAATACATACACACATCTACAGAGAACCTCATACTATTTAGAAATGAAAGTCACATATATGAATGTAATTGCATTTTCAAAATGTCAACCCAAGTGGCATCTATCTATCTATCTATCTATCTGTCTGTCTGTCTGTCTGTCTGTCTGTCTGTCTGTCTGTCTATCTATCTATCTATCTATCTATCTATCTATCTATCTATCTATCTATCTATCTATCTATCTATCTATCTATCTATCTATCTGTCTGTCTATCTATCTATCTATCTTTTATCTATCTATCTATCTATGGTACCATATATTTGGTACCATATATGATAAATAACTCAAATTCTATTCCAACTAGAGGTCATTTACACTTTTTCTCAGTGGCTTTGGTACATTTCTCACAACACTATTTACATTTGCACAACAGTTAATTTGTCAGTCATTTGTGCACATCATAGTAGCAGTTTCTCAATCCTTCCAACAAATTGCAAATACTTTTGGAGATGCATCAATTGCTTTCATACAACTCTCTGCTGTTTTATAACATCATTTGCTTAAGTCATGTCAGTCAAAATTAACTAAACTTGTGAATGCTGAATAGTCATTGCATATAAAACTAATAGTCCTCATTTCATTACTTAAGTCATTACATACAAAAATGTTGAACTAGTTGTCAAATCTATCAACCAAATTGTATTTAAAAAAATTTAATATTTTTTCTGAAAATGTCTTCTAAATTGAACAATTTCATGAATGATTTACAGACCTTTGTATGCTATAGGTTCAGTTCCAATATTTACTGCAGTATTGTTTACAGTTGTGCATAGCTCTACCCAAAAGCAGTTTGTGTTTGCTGTAAATAAGGGTATATTTATTCTTCTGCATAATGCTGTGACCAAATTAGAATTGCAAAGAGCATATTCAGTAAAAATGTGAAACATACATATTTAGTGTCTTGTACTCAGATACCTCACTAAATGCAGTGATGTCTAACTTTACTGTAGTTTTCAAATGGCTTTGCAAATAGCATATAGTGCTGTCTTGAGCATTTTCAGGAAGTGTCACCAAAATCTGACTGTTTTGCATTGGAAAACATTTACAGAGTAAACTGTCATAATGAAAACATGACAAAGCCATTTAACTATCTTGTTCATAAACAATAGTGTCAGGACTTTTCATTTTGATGACACTGACACTTTTATTGAAATGAATACTTGCTTTTCGGCAATGAGCTATCCATTTTGAGCAAGTGACACGCTTTTGCAGGTTATTCACTAGGTTTTGCAGTTTGTATTTGTTTTGAGAAATGCATTAACTGTTGTGCAAATGTAAAAAAGTGTTGTGAGAAATGCACCAAAGCGACTGAGAAAAACTGTTAACAATATCAGTAATTTATGGTGTAAACGTATGTATACAAATGTTTGATAACTGAATAAACAGTTTTGAGTGTGACGGCTTACACAATGAAAAATGATTGAGAAGTTGTGAAGAGTTTGACAGTTTAAATAAAAAATTTACTCGTCAGTTTTGAACAAGTCATATGCAATTTGTTTTTGTTCAAACTACAGAAAATTGTTCTTACTGTTTGCAGATGTGTGCCAAAGCATTTGCAATTTGCTTAAATCGATAAGACATGCCACTCTGAAGTGAACAAGAAGCTAATTGTTCAGAGATCTAAACCTTGAAAAATAAAAATTTAAATCGAGAATTGAGCCAAAGCAATTGAGAAAAACTGTAGTCATGTTGTCAATTCAACAGTGTACTCTGGAGGGGTCTTCTGATGTAAACAAATTTATTTTTTTTGCTGTTTATACTGTAATTTGTTGACAGATAATGTCATTGTAATACAAAAAAGGAAAAGACAGCACTGCATAGCACAAAAAAATAAATAAAAGTAGAAATGTGAACATAGGACGACCTCCTTTCAGATGCACCTTCATTAGAAAAAGTCAAGATTTACCTTGGAGAATTTTACCAATTGTAGACAGTTTTAGAAAAAAAATAGAATAAATTATATGACAGCTTGTTCAAGCATTTTGTATGCCCAAATGTTGTGGGGTTGAGACTATTCTGACAGAAACAATTATAACAAATTTTGATAATGTAGGAAACATGTACAAAAACATTTGCAACTTGTTCAAATGAAAGAGAAACTGTGTTTTTGATGTGCACAAGTGGCACAATGATGTGAAGATTGAACAGGTTTTGAAAATTTTAATTCTGATCTGAGAAATGTACCAAAGTAACTGAGAAAAACTAAATACAGATGTTGGTCGGCGCATTTGCCTTGTGGTTAGCGCGCCGACATATGGTGCAGTAGCACGTCAGGGCATCCCGAGTTCGAATCCTGGCTCGAGGACATTTCCCTAGCCTATCCCCCTCTCTCCAACTCCAATACTGTCCTATCTAATAAAGGCAAAAAGGCCAAAAATAAATCTAAAAAAAAACCACACAGATGTTGGCTATTGAGAATGCGCGAGTGAATAAACGTGACCACACACAATGCTGCAGTGTGATGCGCTACCACGCAGAATAGTCTAACGCAAGAAAGACATGACCAGCAGGGGGCAGTTATGTAACATAGTGAACATACTGAATTGATATACCATAGCAGCTCACATACGGAGAAGCAAAGAAAATTAAATAGACTAATCATGATTGCCTCATCAATACTATCATGAGTTGTTTTATGATGGTTTGTTCAATGAAAAAAAAAATTTTCTAAATGTTGTGAATCAACTAACTGCTAATCACGATCTAAAAATGTAGCTCTCAACGAATACTTTTATAGTACGGATAAAATTAAAGTTTGAAATGGCTTAAAACAGTTTAATTTATTTTTATTTTACTGTATATACTGGGGTGTGATGAGATGCTTACTCCATGAGACGAGACACAAGATTGGGTTCATGTGATTGAGATGAGATTTTTAAAGTATTTTTAAAAAATCTTCAATGATGAAATACATAAATGGAAAGTATTTTATATAAATAAAAAAAAATTGCTAAACTAACTTTTTTAAAAGCAACTTGTAATGAATGTTATTTTACTTCTCTTTTAATGAATTTTTTGCAGTAAAGGACATGCAAACATTGCAAAATTTTTGCTAATCTATTAATGGAAAATAGTGTTTATATATTATTTTAAATATTAGCAAAATATGTGTTAATATATGAATGGAAAATTGATTTTTATTCAACTGTTCATGTGCTTTTTTTAAACCAACTTGTAATGAATGTTATTTTACATTAATTTTGATGAATTATGCCATAAAGGACATGCAAACACTGCTAAATATTTAGCTATAAACTCTACTGACTGGCTTCCCTGTACAATTACACATGAGAATCAAACTCCTTTCCACAAATTTATTATTTATTTTTTTATGTACGTAATGATTTTGGTTTTTAATTTTTCAACAGTTTCACTTTCATTCAGCAACAGCTTCCATTTTTTTCTGGACAGCATAAATGTGTGTTCGGTCATGATGATAATGATGATGGATGTGTGTGTGTGTGTGTGTGTGTGTGTGCGCACTCGAAGGAGATGTGTGTGTCTGTGGTCCTTTACTGACTTGATGGGTGCAAAGAAGTGTCAAACTGCTGGGTGTTTATGGCTTATCTTGTCACAAAATGCAGCTAAAAGTCCTACACAGTGGTAATAGTTTGATTATGTCGTTTACATGTCTGTACTGCACTTTAATAATGTGACTGAAATAGGAATAGTCCACATGTCTTAATTTGATTAGTGTTTACAACAGTTATGCCTTTATGCATATCTAAAGTGCTATTCCATCATATGTTATGGGCTGTGGTTAGTGCGTGTGGCTTTAGTTGTAGCAGCCTCTGCTTTTGGATGCAGTAACCCTTGAACTCTGGTGAAGCAAAAATCGGTTATGCCACACTCATCCACCCCAAATGAGTGACACGTAACCCAGTGGCCAGCCTGTCAGGTTTGTGAAAGCACTTGATGTGCGGTTCTAATCGAATCCTGCCTCCAATCTTCAGTGCTAAATTCACCCTCACGCTCCATTGTAACATCACAACTCACGATACAACTTTTCACATCGACGAGAAATCTTGTCGCGATTTAGTCTCGCGAGATCTTGTATCCCGAGAGCTTGTCACATCCTTAGTATACACCTAAATTGTTCTAGCTTTTGTTTGATTTATATTGGTTTATTTATTCATTTAATGTTTTTATTATATCATTTATTTAATGTTTTTATTATAGGCAATACCTTAAAATTTAAAAGATCAGTCTAGTCTAGATCCCTAGACTATAAGGTGTTTTAGGGAATATCTTAACTGACCAGTAGCTATGTTTTTTTCTTTCCCTTATATTTATTTATTACAAAAAACTTGAGACCTTAGTTGGCTTATGATGGTTTTCGAAAATGCACCCCTGGGCGGGTTGTTTAATTTGGGAGTGGGGCGTTTGCTCGCACTGGCCTGACTATGAAAAAGTGGTTGTTCCCTGTGCCACCTGGTGGATATTGCTTAAAGCACAAAAAGGTTTATTTTATTTTTTATTGAAGAGGTGGCCTTTGCTGCTGCAGCACAGTGCGTGATTGCATGTGACAAATTACAGCACTGAGTGTAAAGAAACGCGTTTTCAGCGGCCACATCTATAAATTAGTGAGCGTGTGAAATTTACATTTAAAGATATTTATAAAGGTCAACAATGCCAAAAGTTACCATAGCTGAATAATAGCTAAACAAAGCTAAACAAATAAAAATTTTATTTGTGGTTTTACTAAAAGTGAGCACATTTTTTGTGTAGTAAAGATTGTTCCAAAAAAGTATTTCAGAAATGTTTCTGCACAGTTTGCTTGCAAATGGCCACTGTAAGCCATACAATGTAGTATCTCTAGAAAAACATCTTGTGAAATTAATTGGATGTTTCTAAACGTTAATGGAAGAAAACACACTGACTGACACACAGAAAGGGGGAAATAAGGAGTTCAAATGAAACTGAGTAAACCTATACTGGTTAAACTAAAGCATTTTCTTTTCAAATATAATCAGTGGATGCTTATGATGCAAATAAAAAAATTACTTTTTTGGTTGGTCTGATCAGTGGTCACCAAATTTTGTTCCTGGAGGGCCGGTGTCCTGCAGATATTAGCTCCAACCCTAATCTCAAACCCACCTGAACAAGCCAATCAAGGTCTTTATAGTTATATACTTGAAACACCCAGGCACGTGTGTTGAGGCAAAATGGAGCTAAACCCTGCAGGGACACTGGCCCTCCAGGACCGAGATTGGTGACCCCTGGTCTAGATAAACAGATTTAAATATGTTCAACACAAGAACAGATGGAATTGATCGATGAACACAAGCATTTCTGGTTATGCATATCACAAAGGTCCAGAGCAGCCAGAATCGACCATCCCCTTCTCCTTGACAGCTCAGTAACTAAGAGATCTTGGTGAAATGAATCCGTAGAGCCATGATGACCCTAAGCCAGTTGCTTACACAGAGCCATTTATCAAAGCGAGAGAGAGGGGGGGGGGGGGGATTCCTGTCTCCAAAACCAGGTGCAGCTCACACTCTAGTCACATGACACAGTGGGGTGCATTGGTGATTTTGTCACTGAATAAGAGCAAAAATATATTCACTGTACTAGACTGTGACTAAGAAAATCAATGTTACTATATAATAATATTTAGTTAATGTTACTGTTAATTTACAAAATCATTCTCAAAATATATAATGTTCCTATTGTGCTATTTCACTGGTGAGAAAAACATTGATTTTCTCAAAATATCCATCAACTCTTTTCTCAATGGTTGGTGCATCCAGTCTTTCTGAATCTCTACTTTTTTTTAAGAGTCTGCTCTGCTCCGATTGGTCAGATGAATCTGCACTGATAGGTCAAATGGCTATATTATGCTTTGATAGGTCAGTTGGCTCTGCTGTGGTCTGATTGGCAAGTTTAATCAGCTCTGATTGGTCAAATGGCTCTGCTCTGATTGGCCACATGGCTCTCTTATGCTCTGATTGGTGGGATGATTGGCTTTACTTTGCTCTGATTGGTGAGGTGACTGCTGTGATTGGTCTGACTGCTGTGCTATTTTCTGATTAGTGAGATGACTCTATGATTGTTTAAACGGGTCTGCACTGCTTTGGTTGGACAGATAGCTCTAATATACTCTAATTGGTCAGTTGAATCTGTTCTGATATGTGAAGTGGCTCTACTCTGCTCTCATTTATCAGATTATTTTTATCAGATTGATCTAATTGGCCAAATGGCTCTGCTGTGCTCTGATTGGTCAGATTACTCCATTGATTTGACTCTACTCTTCTGAATGGTTAGATGACTGCTCTGGTTGGTCATTTGTCTCTACTCTGCTCTGATTGGCCAGATGGATCAGCTGTGCTCTAATTGATCAGGTCTGGCTGTGTGTGTTGTAATTGGTCAAATGCTTACAGCGTTGTGTTGAAAAACAATTGCTTTTAATTATCTGAATTTCAGTCCTTCTTCAGCACTTGAACACTGATATGAACAGAAACTAAAACAAGTGTTCATCTTTTGGAAGTACTTGCAAAGTGGATTGCAAAGTGGCAGCAAAAAAAACTGCATTTTCTCAACATTTTTTTAACACAAACCTGTCAGGGCTCTTTCACTTCTGTCTAGTTTATTCTTGTTTTGGTGTCCAAGCTCGGCCACAGCTCATGTCTTGTCTCATTTGCATTGTGCATGTTTTTATTTTTTTTTCCATGTGCATGTTGATTGTGCATTGCATGCTCTTCAATCTAGGCACTTTTGTCAAGTTTGGTTTCTAATTGACACCAAGGCTTGACATCCACGCCCACTCAGGTTTACATGCACCTCCATGCTTACAATATCCTGATGCACAGTTGGTTTGAGTTTTTCCTCAGGTAAGTTTGCATTTATTTTAAGCAAACTCTTAGCTTTTGGGCTCAAGAAGGTGGGTTGGTTTTAATCAGGTCTTATTGCCATGGTTATGCTGCATGGCTAACCTACTGTAGGTATTATCATTCATCATTCATTCATTTTTCTTTGGCTTAGTCTCTATTTCAGAAGTCGCCACATTGGATAGAACCGCAAACTATTCCAGCATATGTTTTGCACAATGGATGCTCTTCCAGCTGCAAACCAGTACTAAGGAAACACCCATATGCTTTTTCATTCATACTCACACTCATACACCACAGCCAGTTTAGTTTATTTAATTAATCTATAGCGTCCAAGTCTTTAGACTGTGGGGAAAACCGGAGCACATGGAGGAAACCCACGAAAAACATGGGAAGAATATGCAAACTCCACAAAAAATGCCAACTGGTTCAGCTGGTACTTAAAGCAGTGACCTTCTTGCTATGAGGTGACAGTGCTAACCACTGAGCCATCGTGCCACCCCTAGGTATTATTATTATTATTATTATTATTAGTAGTAGTAGTAGAAATAGTTGTGAGTGAAAAGGAAGGACTACAAAATTTACCCCTAAGCAATGGGACAGCACTACAGGACCTGCACACATCATCATTTGTCATCGCAATCTCGACAATTGTGACTGCTGTAGTTATTCCAGTTGCTTTATTTTCTTTGTTTTTTTTTAGTTTTTTTCAGAAATCACTGAAAGCATATATCATGTTATCGTAACGATCTAATGTGGCAATAAGATCGTATCTATACTGCGCATTTACGCAGTGGCCATATTCATCTATGTTAACACACCAAAAACAACATTAACATTATACTAGACACTGTAAAAAGCTCATTCCCAGCCACTAGACTTTTCTGACAAGGTGTGTCATCGATTGGCAGAATGTTGTGGGACTGCTATACAAAAGTTATTATTATGAAATATAGAGAGCGAAATTTAGCGGTTTTTATTTTAGCGTCTCATTATTTTTTATTTAGGATCTCATTACTTCCGGGTGCAGTTATCCTGCCGTTGTGGCTGGTGTATTCTAGGAAATTTACTTACCCCTTGGTTTTGAGTGTGGTCCTTAAAAATCTCTGTCGAAGGGCTATCTACCCCTTCCCCTTAGCCCTATGCCTTCAAGCTAAAGAGAATTGGGACACCCCTACCCCTTCACGGGAACCCCTTCAAAGGCTAAGGGGTAGAGTTGGGATTGTTGCCTTAACGTGACTTAACCTTAACGTTGCATGCTTATTTTATTCAACTCAATTCATTTTTCACAAGTCCCAAAACAAGCAAGCCAGTGGTATTGAGGAACAAACTTCACCACAAAAAAAAAAAAAAAAAAACTTGAGAAGGCAGGCTCTGTTGGACATGACCATTTCTCCTCTGGCCAAACTTCTTGTGCAGAGCTGCAGTCAATGTGTTGACATTTCTGTGCATTCAATTGTGAAATTTACTATAGCCAAAGACTATAGAATACACAAGATGTGCCACTTGTATAGTTTTGAATGGGAAAAAATGTAACGTCAACATGGCGAATGAAGCCCTGCCTTCTAGTACAGGAGCCAGTCATTGATCGCTAGAGACTGATGAATCTCAGGGGGAGGCTCAGACAAATTGGAGAATTTGATGTTTCCCCATTCAGACAGAATGCCTGAGCATACTGCCTGAGAGACTGCCTTTCAAAGATGGCTGCCAAGTGAAATTACTTGCCTTAAAGGGAATTTGCTATAGCGTACACTAATAGTAGAGCTCAGACACATTCAGACCACATTGCAAATCTGGAAATTTTATTATAATGTATTATAGAAATGGTAAAAAAATTGTTTACAAATCTACAGAAAAAAAAAACATTGTTAAATGTTATAAAAAAATAACAAACTTAATAAAGATGTTTCAATTACAAAGATCCAGACTTAAGGAAGTTTATTTTATTGATTTATTCAATATACCAATGTTACTGGTCACCCTTTATATGTGCCTGCCTCTTTTGAAAATAATTTTTATCTCCAATATAAATGTAATGTGATGCCGCCATTTTCATGATAGACTAACTGAAAATTTTCACAAGTTGATTGCCTTAAGACCTGAGAAAAGAAAAGAACATTTTCATTGTACTTTTTAAAATGTATTGCAAATTTCAAAATTCATTTTAAAAGCCTCAGAATGTTTAAAGGGCACCTATTTTACCCCCTTTTTTAAGATGTAATATTATTATTTTTGTTCTTCTGAGTGTGCCAGTTTAGGTTCAGTTCAAAACACAATTCAGATTTTTTTATTATGATGTGTTAAAAAGTGTCCTTTGGGGGGCATGTACATAGTTCATTGTTTTAGGGTGTTTTGCTTCACATGAAAACTAGTTTCGACTTCCCGCCCAACTTAACAAGGGGGCGGAGCCAAGAGCTCCCCTCTTTGTGTATGGCTACAGACAGGCAGACAGAGAGAAGCGACATAAGTGAGAGGACCAGCATTCAGCAGAGTACAAAATCATTTGTGTCTTTGTATAGTTTTACAGCCAACTGTGTGCAGATTTAAAGCTCCGAGCTTGTAGCCTACACCGAGACTAATAATCAAGCACATTGAAATAACTTTGACTGAAGGGCATCACACACCGGATGCACCGCGACACGGCGCGCACATGACAGTTGAAAGTATCGCACACTTGCGGCGCTCAGAGCCACGACACGGCATACCAGACGTGCACATTTGCATGTTATTTCAAATGAAACTATTCAGATAATGCTCTGTGGCACAGCAGAAATATGAAGTGCCCTGAGCAGGGCCAGCGTGTCCATAGAGGCGACTTAGGCGGCAGGATAGTGAGCGAACCCACTGGTCCTCACGTTCATCTGCGACACCCTCCCGGTCCTCACTTTCATCCGAGACAATGCGAAATGCATGGCACTGCGCGTTGTTAGTTTGTTATTTCCAATGGAGGGACACGCACATGAGGTAACGCGCTCGCACTTTCCAGCTGCACCTAGTTAAGATGACAGGGAGCTTCTGTGACCGTGGGAAATGCAAACTGCTGAAGTTTAAGGAAGACGCAATGAAAGGTACACATGTATGCAAACCCACCAAAACTCACAAACACTGGCGACGAGGAGAGCGATAACTTGGTGAATGTTGAGCCCAATAAGGGTGTTTCTTTGGTGACGTTGCTTTGACTCACACGCTGAAAATGGCTGACGTGAAACATACTGAGGATATGGTAATGCGCACCTGTCAATCAATATTGGTGGGCGGGGGGACCGCACTCCTACGTCAAGTTGCGGTCAATCTCAAAACCGCTCCAATTGGTCCACAGTTTTTATGTTGTTAAATTGAAAAAAAAAGGACTGAGTGTGTTTATATCACCCGAATATGAAGGTCTATACACTATAACTACACATATGTCTGTTCAAACAGCTTGAAAAGTAGATTTTTCACCATAGGTGCCCTTTAAATCATGTGTATAACTGGAAGAGAGGATGCCTTCGAAAATCACCTGAAAAAAGGAGAAAGGAGTATAATTAATACAAGAAAACATTGTTTAATGTTTTACAAAAACCCAGACTTAAAGAAGTGTATTTTAGTGGTCTGAAATTCAAACTGCATTTCAAATAATGATTTTGAGACAACTTTTTTGTTTTGTTATTCTGTTTCCTAAAAATTGTCATGTTTCCCCCATTCAAATAAAAATGGCAGATTTGTTTTTCAGTTTTATTTTCAGAATTTGTTTAACTCAAAGAAAGAAAGAAAGTACTGAAACTACTGAACTAGTATTGTTTTTATCCAGTCTTGTATGTATCCACCGGTCAGCTTCTCTCTAAGGCAGCTTATATTTGGAGTTAAAGCTAATCAGTCTTGACATCATGGATCAACAGGTTGATTGAATCCACTCTAGCAGAGAGATCTCTGTAAATATTTATACCTCTCAAACTACCACCTACGCTGGCTCATGTGGAGCACACTACAAGCATGAGGCAGAGTTTACAGTGATCACTGGACATTAAAATCAGCTTGAAACACAGCCAGTGAAGCATAGACGCAGCGGTTATGGTACGGCTGAGATAATGCATGGGTTGCATTAAAATCGCAACACTACAGCAGATCTGCCAACACTGTCAAGATGGATTTGATTTAAAATTCACTGAACAAATGTTACGGTAGTTATTTACGTAAAAGAGCTTAAGCGTCAAAAAATGAAATGTAATATTGGGGAATGATTGTGTATAAAACTTTCATTGATATGCTGGAGATGGACGTGAGCTGCATTAGGATCAATACAATAAAGATTATAGCCATAAAATGGCTTTTTTTATGCTAACACATTCAGTTGTAAATCAATGAAATGAATATTAGAATGAGCTTGCTGATTTTTCATGCAAATTATTTGATAAATTAAAATACTAGTGTCCAGAAATGTCAAAAACAAAGTCATCTGGGATTTATAGTGTATTTTTCTAATGGAAATTAAAGTTTAACTATGCAAAATATTAAAATGCATGTTAATATTTGAACATATTTTTAAAAAACATAATTTGTAGACATAATTTTTTACTATGATAATCAACAGTTAATCAACAGTATTGATCCAAAATTCATGCATAACCTGCCCAACCTGACCACATCGGCGAGAGACCATCCGCATTGTCGTGGATAGTTCCTGGGCGATGAGCTCATCCACTCTGGGCATGGGGTATCCGTCAAAGTTGGAGATGTCGTTGAGCTTGGGGAGATCATTGCAGAAGCAGAGAGTACCGTCTTGCTTCAGTACCATCACTATCGGGCTGGACCAAGGACTCTGAAATGGCTCCATAATTCCTAACTTTTCATCTGGGATACTTCTTTTTTTAGGAAATAAATGTAGCACCTTCTCTTCCCGCTGACATCCCAGTTGATGAACCTTGTAGTTGAGCGGCCCGATTTTCTCCACAATGGTGCCTGGGCCTTTCCAGGATGCCACAAACTTTGCTGTGGAGGTGGAAACGAGTATCAGGACTTTATCACAGAGCTGGAGTTGCCTGGGTTGTGCGGGCCGGTCCTATAGTCTTTGCTGGGTGCACTGGAAGGCTGCTAGATTTTCTTGGACCGTAGGCATTACATGGTCTATGCGCTTTTGCATGCCCTGTACGTGCTCTATGATGCTGCGATGCAGAGCTGTTTCCTGCTCCCAAGTTTCTCAAACCACATCTAGTAGTCCACGGGGCAGACACCCAAATGGGGTAAAGCCAGTAGATGCTTGAGGTTCCTCTCTGATTCCGAAGAGCATGTAAGGGAGCATGAGGTCCCAGTCGTGCCCCTCCTTTGCGACTACTTGGTGCAACATCTGTTTAAGGGTCTGGTTAAACCACTCCACCAGACCGTCTGTCTGAGAATGGTAAACAGATGTGCGAAGCTGTTTTACCTGGAGTCACTGGCAGAGGTCAAATCATCAGCTGAGACATGAAAGGAGTGCCCTGATCAGTCAATATCTTCGAGGGGATTCCCACTCTGCTGATGAATTGGAACAACTCTTTCGCAATGGATTTGCCATTGGCTAACTGGAGGGGAATCGCCTTGGGGTACCTGGTGGCATAGTCTATGATGACCAGGATGTGTTGATGACCTCTAGCGGACCTCTAGCTCCCCCCGCCACTGTGCGATACAATAGAGCAGGCCTTTTCTGACCATGAAATATGGGAGATGGTGAGGCCCTGGAAGACACACTTCTCCATCTATTTTACGGACTCACGTTCAGCAGTGTTTCAGCTGTTCATCTCCCCGTTGCTCCTTTCCAACCTCTCCCTCTGTGGTTATCCTCTGAAATGGATTAAAGAAAGTGTTAGAGTCAGAAAGTGCACACTCACTCTCTCGCTCACTCTCTGTGGCCAGCATGATGGTTGAACTTGTCTCCGTGGACGAGCCTGTCTCTTCTGTCGCTGTCCCGCTGGCTGCATCATGGTGGTGAGGAGCTGTTGGAACCCGGGAAAGTCCCTCCCCAACAAGATCGGTACCAGTAAGTTTAGACTCCCACTTCCATCGGCCAAGCGCCTGGACCAGCTGCCACTGTTACTCGGCGAGTGGAGACATGGCACATCTCTCTATGTACACAGGTGATTGGCATTGTACCATTTGAGTGAGTTTGGGGAGGGATAATGTGTGGTTGTACAAAGATGATCGAAGATCCTGAGTCCAATACAACCAATAGCTCCATTTTTCCAATCTTCACCATGCGCTGTGGGGCACCTGGTGGTACTGCGTGGTGAATGATGCAGCCAGCCATCCATGCACAAACCCCTGGTGACTGTGGTTCCATTAGCATAGGCTCGTTGATGTGGGAGGGGGCCGTCTGCCTGCTCATCGTACACGAGGTGCCCTCTGGCGAGCGCCGATCCAGGGGAACCCTCTGGGGGTTTGCAGCCACTCGTTCTCCCACATCTTGGCAAATGACGTCTCCATGTGTTTGGACTTGTGGGGGAAACCGGAGCAGCTGGAAGTAACCCAGGCGAACACAGGGAAAACATGCAAACTCCACACAGAAATGCCAACTGACCCAGCCAAGGTTTGAACCAGCGACCTTCTTGCTGTGAGGCGACAGCGCTACCCACTGTGCCACCCCTATATATATATATATATATATATATATATATATATATATATATATATTTATTTATTTATTTATAAAATGTTTTCAATTCAGAAGAATTAAGAAACCAACCAACTTGGTGGAATAATCTTAAATGTCAATCAAATAAATGTAATTATTTATTCATTTATTTATTTATAATTACAGTTACAATTACACTTTTTTATTGAAAATATTAGATATGCAAAAAAAAAAAAACATTATTTCAAATTTACAAGAAATGTTATCAGACCAAAACTTTTTCCTTAAACATGAGCGAATCTGAGAGTTATCAAACTGACTTTTTTTTTTCACAATAGCTGCAAATATTCTGTGGTTTTTGTTACAAATGTAAAAATATATTTCTGTTATTTTTATACATTTATTGATTTATACATATCCCTAAGCATATATAAAAATGCCTGACTTTTTCAGCATGTTTCTTCATGTTGGCTTGGCTATGTAAAATACAATATTAGTATCAAGTGTTTGACCCTGTAGTCTCAAGCTCACAGAGCTCATTTCATGGCATAAAATGCTGCAAACAAGCCTGTTTTGTCTCTTGTAAAAGCATATCTTTGCCTCTCCATCTCCGACTGAAACGTCAGTGGAATTCTGAGCATTTTTGCTGCATGAATTCATTAACATCAAAGCCTGCAGTAACGACTGACAGTAATTAACCACCATTCAGTAGCCGACAAAGAGGGAGGGCAGCTTAAAGTAATGATGGGCTCCTTCAGTGCAATTAACATGAAATTAGGAAATTAGTGACCGTCGTAAATGTCTTTATTTTTCTTTAAACGCTTAGGCACAAACACACACACGTACTGTATGGTAAAACACATGGGTCATTTTACAGAATTGGTGAAAACTACTATTCCAAAATACAAAATCAAAATACATATTTAAAAAAAAAATACATTCAGTATTCAAAGGCTGGATTGAAACCCAAAATAATATTTTAAATATGTGTATGCTTAATATAAATAAAATCCTAATATGTGAAGTACTGTGACAGAAAGAGGAACCAAACACAACACAAGACTTCGGATATTCAAGCAAAAGCCCCGCAGGGTGATTTATTTACAGTGTCCAAAAGGTAAGCGCAATGAAATGGGAAGTAGTGCTCGGGGTAAAGGCTTTTAGATGGTGAATATGGTGTTCTCCAGGGGTGTGCTGTCTGTCGAGGGTTGTGGGTGCCATGATCAGTTGCTCTAGTCTGTGGAGGGAGGGTGAAAAATTTTAGCATCTGGGTAAGTCGGGTTATCACCATACCTGTCAACCCTCATGTTTTTCCTGGGATTCTTCCATATTTTACAGTTCTATCCTGCTATCATCCCGTAAAGGCATTTTCCCGCATTTCTCCCGTATTTTCAGTCTTTGTCTCAAGGTTGGCAATAATCAATAAAGAGCTGATCCTCCCTATATGCAACCCATACCGCCGAACCACCAGAGGCCACCCCTTGCTTTTAAATGTGAGTCTGTTCTGTGCTTCTGTTTTATGTAGGCATGAAAACACATTTAAATAAATATAAAAACGCTGGGATTCCCCTTAACTTTTTTATTACAGGTGCCGTCGGCTTTCCTATGCAATCCTCAAGACAGTCATATAGCGTTGCGTGACTATCAGCTGAGGTGCTTCAGAGTGATAAATAGATGCTGTGTCCCAAACGGATGCTGAATATGCGATTTGAAGTGGAGCGAAAGTCTGTTTTTTGGGTGCGTTTTTGAACAGACATATACACATAATTAAAATAATAACATCTAAAGATGTTGATCTTGGTGGGTTTTTCTTCCAAACACAAATAATTTTGTCCTAAATGAGCATAAAAATTAGGAAAGCAATGCTTTCATTATAACGTTAGATGGTTGCATTTTTAAAGTGACACCAGTTATTTAATGTAATCAAACGAAATAATCCAAATGAATAAGATTCATTCATTGCTCTTTAATCAGAATGTGTAAGTTATACAGTGAAGAATAATGAGGTTTAAAACTTGATTCTATTTGTTTGTAATAGCTATAAATTTTAATAAGCTGAACTGTTTGCTAATTTATTTGCTGCTAATGTATACTATTTATTTTTTCTTTTGTAAATAATAATAAAACATATAACTGACCGTTTAACTGTTTATTTACAATGAAACAGTTCTAGATTAATATATTGAGTAATTTTGCGATTTTTTTTTATGAGGGGGGTAATACTAAAGCCGCGGTCACACTGGGCTTTTCTCCCCATAGACTTCCATTCATACGCACGCAAAGGCGTCAGACCGGAAACGCAGGGTCATGTGTCAGACTTGACTGCGTGAGACCAATCCAGGATCAAAACATGACCTCTCTGAACAGAAATTTAAAACATGGAGCAATTGCTCGCTTTTTTTAATGTCTATTCATCTTGTTTAATCCCGCCCCCTTTTGCAGCGCCGTACGACAGATTTTCGCAAGCTCAAACTCTAGTGTAACTTTGGCTTTAGTATGGTGGGCATATCACTTATTTTCACATCCCAATGATGACAGGTATGGTTATCACTGGTTATAGTTCACTAAAGCAGTGGCGTCTTCGGTTTGTATTCTCTCCCTCTCATTGGCTGCAGGTGCTGGTGATGATTCCTAATGTGGTGAGTACAGCTGATGGTGTTTATGGCTCTCTGACGAGATCGGAGAGGAATACCCGCCACATATTACCTTCAATTGGCAGGTGGCTGTCCCAAACACTAAAATTCAACATATGAAAGAAATTTTTTTGATTATTTTTCAAAAGGGGTATTAAAAATCTAATTATTTTTATTAATTAATTTATTAATTCATTAATTTATTCAATCATTCATTTTCCTCTGACATAGTTGCTGATTTATCAGAGGTCAACACAGTGAAAAGTATTGCCTGAATTTATTTTTAAAGAATAAAATTCCAATTTTAAAATCCAGTTTTTTTATGTCACTACCAAAACAGTGTATTTCTTAGTTTATATGCCCCTACATTTTTGATCAAGCATCCTGTATTCTTATAGCTGCATAAAAAATCTTCAAAAATCTATTTTGAAAAACAAGTGTATAACTACATCACTAAAGAAATTATTTATTTGGGTTGTTATTCCCAAACATTGTGACAAACTGACATCAACAGAGAAGGACCATCACTTCAAATAATGAAGCAAATGGTCAGACATTGATTGAAAATTGCAAAAATAAACTTAGCATTGGACATTTTCATTCACATGGACGTTAAAGAAACAGTTCCCTGAAAAAAAGATTCTGTCATCATTTACTCATCATCCACTTGTCCAAACCTGTATGAATTTCTTTCTTTTTAGAATGTTGGGACAAAAGTGGGAAAAAAAAATCCTACTATGGATGTCAGTGGCTGCCTTTTTATTTATGTTATTCATATATGTATAAATATTATATAACATTTTTGCTTTTTAGAATATATTGTTTTGTGTTCAACAGAAGAAAAGAAATTCATAAAGCTGAGAACCACTCAGTAATGTAAATGATGAGGAAATTTTCATTTATGAGTGAAATATTCCCTTTAACTGGGATGAGAGGCATTCTACATCTCAAACATTGCAATCTCTTCCACAGCGCAGTTCCACTGAGGTGTGCGCTAATATGACACATTTCACAATGCTACTCAACGGCGGTGACATTTCGGTTTCCCCTTACCTTGGAAAGTAGATAGTCTCTCTGGAGAGCATTTGAGAGCCACTCATCAATGCAGATTCATACAGAGTTCGAATGGTGCTCAGCTGAGCCCTGTCAATCGTGTTTGTTTGATTTAGGAGCTGCTAGAGAGTCTGTGTCAAGAGCGATAGTCACACTAACTTACCCATTTGGTCAGCGTGACGCTTCTCATTGCAGGCTGTGTGTGTTTCAGTCTAAATCTCAGATGCTGAGTAGGTGTTTTGATGTGCCTGGCCATGACGCAAGGGTGTGTAAGAGTTGGCTCTACTGTACTGTATGAAATCAATTGGGACATTTAATATGTTGATATGGTTATCAGGGGCGCAATTGCACATTTACTGAGGGGTATGCGGATTCAAGTTTTTCCCCCATATTTTTCCTCATCAACATGTTGATGTTCTAAACACTGAAATGGTATGAAGTAGTAAAAGTATAATTACACTAAGCATGTTAAGTCACAAAGAATTACATCTCATCCCACCCCAAATTTCTTCTCGATTTAATTTTCCTCACTAAATGATTATAGCACCTTGACATGCCTTGCTCCTGTACATTTGTCAAAACAAACAGATAAATATGGTCCTAAGGGGCAAAATAACTTAAAGAGCCCCTATTATGGGTTTTTGAAAATGATCTTCCATGTAGTGTGTAACACAGCTCTTAGTGAAGTGAAATATCCAGCTAACGCTTAAATCTGAAAGTGGACAGTTTTTAAAACCATTGATTCATCTATAAAAGAGTCGACTTATAGTGTATTAAATGAATCGTGTTCATAACAAATCTTCAGCTGTTTCGTCGTTACGTCGTCGCGAAACATAATGGTTGCGTGCGCAGATCCGGCAAAATTCAAACCTGCGGCCTATAATTTTTTACCTATAATTAGTTAAAAATAAATGCATATTATAAGACCATGAACGTGTTTTTTGACCTTGCATACATATCAGTATGTTGTTGGAGACCCATAAAACCGAAATATGACCCTTTTCAATGTGTAATAGGGGCACTTTAATGTAATCACCTCTCACATGAACACTGCAAGAGGTGTAAGGTCTGTCTTTGCATGAACATTTGACTGAAACTGCTATTACACCTCTCACAAAGTGCAGTAAAAAAAGACTAAAATGTTTAGTGTAAAAAATAAACAGAGACAAACTGCCTGAAATGTTTTATTTTATCAACATGTTATGGGCAAACTTTTTTGTAACAATTTTTGTTTTGTTACTAAAAACAAAAAAAGTTACCAAGAGGCCTGATGTATCAATATGATACATAATAAATGTATAAAAACATGTATATGGTATAAAAATGGATCTTGATAGAAGGATTAATAAATAGTCAACAGGAACAAACGGTATCATGTGGGTACTCCAAAAGCGTAGTCATGGTCAGAGGCAGTGGTCGATGCAGCTGGCAAATAAATAAACAAAGAACAAAACAAGGGTCAGGAAACACACAGGAAAAACTTTGTTATGTCACAGACAAACAAGACACTGTGTGTGCATGTGAGGTGTATTTATAGTCCTGGGAATCAGGAACTGGTGTGTGAGGTGCATGATATTATTTGTAGTCCAGTTCAGTGACAGATGTGTAGTTCTTTAGCAATCTGCCCAGGCTAGCTTACTGGTGATCGTGACAGTTATGATGCATTTAACAGTCATTAATCTGCATCTTAATCCTTTAAAATTTTTAATGTTTAGATTATAAAAAAACATATGTACTTGTATATATCATTATTGTATGTACATTTATTTATGAATTTATCATCATTGCAGCAAATTACAAAAAAAAATAATTACTGCTTATGTGAAGCATTTGAAATGATTGTGTATGGACACTAAATTTGAAATTGTTCTCTCTTCTGGCTGTATGTGTAACACTATTTTTTTCTTACTTTTTTCTGGATGTCTTGATAACGCCATCATCAAGGTTTTATTTTATTATTATTCAGCATATAGGATTGTAAAAAAATATATATAAAATTTTGTACTCACTGTATTCACTTTGCTCTAAGTTTACCTAACTGTGACGACTTCCGCTACTGCGAAATGCGGAAATGTGAAAAGGGTCCATTGACCCTCTCAGGGACCATATAAAAGTCATGACGAGGAAAATGTTTACCTCATGAATATTCAAAAGCTTGTTCTGTCGTTGCTGGGAAACCTCCTGGGATGGCCGCTTATGTGAAGTAATTAATATTCATGTGTCAGGTTGTCATCATATTATCATGCAGATATGCTTAGGCTGTATGCTTTGGCAGAAGTGCCAACATTAAGATGCAAAATCAAACAACTGGTTTGCTAAAAAAGTTTCATAACACTATAAACTGCATTATTGTCTCCTTATATAAATTGGTATTAATAAGGGCCAATATTTTATTGCATTAATATATCGAGAAATTTGTTAACATTTAGTTCAGAATGTAAGTCATGATAACATACATAGTTTTGTTTGTTTGTTTTTTCAACACATCACTCCAACTGCGTTTCTGGATGCGGTGGTTTCTAGTCCCCGGATAATGGGCACGAGCACTGCGTTTCATGTCTGGGGGTCCAGCATGTTAATGCGGTGCTCACGGGCAGTGCATGACATCACTGCGGTGGCATGTCTGTTGTGCAGTTAAGATTGCGGCTCGCTCTTGCAAAAGGGCCACCCACCCCAGTTGTCCCCTGCTCCGTGGCAGGGCACTCGGGCAGATCTGAGGGTTACAGTGGGAGTAAATCTGCCGCCCTCGGGCTTGCGGACCTCTCGTTCCTCCACGCGCTCCATCCAAGCTTCGAGTGAGAGAAGCGCTCCGTTCTTGGCTGGCCGCCCTCTCACTTGATGACATGAGGCTCAGATGTCCACCGCTGCATCGGAGGACGGGCCGTCATTGTCTAATGAAGGATTCCCTCCACTCCCTCCCTACGGGGTAACTTGCGCGACGTCGGATCTAGTAACAGACATGATAACCATGCTGCTTCCACCCTGCACACTAGTGTCCATGTGCGTGCGCTGGCCCACGAGGATGGTTCCGGCCCAGGCTTGTTACAAGCCCCGCACGCACCCGACTGAGCTATACGGACCTCAAGTCCACTGCTCATGCCCTAGGAAGGACGATGGCCACATTAGTGGTCCAGGACCGCCACCTCGAGCTAAACCTGCCAAAACATATATGCGGAGTAGACAAAGTTCGCTTTCTTGACTCCCCCATATCCCAGGCTGGCCTGTTCAGCGACACCGTCGGTGGATTCACCCAGGAATTCACGGTGGTGCAGTCGGATATGATGGGCCATCTATCAGCAGGGATGTAAGACCGATCCCCCCTGTAGAACCATTCACATTCACTTCTTGTCATCGAGAGCACCCGTCTACGACGGGCCATCTGTAGAAGAGGAAACTTGCTCTCTCCCCAGTGGGGGATGCTTAAAAACGCTCCTCGGATCAGCACTCCCACTCCGCACTGCCCCACTGCTTGTATGTAAGCTATTGTAGCTAGATTATGTATTAGCGAGATCTCTGCCTGCCTGGTTTGCGAGGGCCAGCCCTTCGCGGTGGCTCATACGCACGATCAGACTCGGCTACGTGATTAAATTTGCGAAACGGCCTCCCAAGTTCACGGGTGTGTATCTCACCAGATTTTATCTTAACTTATCTTAGTCTTATCTTAACTAAGGCAGTTCAAGAAAGTGAGTGATGGGCATTATCCTTTGGGTCCATCTTCAGAATATCAGGAAAATGAAAATTTTTTCAACAACGTGTACTGTTTTTAGCTGAATGACTTGTAGATGTTAGATTGTATGTCACATCCCTGGCCTGTTTTTGAATGTAAAGTGCATGAGATGTGCTTGTTTATTGACATTAACGGTCAATATACTTAAATGAAAGGGTACACTACTCATCCAATTAGACATAGATGATGAGAAAATAAAATAAACTTCACTATACAAGAGATGTTGACAACCCATAGCATTTTTATCTGGAATAAAACCATCCTATAAACCAAGTATGCTAGATTTAAGGTGCCATATAATGACTATATGGATATATACAGTAAGCATAATATGAGTTCAGTTAGTATATGCAAATGACAAACTGTGAACCTCAAATAACATTGTTTCATCATTGTAAGTTGTAAGTGGAAAATCCTGGTGTAAAACAGTTTAGTTGGAACAAAACACAAACTCAGTTTAGTATGATTTGCTCCTCCTCCAATGACAGTTGGGTTTAAGGGTGGGGTTCGGTGCCACGCCTCCTTTATAAAATCATAGAAATGAACTCAAATTAGCCACTTAACTGACAAAACGTGAACCATTACATTCTATGGGAGATTAGGCTGGAGGATCCACATGCGATCACGGATATGCATGACCCAGGCTGCATTTGATTGGCCACAACCTTTCCTGTTGAGTTTACAACAATTATTTCCCTAATTATTTACAAGTTTATAAGTTCTAAGTCTGTATTAAAAATACTAAGTTTACTGAGTTGGAATTATGTTGAAAGAGTAAATGAACCACCCATTTCATTTGTTCACAGTGCATAAAATATGAGATATTAGTATTATAAATGTATTCATTGCCACCACAATAAAGGCAAAAGGCCTACTTAATGTTGCTTTTGTTAGTTTAACATGTACATTGTGAAATTTGCTATGTATGATTGAAATAAAGCAACATAAAAATGATTCTTATTAACTGATTATGTTTATAATAAGGCAACAGCACATGTAAACTACTGAAAATAAGTGCTTAATGTGCATTCATGCCAACCTGTTATGACAAGTGTGATTTGTAGTTGTAAATTGTATCATAAAATTCAGCACTTGTAGCTGCAGTACACTGTAAAAAATGTTTTTACATGAGACATTAGAACTTTCTTGTCATTGTAATATACAACAAAATTAGTTTGGTAGCTCTTAGACACCAGCAGCAATAAAGAATATAGAACAAATAAACAAAAATATCAATGATAAACAAAAAAAAAGACTGAACACAATATTTAACTGTATAGTTAAATAGTAGCACAGTCCTAGGCAGTAATAGTGAAGTAAACTGTCAATTGAATGGGGCATAAGTTGTTAACGCCTTCAGTTCCTTAGCAGCTATGCATGCGAGTGTGTGTATTAGGGGGAAATAAGGGCTCCTGCTCTTGGAAAGAAACTATTCCTCTTGGAAAGAAACTATTGGTTAGTGCCCTAATTGTTCTGTATCTTTTACTTAGCATTTAAATAAATAATTGCATTATGGGACATTGATCTCTCATTTGGTCATTTTTTAATGTTGAAAATTAAACTTTGCAACATTTTAGCAATTTGAAGCTATATATTATACAGGAAATAATATACAGGTAACATTGTCTGCAAAAATAACAGATAAAGTACTGGCAGTTGATTACCAGATTTTCACACTAATCATGACAATATAATTTGAAACTATTTATAATGTAAATAAAAGTCACTTTTTTCTGAAAGGTTATTGGAGGAAATGTCATGGTCTCATATTACAATTGAAAAGCATTAATTTGAATGAAAAAACATGAATAACAACAAAAAGAAAATGGAAAACTGTTAATTTACAGATATTTTACACGGTGTAAAATCAGACTGCCAGAAAGAGTTCCTTCTGACAGAGCCAGGACTTCATCAGAGAGAAAATTCGATCGCAACGACCATTAACTGGCTGTCTGTGAACATGTCAAGCTGACAATCAAAGACCACAGATTTAAGCCTAGGATTAAATTAATCTTTCAGGACTTCTCAAATTTGTCTCAGATGACAAAACCATGGCTAAAATAGCACATGAGCTTGGATTTAGGAAAACAGATATGAACATACGTAAGAAGATTTTTTTTTAAATTATAACAGTTTTTCCCTAAAAAATTTCAGTTAAGCAGAAAATTCTAAAGAATGTTTTATGAATCCAGCCCATGGTCTTCTAATATGTTTGGCCAAGCAGCTTTCCAAGAGCTCTACAAGTCCAGGCTAGAAAGTTTTTCTGTGCTCATGTATATTTGAGCCTTTCCATACAGAAAATGTGTCAAGTGCAAGGCGAGAAACCCTGGAGCTTCTATCAATCGTGCTACTGCAACACAACATTAGTAATGAGCAGCTCATCTCAAGCCTGAAGACTCCATAAGACTTTACACTGATTTACAAGAGAGCTGCCATGTTCCCTGCCCTTTCACAGTAATGATTCTGCCTGCTAATGGTGCGCATTAGTGTTTTAGTTGCAGCAGACCAGCACATGGTGATGTCTGTAAAAGCAGATCAGTTTTAAACTTTTCGTAAATTGGTTCAGGACAGCAACTACGAGATGGGTACAGTGCTGCTCAGAAACAGTTCTTGGCCAAGCACTTCAACATATGCAGACTGCACTCATCCTCTTCTGATTTTTAGTGAACAGGCTCTTGATTAAAGAATAATTTGGGGGCTTGTCGGCCCCTGAGCTGATCAAGTCTTCAATGGCGCAGTCAAGAGATCACCTCTTAATTTCACCACAGCTGTGAAAGTCTTAATCACTGAGAAGAGTCTGATTGTCTGTGTGTGTGGTAATGTATTGATTCCCTCTCAACTGAGAGACATTAATGCTGCTTTTGAGATGAGATGACTGTCATGTTATACATGAACAGAGTTTAATGAACATGAGATTCTTAAGAGTGAGGAAAAGACTACATATTTTACCAGTCAGAAAAAAAACCTAGCACATATTGAGTATTATAAGAACATGGGCTTACACAATCCCTTCTAGTCTGCTTTAAGGGTTCATAAAATGTGTTTTTATATGTATTTTAATATTTTAGAATATTTTAAGGACTTTACAGCAGAACTGGGCACACTGCTCTATAGTTTAGTTTCTATCAATTCAATTAAATTCATCTTTATTTGTATAGCGCTTATACAATGTAGATTGTGTCAAAGCAGCTTCACATGGAAGTTTATAGTAAATTGAAACAGTGTCAGTTCAGTTTTCAGTGTTTAAGTTCAGTTCAGTTTAGCTCAGTTCAGTGTGGTTTAATAATCACTACTGAGAGTCCAAACACTGAGGAGCAATTCCATCGATGCGCAGCTCTACAGATCCCGAACCATGCAAGCCAGTGGCGACAGCGGCAAGGAAAAAACTTAACCAATTGGCGAAAGTGAAGAATTTAAAAAACCTTGAGAGAAACCAGGCTCAGTTGGGCACGACCATTTCTCCTATGGCCAAACGTCTTGTGCAGAGCTGCAGTCTAGGCGCAGTAGCTGGACCTCTGCGAAGACACGTCTGTCCTTGGAGCATCACAGGAATCAGTCTTATGCTCTCCATCATGACTACCACAGCAGCAGCTCAGGATACGGCCTGGTCCGGAAACCTTGGGATCGTCTCGTCGCTGGTCTTGGATCGCATCAGTGGCACTGCATAGTCTGAGGGTCTCGAGATGAGTACCCCCAGGTGGAAATACAGAATAAGGAGAATAATTAGCGTAGCTGCTGTTCATAGTGTATATAAACAAGAAGCAAAATCGTGTGTGGGGCACATCATGCGTCATACCGCTATGTAATGCACTAAGTGTATGCTTTGCTAAAAAGATAGGTCTTTAATCTAGTTTTGAAGAGTGAGAGTGTGTCTGAGCCTCGGACATTATCAGGAAGGCTATTCCAGAGTTTAGGGGCCATAAATGAGAAGGCTCAACCTCCTTTACTCGATGTAGCTATTCTAGGTACTACAAGAAGCCCTGAGTTTTGAGATCTTAAAGAGCGGGTTGGATTGTAGCGAGACAAGAGGTTGGTTAGATAAACAGGAGCTAGACTATTTAAGGCTTTATAGGTAAGAAGCAATATTTTAAATTCAATACGAAACTTAACAGGCAGCCAGTGTAAGGAGGATAAAATTGGGGTGATATGATCATATTTTCTAGACCTGGTAAGAACTCTGGCAGCTGCATTTTGTACTAGCTGAAGTTTGTTAATAGAGGATGCTGGGCAACCAGCAAACAGAGCATTACAGTAATCCAGCCTAGAAGTCATGAAAGCATGAACTAGCTTTTCTGCATCTGAGATGGATAGCATATTTCGCAATTTAGCAATATTTCTTAGATGAAAGAAGGCAGTTTTTGTGACATGGGATATATGATTTTTAAAGGTTAAATTGCTGTCTAATATGACACCCAGATCTTTTATAATAGAGCTAACGCTAACTTTGTATCCCTCTAATTGCAGGTCGAGTTGTGAGAACTGCTGTGTACAGGATTTAGGCCCAATAAGTAATAATTCTGTTTTGTCTGAGTTTAAAAGAAGAAAATTGTTGGTCATCCAGTCTTTAACATCTTTAATACACTCAGTTAGCTTAGACAGTTTAGACATCTCATCCGGTTTAGTTGAAATGTAAAATTGAGTATCATCTGCATAGCAGTGAAAACTGATCCCATGTTTTCATAGCCTGAACACTGCAAGGAATGTTTTTTGTCTTGTTTTTAGTTCAAATATCTACAAATTCTTAAACCAAGAAGCATTTTCTAGAAAGGTAATAACATTTTGTTTTGTTGTTTATGAGGCCATTCTGACCCAGCAGCCATCTTGATATCAAAACAACATCAAATTGACATTTGTCAAGGTCAGTGGGTGCGGAAAGGAGCAAGGATTCAAGTGCAGCAAATTAGATGGGGTTATTAAATCTAAAATAAAGCAAAAAGCAACAAAACAATCTAGAGGGGGGAAACATTAACAAACAAATAAACAAACAAATAAACCTGGACAGGTCTAGCAAGGATCAGGGCAAATTAAAACAGGACGACGGGATATGACATATCAATGACACAAACTGGCACAGCAGACAAGAGGGAGCTATAAAAGAGAAATAATTAACAGAGAGGTAAAGAGGATTGACTAATAATGGGTTAACGAGTGGAACTGGACAATAGGAAGGAAAGCACATGACACAAAGACAACATACAAGCCATGTGCTCACATAAAAAAGGACTAGAACATGCAGTAAACAAGAGAGAACCCGTTAATTGTGTGTTTATATGAAACACAACAGCACGTGGCCAAGTGTAAACACAGACCACATACTACAAACAATGACAGTAGAGACAGAATGCAAGACACGAGTACATGATAAATAAAACTCTTACCATGCACCCACAGATGTGACATGCATGTTCCCATCCCAGCGCCAACTGAAACTGAAATCAACTAGACTGGAGCACTGAGAACATAGACAGTAAAAGATATGGGGCTCCACTTTAAGGATCTAGGTGCAACATCTAAAGCACAGGGCGCAAAAGCATTAAGGGTGTGTCCGAATCCACTTTTGTTATTTTAAAGACAGAAAAATATGCTCTGTGCCATGGTGCATGGTCTAACAGGGTTGAGCTTATTCTCTTAATGAGTTATGGGTGTGTTTTGAAAATAAACCAATCAGAGTCTCATCTCCCATTCCCTTTACATGGCAGACTTTGTAAGTGAAAAAAGTGAAAGTTTGTGGCATTTGTAGATAAGGAAACGGTGTTGTACGCACTGCACTGAAGACATCCATTAGCCTACATATTTAATTTTGTTTTGTTAAGCGCAGAGATTTGTTTCAAAACTCTTTCTAAATTCAGTTCTAATTTCCAGCAAACGAATGAATGAACAATAATAATGAAGTGTGGTCAAACAAAATGATCCGTAGAGTATGAGTGTGAATGAGTGTGTGTGGATGTTTCCCAGTGATGGGTTGGAGCTGGAAAGGCATCCGCTGCGTAAAACATAAGTTGGATAAGTTGGCGGATTATTCTGCTGTGGCAACCCCAGATTAATAAAGGGACTAAGCCAAAAATAAAATGAATGAATGAAAATAGCAACTCCCAACAATGTGCCTTAACACACCTTTTTTCTAGACCGGAACACCCATGAGTCCACAAAGTGGCACTAATGGATTTGCTATTTAAACAATGTGGCAGAAAACATGAAAATTAAGGTTGCGTTGGTTTGAAAATAGCAATACGTCAGGGCAAACGCGTCTTGCACCTTATTGCGCTGGGTGTATGAAAGGGCCCATGGACGTAGTATAGTATCCTAGATGAATTCTGAAGTCCCATAGAATTCTGAAGAGCACAAATGAAGCTACAAGAAGGCGTGGACAACTGTCTGCATTTTGTTCACACATCATCGTGCAGACCGGGAGTTACCAAAAAAGAGGCGGAGCATTTGCTTAGATTTACTTTTCTTTGGGAGAAATGCTTAATACTTCATTACCTGTGACTTGTTTGTGTAGGAAATAATTTGTAGTAATTTGTAGGAAATAATTCCAAAAGGCAATTGACTGTGTAAAGCTACATAAAACAAAAATACGATGTATATGCCAAGTTCAGCAGCTAATTAGCTGGAATTGGCTGAGGTGACATGACGTCAACCAGAGAGACCTAGCTGTCACTCAAGTGGCCACACCCTTAATTTTAATTATACAGACTTAATATAACATAATAAAAATGAAACAGATAAGTAATAAAAAAAATTCACAGTTGTCATGAAGTGTAATTTTAGCTATATACACCATAATAATTTGTTTGTACCAGGCTGTAAAAAACATTATTTTTCTGCAGTAAAGTTTGCGATTTTTAGCATTGGGTCATTAGAAATGTTCTTTATTTTGGAGCCAGGCCTAGCAGAATTTAAACGAATTTTAGTTTCAGTTACTTCTGTTTCAGCTTCACGAGGGAGAGCGGGATATTGCCGCTTGGCTAAGAACGAAAACACCATGCTGCGAACAAAACAATAAACACACAAGACCGCGCATCCGAGCACGCCTGCATCAAGACAATTACGCATCAGACAGACAATAACAGGAAATATGAGCGCTCGACCTGAGATAACACAAGCCGAGCACAAAATACTAGACAAGACAGGACTAGTGTCTGGACTGAAGTGGCAGAATCCTGACAACATTGAGATCACAAAACACAAAAAATAAAATAAAAATAATTTGATGTCAAAACCTTAAAGCCCATTGACATCAATCCATTTGACCAACAAAATAATACAAAACAACCCAAATAATATTTATAAATAAGAACATGTTTATTTAAGCTGCCATTTACACTGGATTTTGTATCAATAAAACTCTGATGTCAAAATGACATCAATTTGATATCTAACAATAACGTGAAAAAAGTCCTGCAATTGATTTTTGATGTGTTTTTGATGCCAATCTTGACATCAATGTAGTCAATTGACATCAAATCAATTTGCATTTTTGGGATGTATTTTGATATTGATTTGATGTTGCATCTAAACCTGTGGAAAACTCAAGGGGAGCCATTGCTCTATATTTGACTAGACAAGACAAAAACCCAAAGCAAGAAAAGGATTTATTTTGTAGTGAAAGTTACCTAAGCAAAGTCTTCAGATATATTAGAGACTTCTAGTCAAGTGTTGAAGCTAAACTCTGCTGGACATTGGCTCTTCAGGTGCATAATTGACGCCACTGCTGTACAGAGAGGCAAATGTGCACTACAATTAATTCATTCTTTTGTCAGCAGTAGCTTTAATGTGTGAAGTATGCCAGAAGTTGAACATGAAACTGTATAATGTATCCTGTGATGGTGATTATAAGTGGTTCTATTTGCTTTTGATGTGACATGACATTTGTGTGTAGCTTAGACAGTTGTCTGCTGGTAATGACTGAATGCCAGTGGTCGTATGCAGACACATTTGCTGCTGTGATGCCTCACATTCTTCAACATCCATATATGAGACATCGAATAACAAAAAAAAAAGTAAAAAATGCAGTGTTTGGACCAAAAATATATATTTTACATTTATTCTAAAAATGATTTGAATATTAATTATAGATCATGTAGAAATCTTGTTAATTCCCTACTGTAAATATAACAAAACTTAATTTCAGATTAGAAATAGGCATTGCTAAGCACTTCATTTTGAGAGCTTTAAAGACAATTTTCTCAATATTTACATTTGTTTTAACTCTCAGATTCCAGATTTTTAAATAGTTGTATCTCAGCCACATATTGTCCTATCGTTACAACCATACAACAGTAGAAACCTATTTGTTCAGCTTTCATACAATTTATAAATTTAAAACAAAATGATACACATGACAAGGGTCACATACAAGTGTTTGTATACAAGTTTGGTTACATAACCAATGACCACTAAGATCAATTACTGCAAAGTAATTTGAAAAATCACACAAACACACACACACACACACACACACACACACACACACACACACACACATATATATATATATATATATATATATATATATATAATTTTTTATATAGATCTTGCAACATCTGGCGTCTTGCATAAAATAACTTAAATTCTGTAATTGTCTTAATCATCTTTTAATTTAGAATCTCTAATAACCTAAGTAAACATTTATTTTGCATGGCTGCTTTAAATCAATAATCAACAGTTTTTGCACTTTCATAATGACTTTCAAACATCTAAAAAACTCAATATACACTGAGTGATTAATGTTCAGTCCGTGATCAAAGCAGCAATCAACTTACCATTTAGGGAAAGAAAACCTAAAAACAATGTCTAATGACCAAAACAATGATAGAGAGAAACAATGTTTTTTTTTTCTACACTTAACTTTTTTGATGTCAAATCTTTGTTCTTTTTCCGAGACCCCTCTACTCTCCCAACCATCGCACTACGAAAATCTTAAGACGGTTAGAAAACAATATCATAATGAAAATAAGACAACCCAGGCTCATTCTGATTACTTACCCCTATATACATTCCAGGAGAGCACAAAATATGTTCAAGGAGCTATGTTTTTTTTTTTTAATTTTCACAAATCCAGCAGAGGCCGTTGTGTACGCTTTTTGACATCTCAAATTTCTCTCGCGGGTGCCTTCCGTGCCTACTCATCTTGTGTAAATCCACCAAAGGCCACTACACAGCAAAATCGCTGATGTAAAAATAACACCAACAGTGTCAAATTTAACACCAGCAAAGTGTCTATATGTGTCCACACTAAGAGTGCAAATTTTACACTTTTGATAGTGTTAACTTTTTCACACCCTTTGAGTGTAAATTCAACACTCCTTGTTGTTAATTATAAACCTAGTTAACACTATTTGTTGTTGTTTCTGCACTACCCCAGTGTTGGTACTCAATTACAGTGTTAAATTTTAACACTCCTTTTAAGAGCAACACCAGTGTAATTTGAATATAACATTGGTGAGTGTTGAAAATACTGATTCATAGTAGCACTTTTGTTACGTTTTGGTTCTTTCAATAAAATTAAAATGGCATGACAGTTGCAGAAAAGATTGCAAAACTTTATTGAGGTACACCACATTTAACATTCATGTACTGCTAATCTTATTAAAAACAGGCATTTATTTTCAACAGAAGAGCAAACAAACATTCCAACTTGGTATTCAGTTCCATAATTTTTTACCCAGGTTGTAGTGGAGACAGTGGGTACATTCCAAGTTTCAGTTAAAAGCTCATTACCCTCCAGAGTGCAAGTAGAGACTTCATTAAAAAGGATCCAACTGAAATATCATAAAATAAAAACTCTCCCAATGAAAAGCCAACTGATGTTGATGTTTCTTGGCCAATGTTTTGGTTATGTTTTTAAAGTTTTTTACAGACTTCTTAAAAAAGTTATGCTTGCCTTCGAATCGCATGCACCACATATGTATAAGTGGACCTATTTTCCTAATACATCTAGTATAATGGATCATATGAATCTTTTTTCAGGAAATATGAACTTAAAAAGTTTATGATGATCAGAAATTAAATGCTTCAAAAATAAGTCACACCCTGTTACAACTGGTGAGAATACAATGCTCACAATCTGAATCAAAAGTAGTATCAGCCTCCAGTAATCATTGTCCATGTCAACTAGATCTCCAAATATCAAGGGGGTATTGCGCAGAAGGCCATGACTGAATAGCATTGAGACCAAGGTCCTTGCTGCCATCATCAATTTTAACTCCACTTGGTCTGTTCTTTCTTTCATTGTACCCATAGTTGAAGCTCTGAATCCTTTCTGAAAGCGTATATGATGAAATGCAGTCTTTAACAAAGTACTGAAAAAGCAGTTTTAACTCGTACTGCACAACCCCTTTGAGTAAATCGTGCATAATGTCAACAGCAAAATTCTCTGAAGAATAAAAAAACTAATGAATTAAGTGGACAAGTTCTCTTAAGGCCAAACAGTGGTACAAGATTGGGATCTTGAGCTAGAGCACTGCAATGTTCTGAATATAGCTCTTTTGTTCGAATGATCAAATCTGGGTCATCTTCACTAAATACTGACTGCAACTTTGCTTTGTCAGTTAAGCAAAACCGGCAACAGTAGGTTGCATTGAACGACTCAACCATACCAAACAGTCCATGTAAAGCTAAATTGTCACCAGTAACCTGAATGACAGAACCCTGTAGCATAGTATCTGAGAAGGGTACATTGATTCCTGTTGACTCCAAAATTTTTAGATCCTCTATTAGAGGCTGTAAAATTGGTTCAAATCTATATTTTTTAAGTCTTCTGAATGGAAAAGGGCAACAAGATGGATGTTCATTAAAACAGAATTGATCTTGGGGGGCAAGTTTTCTTAAAATAAAATAAACACAGCCAAGTTTGTGAATTCCTTTTTTGGATCCAAGTGGTTATGCTGTTTCGAAGTCGTCATAATAAAATTGTATTTGAAGAGCATGCTCTTTTTGACCAAATAACACATGCTTTTTGGAATAAGAACCATCAGTAATGTCTTTGTAAATTCCATCTTGATGACTTTTAACCTGCTGGAAAAAGTGGCAAAGTTCAGAATTCGTAAACGTAGACTTAAGAGTTCTTAAATGGGCACACACACAAATTTGTCATTGACAGGAGCTTAACTGTATAATCCTGTAGTTTTATCTTTGCGCACATCATAGTGCACCCCAAGAACATATTCCACTGGTTCAACAATTTTCCATTTTCTCTCAAAGTGTCTCTGCCTCTTTGTTTCAGTGTTAAGGTAAGAGAATGGATTTTCTAGCTGTTGAAAACATTCTTTAACTTTGTCTAGGGTTTTCCCAGGTACCTCTGATGAAAGACAATTTAGAACGGAGTCTTTTGCTTGAGTGTGAACGTCACTTACAAGTTCTTCCATTGAACCAACTAAACATTGAACAGTATTTTCAGAGACTCCAGCTGCTTGTACTTGAGCAACAATGGCACTACACATATCCGTTAGTTTCCGGTTTTCAACAGGAGCCTGAAAAGTGACTGGGGAATCCTCACTTAGGGTATCAGAAACAGGAACGCTGTTACCACTGCCAACATTCTCAGCAGTACCTGAGGCTACACAGTCTCTGTGCACTCCCACAATATGTTTCTTGAACCCATAATACGTATAAAAAACAGATGAACATCCAGGCTCGCCACATTTCAACCTTAATGAACGCCCTGGATACAAACCATGACAAAACTTCAGATGCTGAAACAAATTTGAACAACTTCTGTGGTGTACTTTGCAACAAAAGCATGAGAACATTTGAGCAAGATGCTGGGGGAAAGGGTGAGTCAAACCTCACTGTTGTGAATTCTCACACGAATTTCCTTGATCCTTGGACTTTCCTTGGCTGTGCCCACATCAATTCCATACACCGTTGTTTGAATGAATGTGTAGAAGTTGCACAAAGCCTCATCATATGATACAGCAAAGACAAAGTGTGCCTTAAATAGTTCATCAAAGACTGCAACAGCTGTCTGCACCATGCAGGGAATGGCCTTCTGGTCCAGGATGATGTAAAACTTCTGAATGCTACTCCTCTTTTCTCCAACACAGAGGAGAAAGGGCTGTGTAGATCCAACTTGCTCTTGCCTTGATGCTTGTGCCCACCTGATGAGACATGATGAGAGATTTTAAATAGCGTTTCTTTTATATAACAGCTGACAGATTTTTCATGTTCAAATTAACAAATAAAAGTCTCATCCTCAGGTGTGTGACACATGAGCAATGAACACAAACATTTTTTTTTCCAAAAGGTAATGTACATTAACCAAAATTAATAAATGCAGTGCAAGTATTGTTCAGTGTGTTTAAATGGCATCAGTAACAAATGAAATCTTATTTTAATGTGTTTATGAAAACATTGTTTCACCTTTCAATTGTAGATGTAGTAAGATTTTAATGTGAGATGTAAAGAGATTTTTTCTGCTCGTTTCTATATTTTGAAATACACATATTACACCAACTGCTGTCAAGACTAAATAAGTAAATCTAACAAGAACTTTATATTACCTTCATGAACTTTACAACATGATCAGCTGCTTCTGTAGCACTGATTTTCCCAGTCTTCCTTCCTTTTACAGTTGGAGGCAAGAGATGAAGAAGCAAGAGCATAGCAGCCACATCACTGTCCCATCCTAGAAGGGAAGAACATTCAGTTAAACCTTATACCAGCTTAATAATAATAAAAAACATTTATACTTACCATAATCAGATTCCTCCAGAGTAGACAAAACGTCATCCACATGTGCACCATGAAGCAGGTTTTTGTAGTCAGCAATTATTCTTGGCTTGTAGAATGTTGGCCATTTTGCAATAAACTTACTTGAAATGTCATCTCCAAAAAGCATAGTAAAGTCTTGGTCAATCTATCACACAGAAAAATCAAGTCAATAACAAACTGTCACGGTTGGGGATCTGTCTGTTTCTCTTGTGTGTGTGTCTGTATATGTGTGTGTTTGTGGGTGTGTTTGTTTGGGTTTCTTTCACTGCTTGGCTGTCTGTGTTTACATGTTGTCAGCTGGGCAGTCACGTGCTCAGTTGTCAATCAGCACACCACAGGTGCAGCGCATCACTGCACCTATTTCTGTTCAGCGTTCGCGTCTCTTGTTGTCAGTTCGTTGTTGTTTCTCATCTGTGTTTGTTCCTGTTGGACTCGTCCTGTTGTATCCGCTGGTGGTGAGTTGATCTTAGACACTGTTGCTTTTGGATATTGTCAGCACAACTTGACTTCATCGAAGTACTGTTACCGCTGTTTGGCGTTGTGGAATTCTATGAGAAATCTCCCTGGATCTGTCTCATTGAGAAACTATCACCGCTGTTTAGCGTTGTCGAATTCCTTGAGAGATGCATCATTGCTCTATCCTTACCCTCGATATCTGGTGAGATCTATACCAGCTGTTTTCCTGTTATCCCTGTTTAATAAATCAACTTGCATTCACTTGCATTTGGGTCTCCTGCGAGTTTGTGACACAAACATTACAATTAATTATACAATCAACATCAATTTTTATATTTCTCACCAAGCCTGTTATATCCAAAAATTGGGGAAAGTAATCAAGGATGAGTGAAGATTTGTCTGGATCATGTATCAAATTCTGTCTGTACTTGAATGTTGTCTTCATTTTATCCTTAATAATTTTTGCGTCCGTTGAATGCTTCATCATTGATACAGCTTCTGTGCATTCATCATCTGACAGCTGCTCCGTTGTTGAAGAGGTCTCACGCAAAGTCTTAGGATCATCTTGGTAAACCACCTTTGGTGCCCCCCTCAAGTTATTTACAGTGTTTCGCTGAACAGTTTTCAGTCTGTAGGCAATGTAACCCTGGCCACTGCGTGGATCGTAGAACTGTTACTGTCAAACATTTAGCATCTATAAGTCATCAATGTTTCAGGCCCATGCAGTATCACATGGACACAATTTTGCAGAATATTATATTGTTTACATAATTTCTGTGCTTAAACAATGCACTACCCAAACTATAATATATAATTATTTTATGACACTTACAGCTACCAATTTAATAAATAAAGATTTTTCTAGAAGAAAATGTGTAGATAATGCCAAAAAATCTGAGATCAATCATCGGTCCACTTTTATGTTGCTTTGAATAAAAGTGTCTGCAGAATGACTACACTTAAACGTATCTCAGTATAATAAATCAATTAAATTACCAGACATCAGATATGTGCTGAAATAAAGCGAGAGTGTATGGTCTATGTACTGTATTTACTTGCATAACCATAATCACATTCAGCACAAGACAACATAAACAAAAAACGATGCTAGCATCATGTATTGTGAAGAAAGATTAGTATTTGTATGTATTACTTGCATTTGAAAATACTATCAAATGATTAAATTTTTGTCATTTCAGTATGTTTGAACATGTAATCTAATTGTATTTTCTACTTCTAAGCTTCATGTTTAAATAAATAGCTATTCGGATCAGTAGGATATAATTAAAGTCAAATGTATAGAAAAATCCTGTACAAAGATTTGTTAACATTTACTATATGCAAAAAAAGTGTTATCAATATTATTTAGGACCAAGTCAATTTATAATACACTGAATGTTTAATGGATAAATATGACTAAATATGAATAATAATAATTTATTTCAAAGAAAATAATACTGTACTAATAACAATAATAATAAACTTAAAATTCATTTTTCACTGGTATTCAGATCGATTTCAGGTTTCCTTTACACTCCACATGAACCAGCATTTCTTCGGAATGAAACACTCTCACTATTAGGATAATTACAGTCAACCTGTGTACTTATTAACCAAGCTAGCATATATACAAGGTGTTTTGTTAAGCTTTTGAGATGAGACCAATATAAAAATAAAAAAAACCAACAGAATATAACTCGTAAAATAAATTTTTAAACCAACCAAGCATGTTTTGCTTAAGTGATTTAACTGAGTGATGTTTTTGTCCCAATAGTGTTGGTTTAGGGATATTTCTAATTGCCGATAATGCTAAATATATAAATCTATCATCTTGTACAACATATCATATTTATTTTCAATTAATGATTCAACAATTCACACATAAAACTTCATGTTTACTATAGGTGAAAAACCCCTAGTTTTTTTTTTTGCAAACAATAAAACCGTAACTAGCATCGTCAAACAAACACCTTAAACACGGTTCGACGAGGGTAGATTTTAAAGCCGGGAACTTTTAGCGACTAGCTGAACAGTATAATTCTGGTCATGCACCAGTTGAGAAATGCCTGCTGGCGCTGCATCTTTAAAAACAATGTGTGAGATGGCGCCTACGCGGCACCACTAGGTGTGCTAGGGTGGTTATGGATTCATCCGCCTATTAGGCCTCTAACCCCTGTAAATTCTCCTGCTGACCTTGATATTTTATCTTTTTATAGAATTCAGTGTTTTTAAAGTTACAAACAATAACTCCTGTGTTATCCTCATGAACAACTATGTGCTTTTAACGTTGGTAACCTAACGTCAATTTTAAATCGAGCAAATATGATCTGAGGTATCAAATGAGTACAAACATGTCTCTGATTTATCTTTACAAAGGAGCAAATTAATGTTCACGACACCTACTCTCGTAGGGCTTAGTAGATAAAAATATTTAATTTTGCTAAGTTATATCGTGTAAGAATGTGATTTATCTCCTTTTTCTTCATCTTTTTCTTCATCTTTGTCTTCGGCCTCGAGTAGAAGAAAATGGCAGACACAGACTGTTGGTCTAGCATTAGTGGAAGCGTGGCTTTTTACATCAATTTGGGTGTAATATGAAAATACACTTAAATTTCACACGAACACTGTCTTACAAATAACAACAGCATTTATTTTATTACCATGGAGTGTTAAAAAATGTCAACACTGTTAATTTTACACCCATGATTTTGCTGTGTACTAACTGACTGTCTGACGATTCAGCTGTCCCACCCTCCTCCTTCCCTAAACCCAACCAATAGTGTTTTAAAAGGCACTGATAGATAAGTGCTGACCCACTTCCCTTTCGTCTGCTTGATTTTTACCACATTTTCAGATTTGACCACATTCTCATCTTGTTATTTGCTTGTTTTTATTATTTTTTGGCTTTTGTTTTTGTTTGACCTGCTTTCTGGAACCGTTCTTCATAGGATTAGAACACCATCGTCACGGTCAACTCAGCTCTACATCTAAAATCCCCTAATGTACGCGGTGAGCCAAACTGGTAAATGCGGAAAAGTCGTCCACATGGAGGTAAGCAATCAGCTGGTAAGAGAGAAAAGGAACGGTGTTATACCGCCTCGTAGCATTTGTTTTAAAGACAAAGTTTAGTCAAACGTTCTTCTGGCTACATAATTCGCGATCTCCAGAAATGTATATAGAGGTACGTTTTTAGAATGAGCTTATGTCAAAATAAGTGGGTATTCTTGACATGATTTTAAAAACTCAAAGGTGTCAAAGCTCCAGGTCTGATAAAGTTATACTTTAAATATGAGAATAATAAATCACAAACTCTTTATCAAACATTTAGGCTTAGAAAGACCCATACAGGACTATCCAGCTCCTTGTTAATACTACACTAATCTACTGAGTTTTCTGTCAGGCTACTTTTCTATTCATTCACATTCATACTTATGAAACACATTTTTAAACCCTCTCTGTCCACTTTAGCATTTTCAAACACTTTCCAAAAGTTTCTCATCTCCAATTAAATGTAGGGCAATTTTTGTATTAACTTTGAATGACTCATAAATAAGTTATTTCCCTTGCAGGTTTATCCTTTGCATGCTTTTGAGAAGAAAAAAATAAAAACTAAATTAACCAACATTAGTGTCAAATGACAAAAACATGCATTCATTTTTTTTTCAGCTTAGTTCCTTTTTAATTTGGGGTCACTACAGTGAAATGAACCGCCAACTTTTCCAGCATATGTTTTACGCAGTGGATGCCCTTCCAGCCGCAACCCATCACTGGGAAACATCCGTACACACTCATTCACACACATACACTACAGACAATTTAGCCTACCCAATTCACCCATAGCCAGGGCCAAACGGAATCTGTGGATATTTTATGCTAATTCTGCTGAGAATGTTGGTAAAAATCTGCAGATTTCAGCAGAATTATTTTGGTGAGTATCATAACTAAAACCCTAATATGTTAAAATAAAAAAATATATCTTTTTAACTTTTATTTAATGTTTAAAATGCAAATCCAATTAGATTCACATTATTTGGTAAACAAAGCAAGTCTCTCATATAATATATCTACTAAAATATTACTGTACAAACTGCATTGTACATAAATCAGATTAACATTTTCATATTTGTCATTAATATAACTGTAATAAAAAAACTAAATAAATTTAGATTTACACACATTTACTCAAGTAAATTAACAGAATTAATGATTGCCTAAAAATCTGCGGACTTGTGTAAAATGTCTTTGGACTTGTGGGGGAAACTGGAGCACCCGGAGGAATCAACGCAAACATGCAAACTCCACACAGAAATGCCAACTGACCCAGCCGAGGCTCGAACCAGTGACCTTCTTGCTGTGAGGTGATTGTGCTACCCACTGCGCCACCGTGCTTTTTAGGGCATACTCACACTATGTACTGTTGCCTTGAACCGGGCCAAAGCACGCTTGTCTCCCCCGGCGGCCCGCACTCACATTACATTCGGGCCTGTGCATGCTTACGTCATCGATGATGCGCTGCTCAGTAAGCGCTCTCACTCAGCACAGTGCAGATTTCTTTAGTTATATTGTTTGTGGTTTGATATGTGGTTACACACAGTCAGATATTTTGCTGAACAGATCAGCCACTTTTGACGCTCATAAACAATAATAAAGTCCTCGTACTGCAGGAATTAGGAGGTTTGCTGAAGGTGTGGCTGTTGTGCAGTGAGGGGTTTGCATACTTAATAATCTACGACACTGTAAACCCGGATTTTGTGCTAATAAAAGATTTTAAGTGATCATTACTAATTATTTATTGTTCTTTAAGAAATTGTGTCATTACTAAAACATATTAGCTATTTGCACTAATCAGAAGAAAAAATGAGTGTACTGATCATGTTAAGCAGAGACAACTCCGTTCCTTAAGTTTTTGTTAGGGAAGGGAGGGGCCTTGATTGGCTGAGGTGACGTGAGCAAAACGCTCAGTGAGTGCCTGCAGCTTTTTGGATGCTGGGTTACCGCGGATTTTTGAAATCAACATGAAACGGTAAGTGTGCAAAGAAGCTTTTATCAGTTTATATGTTCCTCTGACAAAAATAATAACTGAAAATCCCCACTGAAGCTGAACTTAAAATATGAGTATGAATATGTCCGTTAACGCTATTTTCCCTGTCAGTTCACAGTTAGGTTATAATGTTATCATATACAATTGCCTTTTCTGTCTAGTCACCGTTTATAAAGTTAACGTTGTCTACTGTTTCTCTGTATGACCATTGTTTAAAGCATGTTCCCTGTAAAACGTGATAATTATTACACATCGTGTTGGTTCATAATAGCACGAGTCATGCATGAGCACATGCTAGCGGCTAACGCTAAACATTATAAATCTTTAATAACGCTAAAAGTTTCACATGAGTGATATTTTTTGTCTCTAAGGGGCGAGTTTACATTGCTACTTAAACTGTGTAGAAGCTGAGGTGACTAACGCTAGCAAAATTGATTTACTTTCACAGTACAGTTACAATTATATTTGCTGCTTTTTCTAAACTTTTTTTCCTAAACTTTCTCATTTGCTGTTTAAAGATGGACCTTATGTGTGCACTTAAAAAAAAGAAGTGGTGGAGTCTTAGCCTGCAATAAGCCTGATCCTGCTACGCTGGCCTGCACTTTTTACAGTAGATGAGGTTTGTTTAAGAATGTAATAACATTTATCTATTATTTTATCGCACTGTTAAGTGTTGCTTACAATCTTTTGTGTCACTTTATTATTTCACATACTTATGGGACAACAAAGCTGTGCAAAATATGACCTATTTTTTATTTAGTTGAAGTATCCATTTTTGTTATTAAGTGATTTAGTTTAGAAATATTAATATTTTGTATTTTCTCCTGTTTTGCAGGTGTTCTTAAAGTTCAGCAGAATAATGGGAAAGAACATCAAGCAGTAATTTGGTAACACTTTATAATAACTACACACTTTGAACCATTTATTAAGCATTAGCAAATAATGAATTCATTATCTGTTAAGCATTAACTCTACATTAATAAACATTAGCAAGCAGTTTATAACTGCAGCTACAAATGCTGTATTCTTGACTTACCCCCACATTTATAATGTGCTTAATACTTGTACTTACATACATCGTAGTGATTTATTTTTCAATACTAAATTAAGTATTGCATTATTTACAAAATGTGTTTTTGTTTTTTAAGATCATTCAGAATGAGTTAGTAAATGATTAATAAACTATTGAAATTAACATTTATAATTCTTATTATTCAGGCATACACTAATAGTTAATTTGTATGTTATTAAATGCTTTATTAACTCAACTTCATCCAGTTTTGTGACGTAATCTAAAGTGAGGACTAGTTATGCTTTTTAAATGCCTTATAAATGACAATTAAAGGTTCAGTTATATTTTAAACAGGAAAAAGTACAGAAACGATATTATTTATTCCTATTCGTTTGAAGATATATAAAATGATACTGTACTTCAAATGAAAAAGTTACATTAATAAAGCATTTATTAACATACATAGTAACCATTACTACATGCCTGAATAATAAGATATATAAACATCAATTTCAATAGTTTATTAATGATCTACTAACTCATTCCAAATGATCTTAAAACCCACCAACTACTCTTAAATAACTGGTTTGTAAATAATGTAATTTTTAATTTAGTAATGAAAAATAAATTAACAAAGTATGAAAGTACAATTATTAAGTACATTATAAATGTGGTTGCAAGTCAAGAATACAGCATTTGCAGCTGTATTTATAAACTGCTTACTAATGTTTATTAATGTAGAGTTAATGCCTAACAAATAATGAATTCACTATTTGCTAATGCTTAGTAAATGATTCATAATGTGTAGTTATTATAACATGTTACTGGAATCTTTTATTGACACAGTCTGTTTATTTAAGATCTTTCTATCAAAGAGAAGGAATGTTGCAGAGCTGTCAGAGCTTTTATTGCAAATCAAGGTTGGTTCATGTCCATTATACATTTGCATTATTTTTTAACAGTTAAATTATTGAAAATTTCCCAAGTGTTACTATATTGTTTGGCTATTACAATTGTCCAACATTATTTATTTACAGACTCAAGAGCCTACGGATATTAGGTCCCAAAAGTGATTTGATTCTCCTGGAGGACAAGCCTGCAGACTTCTTTAAACCATGCTTTGTAAGTAATTTATTGTCTTAGAATATATTAAAGAACCACAAAAACATTCTTTCCATTAATGCATGGTCCTTATATTTTATGAAAGGTTCACACTTAGTTTAAAGCATTGAAACTTAAGAGTAGCAAAACATCTTTCCAAACTCTCTAACATGTCATCATATATTCAACCCACAGAATAGTTTATCTTTAGAACACACTTTAAGTTAATGATACCTGTGATTTTTGTGATTTTTAATGAACTTCAATTTAAAGATAAATTGGCTTTGTGACTTTAAATTGAGGAAAAGATGAAGATACACAAGTCTGATAGTTAAATTGGGATGAGGGTCAATAATTAAATGCTAAATTTAACATTGTAGAATGAATTAAACCTTTTGCAGTGTAAGTAAAGCAAACCAATTCACATATTGTCTTTTGTGTCTCTGTCATGAAAAAGTTTTTTTGTAACATTATTAATGATTATGTAATGAGAAACATAACTGTTCTTCTCTGTTGGTAGGACTCTGATGATCCAGTCATTCCACCACCTTGCAATCCTACTTATCGCGGAAGAAGCCTCAGTTAAGATGATCAATGAGGGACGACTTGTGATGGACGGCATCAAAGACTTGCCAAAAGCTGTGCATCCTCTTTGGACTACTACAGCGGAATGAACCGCCAACTTATCCAGCATATGTTTTACGCAGCGGATGCCCTTCCAGCTGCAACCCATCACTGGGAAATACCCATACACACTCATTCACACACATACACTACGGACAATTTTAGCTTACCAAATTCACCTATAGCGCATGTCTTTGGACTGTGGGGAAAACCAGAGCACCCGGAGGAAACCCACATGAACACGGGGAGAACATGCAAACTCCACACAGAAATGCCAACTGACCCAGCCAAGGCTCGAATCAGCGACCTTCTTGCTGTGAGGCAACAGCACTTCCTACTGTGCAAAAATAAAAATAAAAAAATTGAAAAGTTGTTTGATTCTTTGTGCTTAATTGTAAATTATCAGTGGTATTTTTTAATTATAATAGATCACCTAAATAAAACAATTATCATTGCATAAAAGCATTTTTTTATTAATATGATGTGTTCAATTTAATAGTCATTTTACAAAACATGTCCTCTATAAAATTAGTAATGTGAACTAATGATTTTTAGTAAAGACTACTAATCCAAATTTGATTAGTCTTCTACACACACTAAAGATTTTATTTTAATACAGCTTAACCTGTTTAGTTGAATATATGTAAAAACTAAACTTATTTCGTGCAACGGGTTTCCACGGAACAATCTAGTAAAGTCAACTAATTCGGGTTTACAGTTTGCATTCATTAAACAGTAAGAATGATTAATAAATCCATATTAAACTGTCCCTTAAAAGTCAATTCTCGCTTTCAGTTTCGGGCTTAGGCACGCTTGCACTCACACTGCAAGCGTACCGTGCCTGAGCCCAAGTGAACTGCACTCAGGCCCACATCTTTCAACTGGGCCAGGGCCGCCCAAGTGAACTGTGCCTGAGCCTGATTCAGAGCACTCACACTTCTCAAACTATCCGGGAAACGGGCCTGGGCATGGTTCGGATAGCATAGTGTGAGTATGCCCTTAGATTTTACCACATTCTCTCCCTGTTATTTTGTTTATATTATTTTATTTTTTGGCTTTTTTTTGTCTTGCCTGCTTTCTGGAACTTTTTTTGCCGGACTTGAACCCCATCATCACAGTCAACTTTACTCTGCATCTCAAAGCCTAAGACGTACGCAGCGAGCAACTGGACAGCGGAAAAGCCATTCACAGGGAGGTAATCGGTCAGCAGGTAAGCGTAACCAGGAATAGCGTCATACTGCCCTGTAGAGTTTGCTTTAAACATGAAATTGGTCTCCAGAAATGTATATAGCGGTACGTTATATACATATATGTAAGCTTGCATAAAGTGTAACAAGTGCTTAAGCTATTCTCATGGTGCAGTAATTTATTTAGCAAAATAATTGAATATGTAGTGGTGCTTTCTAACCCATTCCTACTGTAAATTGGCCAATTAGTGGATAATTGTGTGAATTTGTACAAAAATGTCAAATTTTTTTAACATAGAGCAGCTGGTACAGAACAAATTAACAGATACACCAAATACCAATGTAGCAAATATACTGTACATGTACAAATGCATGAAATATCAAAGACATGAAAATGCAGACTAATTAACTAAATTAAAGTGTTATGAACTGTGGTATGATTTATCCATGTCACAGTCAGTTGTCATTTCACACTTTGTCCAATATGTAAAATGTCGGCTGATGTGTGCATTTATGTCACAACTTTCAAATAAGATTTGCTATTTTGACATGTGCATTTTGGATTAATATAGAGTTTATCATTTTAAATTGTGAAATCCTCCTGCTTTTTTCCTCCTGCTACCAGTTTGATACACTTCTTAAATAGCAAATTTGCTCTATTTACCTTTAATGATATGTTAATGTTAATAGTTAATGATATTCATCTATGTAAATACACTGATTATGTTATTGATTCTCACAATAGTTGTCAATGATTTGTAGGTAGGAAACCGATAAATATCAATATGCAACACTTTATTTCTATAAATCTTTGCAAGTATTTACATTTTAAAATGATCACTTCTACAATATTTTCACTAGCCACTAACAATTTAACAAATCATGCACTGTTGTTCCATGTTTGTGCAGATTATTAATTGTGTAAGATAAATTAACTTTCAAATTTTACTGAAATTCACCAAATCTCTAGCTTTTTTAACATAGCTGAAACTCTTCTAACCATTGTAGTTGCCTCGAGTTGGACATTGGATAGAATAGATTACATCCGTTCTTGTCTTTAAGCACAGTTTTGCCTTCCAGTCTGAAAATGTCTTGTTTTTCTTTAAAATTGAATGTGTAGCTCTAAATAAGGCTTTCCTTGCTTTTGTAGGGTTAATCACGATTAATCACAATTAAAAGACTAAAACTTGTAATTTTGGCTGCCACTGGTGCTGCGACAAGGACATAAGAAGCATCAAGTGTACATTAAAGGCACACACGCGTTGTCACACCAAAGACTATAGAATTCTTAAAGGGACTTTGGTCACATCATCTCTAAACATTTAATTTTAAACAACTTTGAGGGATACGGACACCGTCGGCGATGTTAGGCTTTTGTTCTTGTTGCTTAGAAATGCACGCGCACAGTACAGCGCACCCGGTGAGCGCCTCCCTTCAGATTCATCAACACGCACAATCGCGTTCATCAAATTTGCTTAAAGTAAGTATGGCTACACAGTAAAATCAACAGTGTAAAAAAGCAGTGTTAAATGTCAAGAACTCCAAAAATGTTGAATTAACAATATACAGTGTTAACGACTGCACGTTGACAGTGTGGTTGCATAGTGCAATATGATGTGATTTTCCTTTAACACTACAAGTGCAAAAGATGCGATATAGACATACACCTCACTGTCAGAAAAAGGGTACGGTTGGAGTACATTTGTGAACACTTAGGGTACAACTGGTGAAGTTGTACCCTCAATGGTTCAAAGTAGCACCTTAAGATACTTGTATGTATCATTTAAGGCTAAAAAATATGTTCCCAACTGTCAAGGGTTCCATGTTTGGGCCATTTATTAATAAATAAATAAATAAAACAATTATAAAACGTAACAAAATAACACTGTCAAAATACAACTGAGAACAAATAATAGATTTAAAAGACCAAAAACTGGCCGTTAGATATACACAAGATGTATTAAATATCATGTTTTAACCACAACGGGGAGATTGAATCCAGTGGCGTATCCGAGATGGACTAGCCGAAGTAAACCTGCTGTCGGCGGGGGAGAGCATCAGGAAGCTCCCGCTGACAGTCCGCATTCACTGAAGCACATCTTCAAAGACGTGCTATCTTTGTAAATAAACTGCCGATTCGAGTTTAAAACAACTACATTCTCGCCTGAAATACTCTTAAAACTACATTTTGTAACACATTAGATGAGATTTTTTGCGGGTCTGGAGCGGGATATTATCCATTAACTTTCGCTTAGCACTAGCAGCCAGCAAATTTGAATTCGTGTTGTCCAATAGGATTTTTGCCCGCGCGGTGCATTCATAATGCAAGCAGATTACGTGCGACGGTTATTCTCCCTTAACCTAGCTGTTTCACTGCTGTACTGACGTTCCCGACGGAAGATCTTCCTGTAGGACTCGAAGAAGCTGGAATACGCTCGTGAAGACGAAGCACAGACATTTGCAGGTAAGTTTAATGTTAAATAACTTATTGTGAATATCCGTTGGGTCATATTCAATTCATGTTTAACGTTACTTGGCATTGTGTATGTAGTTAAGCCTATCGTTGAGTTACCTTGCGCGTGAGGGGACCATTTTGTGAGGTTAGTCAGAAATAAAGATATGATTTTTTTCACACATGACCGTGAGACAGCGGTGAAACGTTCAGAGAAACAGTTCAAACACATTTCGTTTTGTTTGGATAATGTTAAGCTCACTCGGCCACTGTATTAGTTGCATATTTATAAATTCTGAATTTCCTTAGTGTTGGTAAGCTAACGTTTATTCTAACGTCCATGTTCACTCCAGACAGGAGTGAACGCCTGTCCCTTTTATGTCTGAAACAATATAACGTTAGTTTATGCATATTACCCAACCAATGTTGAGTTATACCAGTTTTATTTTGCAACGTTACATATTTAAATGGTACGTAACGGTATAAACGCATGTCCAAGAGAGTCCTAATCATCTGTAATTTACAGTTATGACTATTGTTAAAAACATTTTAATTTTCAAAGCGTTGTGGTAAACACATGTGCATTCAAGCTTACAACTATTTGTACAGTGATAACTAAAAGGAAATGGCAACAAAAAATATTAGATAATATTTTTAGTTAAAGTGAATCACTAATTTCCTTTTTGTTTATTTTCAGTCATGGTGAACCAGACCGAGTGCATTCATCAACCATCTCCAACCAAGTCAGAGCTTCAAGGACAGCTTTACCAGTATTGTGCTAAAGGTACCTGAGCTTGATTAAGAAAAAAAGCATCTCCATTGGCCAAAGTCTACTAAAAGCAAGAGAAGTTTGCAGATGATCTAACAGGTATTGACATAAAACTTACATAATTATAATTCCCCTTCATAGGGAACTCCAACGTGTGTCTGTAAACAGACTTTTGGGAGTACTTCAGACGACCAATCGCTTCTGATGATAAGAAAACGAGCCAATGAAATGCCAATTGAATTGGCGGAGCTGAGCTCCACAGCTGTGGCTGATGAGCTCATCAGGGCTATATAAGCCAGCTGCTGGAGTCAGATCCTCAGAATTGTTGCTTCAGAGCCGATCGTGAGCTGAACAACTTCTGCTGAGCTGACTTCCAGAGAAGGAAGCCTTACCTTCACCAGTGCGGAAGCAAGACGTGCGAGTGGCGGGCTGGGTTTCCCGTCCTCCGGGCGTTTCGCTGGTGATCTAAAAGAGATTTTCCTAAGAGAGCAACACAGTCAATCAACACGTCTTTTTCAAGACGCTGTTCTGACTGTGCGTTTCTGGATGCGGTGGTTCCTATCTCCGGATGATGGGCACGGGTATCGCATGACAGGTCTGGGGGTCCAGCATGTCGGTGCGGTGCCCGCGGACAGCTTATGCTCTCACTGCGAGGGCGTGGTTGTTGCATTGCTGAGATCGCGGCTTCGGCCACCCCCGTTGCTCCCCGTGAAAGCGGTTAGCACGCGGGCAGATCTGAGGATCACAGTGGGGGTTTATCCGTCGCCTCCGGGCCCGCGGACCCCCCACTCCTCCACAGCGTGCCCCATCCAAGCTTCGGGCGGTTGTACGGTTCATCCCCCGGGATGCCCGCGCCTCCGCCTGATGACACCGGAGATCAAAGGTCCATCGCGACATCGGAGGGCGAGCTGTTATGCTCGGATGACAGACTGGGCTCGCTTCCATCCCACGGGGTGCAATGCGCAGTCACGGTTCTCGAATCAGACGTAACAGCTGCGCTTCCTGGGCTGCTTCGGCAGTGCGGCTGGAGATGGCTTGTCCCCCAGTCTCACCGCCGGACCGACTAGAGGGTGTGACGTGCGGGCTGTTCTAAGATTAATCTTCCAGCCCCCGTCCCCTTCTTCCCAGGGGCGCACAGTGAGCACACGCTGGCATAGAGGGCGTTTTTCTCTGCCCGGTTCACGTGTGTTTCCGCCTTCACCTCCCTTAATGGCGAGGCGGCCAGTGGGTACGAAGCTATTTCCTCAGGTGGTGGGCGCCGCCACCTGGAGGGGTAAGCTGAGACCCCCGTCTAAGGCAGGTGGGTTATCTGTGTCTATTAAGGCCAGAGCCCACACCGCTGCGGGCCATGCCGCTTCTGCCGTGCCCCACGGCCTCCTGGCTGTGCTGCACAGGGGCGGTTCTTCCCCAGGCTTATGCGTAAGCATCTCACGGCGATCGACTATGCTCTCATGACATTCAAGTCGGCCGTCCGTGCCCTGGGGAAGACGATGGCCACATAGTGGTCCGGAAATGCCACCCTGGCTTGCCCTGTAGATATGCGCCGCGCTGACAAAGTACGCTTTCTTAGTGTGCCCATATCCCAGGCAGGCCTTCTCGGCGACACCATCGGGGATTTTACCCAGGAATCCTCAGTGGTGAAAGATCAGCCGTGCGCGATGGAGCAGGTCATCTCTTGGTGGGCTCTCCCCATCAGACCTGTCCGCGCTGGCTGCTCCTCGCCGAGTGCGCTCTTCCCGCCCGCGGGGAGTTGACGCTCCCGTCACAGGTCGCCGTTAAGTCCAATAACTGGACTGCGAAGCGAACCTGAGGCGGGCCACTTGGAGAGGAGGAGAACCGTTCTTTCCCCGGTGGAGGCCGGGGCTCCCCCGCTAATGTAAAATGAGTAGCGATCCGAAAAGAGCGGCTTTTCCTCCCTCTGGGTGTGGAAGCCCAATTGCTGCCAGCATGGGACGCACTGCCTTCCAGCTCTCAGCTTTGGTGCATTTCGCCACAGGCTTGAGGGCGCCAGAGGATGAGCTCCTTTCTCGCACCTCCAGCCACTCCGCGGGATCCTGGGAGTAAGGTAAGAGTCAATCTCTTATTTTCACCTCTTCCTCGGGACGCTCTGCTTCCCGGGATGAGCACTCCCCATACCGAAGCTGCCCCTCCGCGGGTACGTCAGCGATCGTTCCGGGTATGCTGCTAGTTAGCGGGCTCTGTCAGTCTGGTTAGCGCTGCTCAGCCCGCGCAGTAGCTCAGGGGGACGGTCAGACTCGGCTATGCGTTTCAATTCGCTGTTGGCCTCCCGAGTGCACAAGTGTGTATTTAAGCGATCATCGCTATGCCACTCCCTGTCTCGCGTGAGAAGATTATTATCCTCCTGGCGAAGGATATAATCAAGCCAGTCCTCCAGCCGAGATGAAGAGCGGGTTACGCCCCCCTTCATCGTATCCAGAAAGCGGTGGGTTATACCAATCCTATCTGCGTGTTTTGATCTGTCATCTGTTCAGGATGTCTATCAAGATGCTCATGCAGAAACGCATCCCCCAGTGCGTCCGTCCGTGGGATTGATTGCAGCTATAGACCTGAAGGACGCTCGCTCCATGTCTCGCTCTCTCCCTCCTTATACTGTGATTTTTTCCAGTGTTCGACGGGGGGCCGAACAGGGTGGCAACAGTCCTCCCATTCGGGCTGTCCCTGTTTCCATGCGTGGAGGATGCCCTGTGCGTCTTTAGCGCACGCGCATCTGCATTTTTTTTTGATTATTCATTGACTATTTTTAGATCTCTGAACTGATCGATTATGCACAGGGACCTGGTGCTCCGGCACCTCAGCCTGTTTGGGTTTTGGGTCAACCGAGTATGAGCGGGCTCTCCCCCGGGCAGAGCTTCTCTCATCTCGGGTTGGAGCTGGACTCGGTCTGCATCACGGTGCGCTCTTAGCGCGCTGGGCTAGCGCTGTCCTGTCTGATTAATTCGGCAGTTATATTGGTCTCACTGAAATTATTCAGAGGCTCCTGGGGCATATGACATTTGTAGCCGCTATCACGCTGCTCAATTGTTCATATGAGACTAATTCAGCGCTGGCTTCGCGATCGGGTCCCCAGATGGGCATGGCACGCGGAGAGGCACCGGGTTTACGTCACCACGCTGTGTCTCCGCACCTTCAGCCCCTGGATGGATCTTGCCTTCTACGGGCCTGAGTGCCCTTAGAACAAGTATCCAGTGATGCTGTCATCTTGACAGATGTTTCCAGTATGGGCTGGCGGGCTGTGTGTATCGAGCATGCAGCTGCAGGTTCGTAAACCGGACCCAGGTTGCATTGGCATTTCAACTGCCTGGAGCTGTTGGCATTGTTTTTCACTCTCCGCCGGTCACTACCGAAGCGGGAGGGGAAACGCGTGTTGGTTAGGACAGCCAGCACGGCTGCGATGGCATACATCAACCGTTCGGGCGGTGTTCGCCACCTCAGCATGTCTCAGTTCGCTCGCCATCCGCTCCTCCGGAGTCTTGCGGCTAAATAGCTGCGCGCCGTTCATATCCTGTACAAGCTCTCCATGCCAGCTACAAGCTCTCAGGACTACTATGTTTCAGGAGAACGGAGACTCCACCCCGGCACGTTCCAGCTGTTATGGGCACGCTTCAGAGAAGCCCAGGTCATCCTGCTGTTTCTCCCGAGCGGCCCTTCGCTGGCTGCCTTTTCTGCTCTGCACAAAGGCGCTGGCTCTCAGCTGGCCCCGGGTTACGCAATATGCGTTCTTTCCCCAGTGAGCCTGCTCGCACAGACACTACTTACACTGTGCAAAGTTGGGGAGACGAGGAGCGGGTCTTGCTCGTTGCGCCTCTCTGGCCCAACCGGACCCGAGTTTTCAGAACTCACACTCCTCGTGATGGCCCTCCCTGATGAATTCCCCGGAAAAAGCACTTCCTTTTTCTGGGACGGGCACCCCCTGGCACCCGTGCAGGGCTCTGAAGCCTCTTTGGATGGTTTCCAGACAGAGCGCGGTGGACTTAGGTGACTTATCAGTGTGATAGTTAACACCGTCACTACAGGCTAGAGCGCCTTATTAGGTATGCCTATGTTCTGCAGTGGAGTCTATTCGTTGTGTGGGAATTCTCTCTGAGAAAACCCCCGGACATGCCAGATTAGTGTTGTGTTTTCTTCCTTCAGGATAGCTGGAGCGCTGGCTGTCTCCCTCCGCACTGAAGGTTTGGCGTGTGATCATCCGCGTTTTTAATGCGGATGGTAGCGCGCTGGGAAAGCATAACCTCCTCAGCCGGTTTCTCAGAGGCGCGTGGCACGTGATGATAATCCATCCCCGCCCCCTCTCTCACCCTCTTGGGATCTGTCTAGCCCTAGCAGTTATGATTAGGTCCGTTGAGCCACTCAATCAGTATATATACGTTCTGTCCCTTTAGGCAGCTCTGCTGATCGCGCTGGTATCAGGAGGGTTAAGATTCCGGTGGCATTTTCGGTCAGCGAATTGTGCCAGTAATTGGGCCGACCTACTCTCACGTTTAAATACCTGAGACCTCGGTTCACCTTGTGCCAAGGCTTCTACCACCCCCCTTTTTTTATTAGGTGGTGAGCCTGCAAGCGCTGCCTGCGGAGGAGGCAGACTCAGCCTTTTCATTGCTATGTCCGCGCACTGCGCTTAACGTGACATGTAAGCATACGCAGCTCTTTTCTGTTATGATCAGCAGAAGGGAAGTGCTGTATTAAAATAGAGGTTGGTCCATTTTTTAATTTATGCCATCACCCTCGCTTCATGTGCCAGGGCGAGCTGTGTTCCCCGGGAGAGAGAGCACACTTAATAATAATAATATAATAAGCGGTGCCTCCTTTTCGGCGTGAGTAAACAGCGCCTCTTAACAGATCATGTTGAGCTGCTGGCTGGGCGACACCTAACACATTATCGAGATTATTTCTCGAGTGGAGTCACTTTCCTCCTGGTTACTGGTTACCCCAGTCAATCGAGAGGAAATTAAGCTCGGTGTCAATAAACGCTTGCTGCGCCAGGCTCCCTAACCCGGAGATGCGTGCGCATTTTCTATTCTACTAGTAAGTTTCCCTTTTCAGGCGAACCCTAGAGAATTCCTCCGAGGCCCCCAGCACCTGACTCAGCGGAGGAGTCGAGTGCTTGGCTCAGTGTGTAGTCTGGTACGCCCATCTGGTCTACCCGCATACTGAGGTTCGGTGCCAGCTATGTGCATTCCCCTGTCTAGGTGATGCCATATGCATTATCCACCATGGTGTGTTCCCCCTATTCAGGCGGACCCATGTCTTCCCTAACCGCTAACCAGCTTATCATATGTAGCACTCCCCCTCAATAGGGCTAGTCCATATGCTCTCTTACCATCATGTCTCCCCCTCCGGGTAGCAGGTGGTCTCCGCAGCGTCCTCCCCCTTTGGGGACTGGCACGCTTTCCCAACGTACTGTCGTATCTCTAAAATCCCTAGTCTATATTAGCTAGGTAAAAGCTAACAATTACGACCCCCAATCTAAATTGTGTTATTCCCATGTAATGGTAATTTTTGGGCCTAGGGGACGTTGGAAGGTTGCGCTTTTGGTGATGTCAGTGCGCTTACGCATTGCTTGGCAAACTGCACATCAGGAGCGTGACGGGCTTAGTTGCTGTGGCGCTTTCCAGAACATCTCCCAAAAGTCTGTTTACAGACACACGTTGGTTACGTCCGTAACCCTCGTTCCCCGAATAAGGGAACGGAGACGTGTGTCTCCACTGCCACAGCACCTAAGTCTCCAGCTGGGAGCTGAGTGATCGGCTCTTCAGCGGGCAATTCTGAGGATCTGACTCCAGCAGCTGGCTTATATAGCCCTGATGAGCTCATCAGCCACAGCTGTGGAGCTCAGCTCCGCCAATTCAATTGGCATTTCATTGGCCCGTTTTCTTATCATCAGAAGCGATTGGTCGTCTGAAGTACTCCCAAAAGTCTGTTTACAGACACACGTCTCCGTTCCCTTATTCGGGGAACGAGGGTTACGGACGTAACCAGACGTTTTGCTCGATCAAACCCTTCTTTCTTGGATGGGATCATTAAGTGCCTTTTCAAGCTGCATTTAGCAAGTTCAAACTCATGGACCTTATATATAAACCCTTTATGTAGATAACATTCCTCAATTAAAAAAAATATATGTTATTTATAAAAATACATCAATATCTGTTATTCAGCATTTGCTAATAGTTCCAGTCATTTTTTTCTTTATTTTAAAAACAGGTCAATGTTAATTAACTTGATGTGAATATCCGTTGGGTCATATTCAATTCATGTTTAAAGTTACTTTGCATTGTGTATGTAGTTAAGCCTATCGTTGAGTTACCTTGCGCGTGAGGGGACCATTTTGTGAGGTTAGTCAGAAATGAAGATATGATTTTTTCACACATGACCGTGAGACAGCGGTGAAACGTCCAGAGAAACAGTTCAAACACATTTCGTTTTGTTTGGATAATGTTAAGCTCACTCGGCCACTGTATTAGTTGCATATTTATAAATTCGGAATTTCCTTAGTGTTGGTAAGCTAACGTTTATTCTAACGTCCATGTTCACTCCAGACAGGAGTGAATGCCTGTCCCTTTTATGTCTGAAACAATATAACGTTAGTTTATGCATATTACCCAACCAATGTTGATCTATACCAGTTTTATTTTGCAACGTTATATATTTAAATTGTACGTAACGGTATAAACGCATGTCCAAGAGAGTCCTAATCATCTGTAATTTACAGTTATGACTATTGTTAAAAACATTTTAATTTTCAAAGCTTTGTGGTAAACACATGTGCATTCAAGCTTACAACTATTTGTACAGTGATAACTAAAAGGAAATGGCAACAAAGAATATTTGAAATGTTTTTAGTTAAGGTGAATCACTAATTTCCTTTTTGTTTATTTTCAGTCGTGGTGAACCAGACCGAGTGCATTCATCAACCATCTCCAACCAAGTCAGAGCTTCAAGGACAGCTTTACCAGTATTGTGCTAAAGGTACCTGAGCTTGATTAAGAAAAAAAGCATCTCCATTGGCCAAAGTCTACTAAAAGCAAGAGAAGTTTGCAGATGATCTAACAGGTAATGACATAAAACTTACATAATTATAATTTTGCTCGATCAAATCCTTCTTTCTTGGATGGGATCATTAAGTGCCTTTTCAAGCTGCATTTAGCAAGTTCAAACTCATGGACCTTATATATAAACCCTTTATGTAGATAACATTCCTCAATTAAAAAAATATATGTTATTTATAAAAATACATCAATATCTGTTATTCAGCATTTGCTAATAGTTCCAGTCATTTTTTTCTTTATTTTAAAAACAGGTCCTTAATGTTTTTAAAGTATTCAATTCATCTTTATTTGTATAGCGCTTACACAATGTAGATTGTGTCAAAGCAGCTTCACATGGAGGTTTATAGTGAATATTTAGTACTTTATTATTTGTTTTTATTTGATTTTATTTTGCAATAGATTCTGACTTTCGTGCAGCTCTAATTCTGCTCCCCCATATCTTTAAAGAGAAAGTGATTGCTTACAGTAATTACACTGGGAGAGGTTTGGGAACTGTTGGTTAAACACTTTGTAATACTCTGATAGTCTGGTAGATGTTATGCATTTCTGACAGATTTTGCACTGTTTAGTGACGTCCTTTTTTTCTTTTCACAGTGGGATGATGATGATGCTCCATACCCAACTCTACAGATGGTAGAGAGTCCTCTGCAAAGTGTAGGACAATGGGAGTTAAAAGGCATTATTGCATCCTTCACTGTTTACTGTGTTTTTCAACTTGGCTTATCCACGCTACATAAAGAATGCAAAGGATGAACTACAGCAA
>CAIGQZ010000692.1:1108098-1121599 GCA_903798205.1 Danio tinwini
ATAGATAGATAGATAGATAGATAGATAGATAGATAGATAGATAGATAAGTGTTATAGTGATAAAAAATCTTTTTTTTTTTTTAAACTGAAACATGATTTTGAACCTGACTTCATTCAATGTTCCGATTTAAACTTATATGCATATTTAAACATATTGTAAGAATGTTTTTTTTTAACTACAGCGGTCCAAACTGTAGTTCTGCCGGATGACTAAAAGTAATCAGTATTGATGGTAAAAAACTGTACATTCTAGTCAAACCATTCTTCTGCAATCTAATACCAAAAACAAAAATAAGGGCAGTATTAATAGCTTAAAATGTAAGAGAGCATTGCTATTATGAGATTGTATCATATTGCAATGTGGAGTGATTAAGTGTTGATGTTAAATCAAAAGTAATTCATTAAATACTTGAAAATGAGATGATTTAATAACAACAATTATCTATGGTTACAACAGAATTAGTTATAAATAACTGTATAAAATGATAAGACATGAAATGATAAAAACATATGATATTAATTGTGCCCAGCTTAAATGTAAAAGTTATCTGAAAGAGAGAGACAGGGGGAGGGATAGACAAAGAGAGTAAATAGGCCTCAAAGAAAACCTGAGAGCAGTAGAGCCAGAGAAGATACAGTAGACTCCAGAACAGGAAAGAAGCTGAGCAGGAAAGTGCAGAGCAGGAAAAGAGACAGAGCAAAGATTACCAACTATTTTGTAACTTTCTTAACCATGTGACCAAAGCCCAAATACTGAGACATTTAAACTGACCAATCAACGTGTGACCACATCGTAAATCCCCCAAAGTCCACACATCAGGCCCTGATCTTATCGGTATCTGCCTTTGGAGACAGTGTGTACCTTCTTTGGTGAAAAATACATGTTTTGTCATATAAGCAAATGCATATGATATTTTACACTCTTACAACAGCAAATTAGAAAACTCATATTAGAAAAATAATACAAAATGAATGTATTATGAAAACACTACTTTTTTCCCCCTTAGAGTTAGATAGTTGAGATTTATAATTTTTTAATCCATTTAGTCAATCTCTGGGTGTAAGCTTAGCATATGTCATTGAATTTGATTAGACCATTAACATCTCGCGTAAGTGAGGAAAGAGTTTCGATAAACTTTCTTATTTAAAACTGGACTAGGGGCAACGCGGTGGTGCAGTGGGTAGCACGTTCGCTTTACAGCAAGAAGGTCACTGGTTTGAGCCTCGGCTGGGTCAGTTGGCATTTCTATGTGTTCATAGTATTTCTATGTACGTTCTCCCCGTGTTGGCTTGGGTTTCCTCTGGGTGCTCCAGTTTCCCCCACAATCCAAAGACGTGGTACAGGTGAATTGGGTATGCTAAAATTGACCATAGATGGATAAGTTGGCGGTTCATTCCGCTGTGGTGACCCCAGATTAATAAAGGGACTAAGCTGCAAATAAAATGAAAGAATGAATAAAACTGGACTAGTAACTTAAATTTTTCACCAGTCTTAGTACACAATGTAAGTGCAAAAGCAAGTTTTGAAGAGGAAAATTACAGACAATCTTTGGTCATTCTTGAGTTGGTAATTGTCTAATCTGATTCAATATATCAATGAGGATTCTCTCAGGATGGCGCCGCGGATGGCTGCCTCGGTGTGGAGCTCTCCAGTGTTTGCACTATTTCTGTTAGTCTGTCCTGTTTTATGTTTATCAAACATGATCAGTTATACCAGGGATGAGCTGCTGAACATTCGGCAGTGCACACCAACTAATCACCAACTGGATTTTGATTTCTCTGGCGTTTTGCGGAACATTGTCATCGGCGGAGCAGCTGCTTTGTGGAAGAAATACAAGACCCGGCGGCGTGGAAAAAGAGCCGGCACGCTCGTCAGGCTGAGACAGCGCGGCTTAAGAACAGCGCTGCCTAGCATCCATCTAGCGAATCTCCGCTCGCTTCCTAACAAAATGGACAAACTACTTCTGCTCTCACGCGAAAACAAGAACTTTAACAACTCTGCTGTGCTGTGTTTCACAGAAACCTGGCTGAACGAAGCCATTCCGGACAGCACATTACACTTACCGGACTTTCAGCTGTACAGAGCAGATCGCGATACTGAGTCAACGGGCAAAACACGCGGTGGTGGGACATGCTTTTACATCAACAGGAGATGGTGTACGGATGTAACTGTGTTAAAGAAGATGTGCTGTCCTGATGTGGAAGCGCTTTTCATTAACTGTAAGCCGTTTTATGCACCGCGGGAGTTTTCCTCGTTCGTTCTCGTCTGTGTTTACATTCCACCACAAGCACATGTGAGTACTGCGTTACAACAGCTGTCTGATCTGATCACAGAGACTGAACAACGACACCCGGACTCTGCTTTTATCATTCTCTGTGACTTTAATCAGGCAAAACTCACACATGAGCTGCCTAAATTCAAACAGCACATCACATGCTCCACCAGACACAATAACATTTTGGATCATTGCTACACCACAATAAAAGATGCATATCGCTCCGTCGCCAGAGCAGCTCTAGGACTCTCCGACCACTGCCTGGTTCATCTTATACCAACTTACAGGCAAAAACTTAAAACTACTAAGTAGTTTTAAGGACTGTATTAAGGACTGTTAAGAGATGGACCAACGACACAGAGCAGGTCTTACAAGGCTGTTTTGAATGCACTGATTGGAGTGTTTTTGAAGCTGCAGCCACCGACCTAGACGAGCTCATAGAGACTGTAACATCATACATCAGTTTCTGTGAGGAGATATGCATCCCTACCAGGACCTACTTATCATTTAACAATGATAAACCATGGTTTACACCAAAACTTAGACAGCTTCGTCATGAAAAAGAGGATGCCTACAGGAGCGGGGACAGGATTTTAAACAGTCAGGCCAGGAACACACTGACAAAGGAGATTGGTGTGGCCAAGAAAAGCTATGCCAAGAAGCTGCAAAACCAGTTTTCTGCCAATGACCCTGCATCAGTGTGGAAAGGCCTGAAAGACATCACAAATTATAAAACGCCATCCCCCAGTATCGACAGCAACGAACATCTTGCAAACGAGCTGAATATTTTCTATTGTAGATTTGACACCTCTGACCAGACACCTCACACCCACCCGGATCATCTCCCTACACAGCCATCAACACCTCCAGCCATCTCCTTCTCCCCCCTGCACTTCAGATCAGTGAGGATAATGGGCATCAGATCCTCAGTAAACAGCCATCATCACCTCCAGCCATCTCCTTCTCCACCCCGGCACTTCAGATCAGTGAGGATAATGTGCGTCAGATCTTCAGTAAACAGAGGAGACGAAAAGCACCAGGTCCAGATGGTGTTTCACCAGCCTGTCTGAAAACTTGTGTGGACCAACTGGCTCCCATTTTCACACAGATCGTCAACAGATCACTGGAACAGCGCAAAGTTCCATCCTGCTTCAAATGCTCCACCATTATCCCAATACCAAAGAAACCAAAGATCACAGGACTCAATGACTACAGACCTGTTGCCTTAACATCTGTGGCCATGAAGTCATTCGAAAGACTGGTGCTAGCTTATCTGAGGGACATCACTGGACCTTTGCTGGACCCCCTGCAGTTTGCCTATAGAGCAAACCGGTCTGTGGATGATGCAGTCAACATGGGACTGCATTATATCCTAGAACATCTGGACAAACCAGGGAACTACGCAAGGATACTGTTTGTGGACTTCAGTTCTGCCTTTAACACCATCGTCCCATCACTGCTCGAGAACAAACTGACCCAGCTGTCTGTCCCTAGCTATGTCTGTCAATGGATCACCAGCTTTTGACAGACAGACAACAGCTAGTCAGAATGGGTAAAATCACATCCGACAGCCGCACCATCAGCACTGGTGCCCCCCAGGGATGTGTTCTCTCCCCACTGCTCTTCTCCCTGTACACAAACGACTGCACTGCAAAAGACCCCTCCATTAAGCTCTTGAAGTTTGCAGATGACACTACTGTTATCGGCCTCATCCGGAACGGTGACGAGTCTGCATACAGACAGGAGGTGGAGCGGCTGGCTTTATGGTGCAGATACAACAACCTGGAGCTGAACACGCTCAAAACAGTGGAGATGATAGTGGACTTTAGGAGAAACCCCCCTGCACTCCCCCCACTCACCATCATGAACAGCACTAGAGTAGAGTCATTCAGGTTCCTGGGCACCACCATCTCTCAGGATCTGAAGTGGGACATTCACATAGACTCCATTGTAAAGAAAGCCCAGCAGAGACTGTACTTCCTTCGTCAGCTGAGGAAGTTCAACCTGCCACAGGAGCTGCTCGTACAGTTCTACTCAGCTGTCATCCAATCCATCCTCTGCACTTCAATCACCGTCTGGTTCAGCTCAGCTGCCAAAACCAACCTCCGTAGACTACAGCGAATAGTCTGGACTGCTGAACGAATCACTGGCACTACCATTCCTACACTTCAAGAACTGTACTCTTCCAGAGTGAGTAAAAGGGCTCGTAAAATCACTCTGGACGCCTCACACCCAGCACACTACCTGTTCGAACTGTTACCGTCTGGTCAGCGCTACAGAGCACCAAGCACAAAAACAGACAGACACAGGAAAAGTTTCTTTCCTCAGGCCGTCTACCTCATGAACAGTTAAATATTCCCCTACTGTGCAACAAACGTGCAATACTTTCTCATACACACTTGTACACAGCACCTTATAACCTGTATATCTACAGCATATCTGTACATACAATTCAACATCCAGATCTTTTTGACTGACTGCATCTCTGTTTAATGTTTATTGCCTTTTCTTTCTTGTATTTAATTTTGGGTTGTCACTCGTCACTTTATGTAAACTGGAAGCTTCTGTTGCCAAAACAAATTCCTTGTGTGTGTGAAGCACACTTGGCAATAAAACTGATTCTGATTCTGATACTATGCTAAACTCCTCCAGACCTGGAGATTGGCTGGATTAATTCAAAGATGATAAATAAGCTGCTTGACTCTAGGTGAGGTGTAAAATGAGCATATTTAAAAATAAATAAATGAATAAAAGAAAAAGAAAAGTTGTGTATGTGCTGTATGACATTAACTTGCAGTGTCTTGCACTAACATCAAGCAAATTCAAAATAACATCATGTCAGACAGGCTTTTTTAACATTTCAGCTCCATACAGGTTGTACATACTAAAACAAAATGTTTTTTGTAATAAATAAAAATCAAGTAACTCATCAAAAACAGCATACAACAACCAAAGTCATGCTACAATAAATCTTAATAACTTACAACGACATCAATGCTGTACGACCAACAAGTGCATTATGAGATCCAATCACCCTGGCGAATGATGATACGATGCTTACGGTATGAAGCAACTGCCCATTTACTGATAACAGAGCCATTTCCCAGGAAATGACTGTGAGAATAGCATCTAAATGTGGCAGATTATACCTACAGATACTTGCGCTCACTATTCATGTTTTTTTTCTGAATAATGCCTAATGCATTTGTACAAATGACATGTGAAAGAGGGATAAAATAGAGAGAAATTATTTTTGTTTGTTCACAGTGTTTTTTGTTTATATATAATGTTAAATATATTGGTTTTAGAATTAAAATGTCTAATTTAAATTTGAGAAAAAATTATTTTCAAAAGGAAAAATACTGTTGGGTGGGACATTTGGTTTTTGATTGTATGTCTCTGGGTTAAGTAACCCTGGGAGTAAGTTTAGTCAACTCAGAGTATGTTAAATAAAACACAAAAGGCAAACAAGTCTCAACAAAATGTAGAAACTTGTCGCCATGGAAAAAACGTGCCAAAATGCAACATACCACACTTCTTTCTGTTTAATGACATGCTTAAAGCAACCCAGACTCATTCTGAAAACGTACCTCTAAATACATTGCTGGAGAGTGCCAAATACGTCCCAGGAGCTATGTTTTTTGCTGTTATTGCCGATGTCGACTGACTGTTTGACTGACTGAATGACTGATTGACTGACCGATCGACTGACCCACCCTTCTCCTTCCCTAAACCCAACCAATGTATTGATTGACCTGTTCACCCACTACCCTAAACCCAACCAACAATTTTCAAAAGTAATCCAGAAAACCACGTTTTTACCACATTTTCAGATTTTAGGACATTCTCACCCTGTTATTTACTTGGTTATTTTATTTTTTGGATTCTGTTTTTGTCTTACCTGCTTCCGTTCTTCACTGGACAAACTGGTAAAAGCGGGAAAGTCGTCCATATGCAGGTAAGCGGTTTGTTGGTAAGCATGAAAAAGAATAAACTTATGTAGCATTCATTTTAAAAATTAAATGCAGCCATACGTACTTCTGTCTACATAATTCACAATCTCCAGAAGCATATATAGGGCTATGCTTTCAAAATAAGCCTATGTTTGCTTGAAGCTTATTCCCTCTACCACTTTACCTTTTCTTTGTACATCATTTCATAATATTGTAATATAATATGTAACTTTTTTATTGTGAACATTAAATGAATGATTAAATTAAATACAAAAGTTATTGCAAGATTATGTAGGTTCATGCAACATAGGCTCATTCAGAAAATGCAGCCCTATATATGGTGGCTGGTAAGTGCAAAACAACATTACCAAGTGTGAAACAGCTCAAGACAAATTTACATTTTAGAAAACATTTTTACCTATTATAAGACTCATTTAAGATACATAGGAAAAACGATTTTATCAAGGAAGAAACAAATTGACATTTTAGAAAAAAAATTAGGAGACACAAAACACTTTTACCAGCCCTTAAACAAATTTACAATGACAAATTCTTTATGGAAAGGGAATTATCACACACCGAAAGTGCCGCGGAATGTACCACACACCTGAAGTAACGTAAATAACATGACGTAAATAAAGTTTATGTTGACCGAACATGGACTACGGTCGAGGGATGTTTTGGCCGCTTTGTGTCAAACACATGAGCAGCTTAACGCGGTTTTGCTTTATGTGTGGTCGCTGTTTGGAGTTCCTAAAGGACGCGGACCAGACAGAAACACCAGTCATACTGCATCAATGTGTTCAATATTTTAACGAAGGCCACTCGTATGCCGTAATCGTGGACAAGATGTCAAGTCTACAAGGTGTAAACATCTGCTTGAGGTCTCTTAAAAGTAAACTGAATAAAGACGGTTACGGTTTAACTGGTGTCCGTGTTAACTGGTGACCCTTTCCAGATGTAAACTGTTCACGTTTGCAGATTGGCAGATTCATCACTTTTTCACAGCAACAAAACATGCCCATACAAAATAAATATTCTTATCACTTCATGTCATTGTAAACATTATTGATTTTAATATTTGTGTGGCAGAACAGTATGTAACCAAAATTAATGTAAAGAAATAATTATAATTCACATGTCATCAACGGGATTCGATCCCAAGTCAAAAAGTTTAGCACGAGCATCAAGCAACATATCTAACTGAGTTAATCAGGACTACACGTTGAGGTCGATTTTGATATTTTTATCAGCCATCAAAAATATATTAAGAAACACACATGCTTATTGCTCAGAATTGAATTAACTTTCCATGGCATACGTTGCATGGGCACTTATATGGCCTGGAACCAAAAACTGAGATTATCCATTTGCATATCTTTAAATTTATGTCGCCTTGGGCTCTACCGCCACTGACTGCATCTCGATTGACCCTGCTGTCATCAACCACCATCTCCACTATGGCTCCTCTCCTCCGTAAATCTGTCCCCTCTTGTGTTTCTTTCATCTGTATCCTCCCTTCATTAGTTACACGCCTGTTTAAGTTTAGTTATCATTATCTTGATTTAAGTCCCTCAGTTTCTTCGGATCATTGTCCAGTGTCAGTGTCTATGATTGTAAGGTTTGCTTTGCCCTTGTTTGAATCTCTTGTTATTTGTTATTAAAGACTTCATCTTCATTGTGCATTCTTTAAGCCATACAGCCTAAAGTATACTTGTGCATTGAGTGATCGCCATATCAAACAGTGTGCATACAGTAGCTGACACCATTATGGGCATTTATACTTCTGTGGTCTGTTTATGTTGCTCTGCAATAACACTTGAAATGCTAGTAGGCAGTGGGGATTCTATGTTCCTGGGTCGAGGTTCTTTGACAGTGTTTTGAGTTTACACAAGAAATGTGTGTGATGCTATTGTAGAAATAACTCAAACCTACACTCAATAAAGAGGTGGGAACTGGAAAATGTTCAACAACTTTAATCATAAAGTAAAGACAAAACAAAAGTATCCATCTGGAACTCCTCTGCAGAACTTGGGAGTTGTTAATCCCTCTGATCACTGGCCTCATTCTGCTCCCATGGCTCTCAGCCCCGCCACACTCATCACCACTACTAAGCTGATCAATCACAGATGTAACTTGTCATGATATGTTCTATTTTTGTACCCCTAACCCTTCCCCTTGGCCCTTAAAAACGAGTGTGAATTGGAAGGGCTTCAAAATTTACCCCTAAGAATTGGGACAGCACTACAGCATCTGCACACGTCATCAAATGTCATCACGATCTCTTGCTTTATATGAGATCAGACGATCACGACTGCTGTAGTTATTCCAGTTGTGTTATTTATTAGTATTTATCTTCAGGAAATCACTGAAGGCATATATCATGTTATCATAAGGATCTGATGTGGCAATAAGATCGTAACTATACTGTGCATTTACACCGTGGTCATATTCATCTATGTAAACACACCAAAAACAACATTAATATTATAGCAGACACTGTAAAAACCTCATTCTAATATTCTAAAATACTAATTTGTGGCTCTTCTTACTTCCGGGTGCAGCAAAACTGCCGCTGTAACTGGTGTATTCTGGGAAATTTTCTTACCCCTTGGTTTCGAGTGTGGTCCTGAAAAATCTTCGTTCGAAGTGGTGTATATACAGCCCTACGCCTTTAAGCTAAAGAGAATTGGGACACCACTACCCTTAACATGAACATGCAAAACAAAGAGTAGGGGTAAGGGGAAGGGCTAAGGGGTAGAATTGGGATTTGGCCTTCATTTCCAAATAATGCATCGCACTATGATAGTTCAGCCGCTAGTTATGTCATTGTTTGGGAAATGCACCCGAGGTAAGGAAATGTAATGCAAAAGTAACTCAAAAGTAACATAACGCATTACTTACCATAAAAAATAACTAAGTAACGCAACTAGTTATTTTTTGGGGAGTAACTTAATATTGTAATGCATAAATTTTTAACCTTCCCCAACACTGTCAGAGTATAATCAATTTTGTGGAAAGTTTTTTTTATTTATGTAACATTACAATCATGAGTCTTTTTTTTTTTTACAAAAAAAGTAACTAAATGTGTTACTTAATACTTTTTTTTTAAGGAAAGTAATGTTTAATGCTAATAATCTCAGCTGGGCTTAGACTGTATAAATGCTACATTTAACCTATGACGGGCACTTGAAGCTTAAGTATGAATTTGCTTTAAGCATAACACGCATGAAATTCAAAAGTGAACCGTTTACCAGAAAAGAAAACAAACATAATTAAAATTAAAGGCCTTTGTAATGAACAAAATAAAAGAATACTTACTAAGTACTATACTTACTATGAAATGAAAATGTTTTAAGGATGAAAAGAGACCATGGAGAGGGCACGTACAGTAGTAGTAATGGTGGTCTCTGGAGCACATGTTATGTACAGTATATTATCAAATAGAGCACTGTGTGACGTTCATAGTGCACATGAGATGATTACACCATAGGCATAGTAACCATAAGCAACCTCTATAAAACACATATGCAATGTTTTATAATGTTTTTTTTTTGTTGTTGTTGTTGTAAACACATGTAAGTCTATTTGTGTAAATTTAAGTGTGAAACATTGCAACAGGAGCCTGTTTTAATCTTAATCTGAATCTGTGAAGTCTCTGATTTTGTATGAAAAAAAAATATTGCTCTACCAATATGGTTTTTGGCTTTTAAACAGAAACACAAACGGGAGTGGGGGTGCTTTAGTTGCAGCAGCTGATGCTGTCCTGTGCTCAGACGACTGTCCTGTGCCTGAAGGCCAGCGCTTTGCAATGACCTGGTAATCTGCTGGAACCTCTGTCCTCCGGGCTTTCATGCTTGGAGAGAAGCCAGAACCGCCTGTGTTGCTGATGGAGCTTTCAGGCCTGCACTGATCCAGGTGAAGGTAAGACTTGATGACAGCACATTTCGGAGTGGAACGTTCCCATTGTTTAAGCCTGATCTCTATTTTTTTTTGTACTCATAATATTTACACAAAGGTTTTCTTGGTAGAATGGAATTTGAATTTGCATGAGAACGGCTGCTGATATTCAATTGTTAGTGCACATATCATTTTAGTCTAGAATTTTCACATTTAGGCTCTTGTTTTCATTCATTCATTTTCTCTTCGGCTTAGTCCCTTTATTAATCTGGGGTCGCCACAGTGGAATGAACTGCCAACTTATTCAGCATATGTTTTGCGCAGTGGATGCCCTTCCAGCTGCAACTCATCACTGGGAAACACCCATACTCTCTTGCATTCACACTGATACACTACAGACAATTTAGCTTAACCAATTCACCTATGCCACATTTTGGGATTTGTGTGGGAAAACAGAGCACCCGGAGGAAACCCATGCAAACACGGGGAGAACATGCAAACTCCAGCATTTGTTTTCATTTATTCATTCATTTTCTTTTCAGCTTAGTCCCTTTATTAAACTGGGGTTGCCAGAGAGGAATGAATTGCCAACTTATCCAGCATGTTTTACGCAGCGGATGCCCTTCCAGCCGCAACCCATCACTGGTAAGCACTTGTTTTCATTCAACTGAAAACTTGTATAAAAAAAAAACATATTTCAATATGAGTTTACTGGAATGTGAGTCATTTATTAAGGTATCAGGCTGCATTGTTTGCTGTAAGATTTGTGTTTCACAAAACAAAACAAAAAAAAATGCTTGTGAATTGGTTTTCATTACGTGTTGAAGATTTGTTTGAGTGCATAGCTCACAAATGATTTCCATAAAAATCTTGCTCTGCGATTACACTACTGTTGTTTTTAGAATAATTAATGGCTAACATACAGATGTTCCAACAGGACAGGTAACTTTACAGTGAAAATTACTACTTTTACTCTTTTCTACTATTACTACTACTACAGAAAAAAAACAACGTTTGCTGCTTGTTCAAACTATGTACAGTATATAAAAGGTGTTGAAATAACACAATTATTTCGAGACAACTTTGTTGTTTTATGTTTAGACCACTTAAATTTGTAAAAAAACAAACAAAAAAAAACATGATTGATTTGTGTTGGAGCAACATGAAGGAATTGTGTAGAACCCAGCATTTTTTTACAGTGTAGTTCTGTATTTTTAACAATGGACACTGGATCTGTATTTGCACCTATAGTTTTGAATAATTTAGCTACATTTTTACTCTGTTAAACAGATATATGCATCTCAATAAAAGAGTAAAATAGTTTATAGAGTAAGATCTATAAAATGCAGTACCAACAGTACTATGCCATGGTCATTTCCAGGAGCCTGGAAATAAAGGCTTACCCTGTAGCCTCAAAATACTTAATGGCCACCCAAACATTCATTCATTTTCTTTTCGGCTTACTCCCTTTATTATTCCAGGGGCGCCACAGCAGAATGAGCCGCCAACGTATAAAGCACATGTTTTACACAGCGGATGCCCTTCCAGCTGCAACCCATCTCTGGGAAACATCCATACACACTCATACACACTCAACAAGCGACCTTCTTGTTGTGAGGCGACAGCACTACCTACTGCGCCACTGCGTTGCAGCCACTCAAATATATGACAAAATTTAATCATAGAATTCTTTGATAAAATTCAGATTTAAGGTAGAAATCTGGACATTGATCAATATTGATCAAGCTATTATATTAATCAACATTGATTAAGCTGTTAGATAAAAGTTTGAAATGTGAACTGAACTGATAAAATGTCAAAATTTTGAGATGTGAACTCAGTATTATGTAAATAAAGTCAGAATTATGAGATTAAAACTGTATTTTGAATTAATTAAATTAAGAAGTTACAATTGCTCGTTATTATAAAAAGGTAAATAAAATAAAATAAAATAAAAATTATAGTTGCAAAATACTAATTGATCACTCAAATCATACATTGCACATTGTAAAAAAATGCTTAAATGTTGTTAATGTGTCAAACACACTCTAAAAATATTTTTAAGCTTTAAAGGTTGTTTTAATCCAATTGCTGGGTCAAAATGAACAAATTTACTTATTTCGATAATTTTCAATACAGAACTTGGGTTTTTCCATATCTGACACAATATTGCATTTAAACAACCCAGCTGAAGGACTCCAACAATTATGTTAATATTTTAAATAAAAATACTTTTGTTTGAACAAAATTGGGTTAAAATGGCTCAACATTTTTAGGAGTATAACTCTGAGACATTGAGTTTCATGCTTTCACTCAGTTACTTTAACCATGGTAAAGCACAGATATACAAGGGCCTTGAGCCCCATATGGAAGCTGTGATAATAAGGTTAGCGTGTCTTCCAGTTGCCTATGTCAACCAAGGATCTCCAAATCCCACACTGACACGTCCACAATCCAAGCTTCACCCAGCAGTTTTACATGTGAAAGAATATTTAACTTTTCACTCATCCATTCACAGTCAGGGAGCGGTAAGCAGCCCTAAGCCTGGCCGAGATTAGCTTTCAGAGGATAATGCAGTGAATTGAACACCACACACACCACCTCCTGGCCTCTCTCTTGTTCCCCGGCCAGTCAAACATACTTGGAGGAAAACAGACCCTTGACCGTTCTTTTTAACCTTGCAGAGAAGCAAGGCAGAAAAGGATAGTTTTCCCATATAGCTACGGATTTGAGGGCAAGACTTACTTAAACGGCATGAACAAACAAAAGGATAGAAATAGAAAAACACAAAGGTTGCGTCCTGCATTAACCTACAATTTACAGGCATCAGATGTTTGGAAAGAGGTTAGCTGCAAAAAAAAAAAATACATTTTAGAGGTTTCCTTCACATTAAGAGATTTGTTTTGAAAGAGTTCTTGTGAATGAGTGGACTTTCAATAGTTTTGAAACTCATTTATTTAGTTTAGTTAACTAGTTAAGTTTCCAACTTTTAAATATTAAAATCAATTCCATTTTATTAGTGGTTGATTTATGTGAGTTATGGGCTATGCTACAATATATATTTTTTGTTTTTTAATCAATTACTTTTTTTGTTGAATGTACTTTTTTTTACATAAAAAAATGTTTTTAGAAATGTAAACATATTTTTTGTTTGGTTTTGTAAAAACATTATATATGGGTCAAAAAATGATATGTCCTGTTTTAGTGTTAAAGGGCCGTAAATTGTAAATTGTTTATATATATATATATATAGTGATCATAAGGGGTAAGTTTTTTTAATGGTACCCATAAAACTGCTTATTAGAGATATTACAGAAAATTTGAACCACACAACAACCATGAACCACCATGGTAACATATTTAAATTTATAA
>CAIGQZ010000692.1:1129418-1140171 GCA_903798205.1 Danio tinwini
ATTATTATTATTATTATTATTATTATTATTATTATTATTATTATTATTATTATTATTATTATTATTATTATTATTATTATTAATGCATGCAGTTTGGACTTTAAAGGAGACTCTCAAGAGTAGCTTTAAAGAAATACCTTTCCAAGAATCCAAGAAGTATGAACTTGGATTGGCTGTTGACATGATGGCATTAGTTTTCAGAAACAGAAAGCAGAGATCTCCCATCAGATTATGAAGAACGTAATTAGAACTCTTCTATCTGTGCCAAATCCTTTCCACAACACAGCCTAGCAGTGCTTCCATCAGCTATGAGCCAAGTACATTTCAATGATTTTCTTTTTGTTGAGTTATTTATTTATTTGTGTGTGTGTGTGTGTGTGTGTATGTGTGCATGTTGGACATGGGGGTGGATAAGAACAAATATACGCAAAATGGGATCAATGAACTGCATTATAGTTGTTGTGACCCACTGTGTGCTCAGTCCATTTGAGATCAATGTGAAAGTTGTGTGACCCTCAGTGGCTGCTAATGCAATTAGGCTTTTATTGTGTGTCAGTTTATAGTGCTGTAAATACCACCACCCCCGTTATTCACCAAGATTAAAAGCAACAGCTATATCTAAACCATAAACATCAGTTTGTTCTAATGGACACACAATGGTCTGTTTGTTGGAAAATAAACGCAAGTCAATTTTTTTCTACTACCATTGTTTGTTTGTTTTTGTCAGCATTATAGCATTTTTATGTTTGTATATTATTTATTTTAATGTTACTTAGATGAGAATTCAAAAATTGCTAATCTCCTTGGAAATGCAAATAATTATGTTTATGCATTACATTTAATTGGGTATCTTTCTCTGTGTACTACAGTTCAGATACAGACCATTTTGAGGGATGTAAACAAAAACAACGGTCCCAATGTATTTCCTGTTTTACATTTTTATTTCCATAGCTTTCGAGAATCCAAAAGAGCCACATGTTTTTAAATAATGTTATGATAGCAGTTTTAACGTTAAGTTATGATTGAATTGCCTCTTGTTACAGTTATGAAATAGTTTGATGACAAGCAGAAAAGGTTCATGGGCTAATAACATGACCATGTTGAAAGAGTCTATAATATAAGCACAGTATACATATTTATGGTTAAAGATAAAACTAAAAAAGTGAAATGATTAAAAAGATGCCCAACGTGATTTACATTCTTTGCATAAATATGCTTTTAATATTGTCATAGTCTGCATATGTATTTTTACTGAAAGTAATGCAAGTTTTGGCTGTTATATCTTTAAACATTAAAATTATTAAAACATAAAAAATTTAAAGTTTGATGGTGCACGTTTGGTTGATTTGCATTCAGAAAACATCATTTGACAATGTCTACATTTTAGTGTTTAAATCAGGGGTGCCCAAACTTCATTAAAAACCAAATATCATTAAGAGCCGTGGGCCAAAGGTAAATTTTCCTAATTTATTTAATAATATTTCAAGCTAAATAGAAAATATTACTTTAAATTGTATTATGTAATGCAGTATAACTTTTAAAATGATTACTTATAGCAATTAAAAAACATAAACAATCACATTTATAACAGTGTAGTTCAATGCCGACTACGAAGGTCAAACAGAATCTGCCTTTGACTTGATTTGATCACCAAGTCTTTGCATTGTCGGGTGATTTTAAACAAAATCTGATTAATTTTACACCATTAATTGAAGTGTTTAATTTCAGTTAGCTTTTAACAATAAAACAAACTAACTAAACTTAAATTTAAATTGGCAATCTCTAAACCATCCCCATTATTCTCAGATGGGATAGCGGCCGAATCAAAGCTTTCCACGGGCCCTAGTTTGGGCATCTCTGGTTTGAATACATTCAAAAGTATTGTGGGTTCACATCAATCTAAGCATATATATCTTAAAAATAAATGATATACATACTGTATATACCTGTGTATTTTTGTTCTTAGCAAATATATCTCAAGCTGTTTTCCTGTTTTTATTTCTTCTGAAGTCTTTTTCTTTTTTATTTTAATTTTGTTATTATTTATACATTATTATTATTATAAGTTTTACGTAAAAAAATAAGGTCAATGTGATTAGACCCTTTAAGAAATATTGTCCATTGGCTATAGAACAAAGCATTGCTGTCCAATGACTTGGCTAATTAACCTGACTTGCCGAGCTAATTAACCTAGTTAAGCCTTTAATGTGCCCATGAACCAGAAGCTGCGACTGTTTTTTATTTATTTTTATTAAGTGTGACGCAGATCCTAGAGAAGCGTAATATTAAATATTAAATGACAAAACAGTGGGCTTGGCTTGTTTTTTTTTTACTGTGGCTGAATGGTTGTAGTTAGGCATTTCATTCAGAAAGATTGGGTTTGGGGAGAGTTATTAAAACCTAACACCATTTCTGTCAAAACTGAAAGTCGGAGCTGTGTGGTTAAATATGTTCGCCCAATTCCTAAGATATATGTAATAGAAAAAAATCCATGCATTTTTCAGATGCATCAGTGCATTTTCAGATTCCAATTAAAGACCAGAAGGGCAAACAATTTTTTTTTTTTTATGACATGCATAGATGAATTGTTCACCACAAAACTAGCAATGTGAGCTAACAAAATCCTATGGTTACTTTTGATTTCTTGGGGACTTTAATCTGCACTTGAAGCGGAGTAGTATCTTTCAAAATAACTACTGAAATAGTTTGTTCTGTCGTCATGGCAAAAATAAAACAAATTAGTTATAAGAAATGAAATGCTACTCTTTCAATGATTAGATGGCTCATATTTTGCTTTGGTTTTCCTCAGCATTTCAGATTTTACATTCCTTTTCGATTAACTTGAAGCAAATGAATGGAACTGGCTTTAATTGAAAACAAGAAGTCCTTAGCATTTTTATTTTTATTTCTTCAAACTGTGATAATTGCCTGATGTAACACTTTTTCCTGAAACCCTACAAAGACAAACAACCAACCGACAGCTTTGGTGGCATCCGGTAATTATCACTCGAAGAAGGTCTTACTCGCGACTTCACATTACCTCAATCAAAACAATACATCATTGTTTCCGCCTCTGTTTGTTTAAACGGCGCGTCGCTCTGACAGGAAGACGAGATCTTTACTGTAACTGAAGCTCATTGTCACGGTCACTTGTTTAGGGAGGAATCCGCTAATTCTGGCACGCTCAAATGACCAGATCGCTGCTTTGTCCCATTCAGAAGGCGTATAAATCACTGTCACTCGGTACAGTTGGTGCATTAGCTGGGCTTTACGAACGCAGCCTTCTTGTTCACCTTCTCAACTTGAGCGCTATTAATGGCGATGATGAGCGCATTGGGTGCAGAAGGGTGTATTTGCTTGCCCGGAGCATTATGTTTAGTTGAAGCTGCAGTCTGTCATGCTGTGATTTATCGCACGTTCGGCTAATGGCAGCCTGTCGAGATAACAACGCTTTATTGGACTTGAAAGTTGGACGAGGGTGGGGTGGAGATGCCATAGCGCTCTTCATTTCCAGAATCGCTGAATGGTGACTGGTCAACTGAGCGCTGGAGATTTGCTGAATGAGTGCCGCGAGTTGCTGAATGAGGGAATTTTCTGGCTCTCCCTTTCTTTGGCGAAACTTGGTTAATCTTAGGGAAATTCTCATTGAAGGAGACACATTCTTGGTATGGCGACACAGCTGTCAGGGCTTTGCGGCATTACTTTTTAAATGTGAAGTGTAGCTGGGCGTTTTTATGAAATGTGACTCTAGCTTTTCACTAGACGCTGTTTTTTTTCTGTGCAGTTGGGGGAAAAGAAAAGCTTTTTCTTCACTCCAGTGGGTTTGGACATTGTGTATTCTAAAAGTGGGATCAGGAACAACAGCTGCCACATTTACATTCAAATGACTTTCAAGAGATCCTGCTTCGTAGTCTGGGCACCTATTCCCATGCAATTTCTCCAGGTACACTCCCTCCAATCTGGGATGCTGACTGCCAAGCTATTTTGCAACAACAATGGAGGGAACAAATATTATACTGCAATTCCATATTTTGCGTAGCATCCATTTACATTTTTTAAATCTTTTTTTCCTTCAGAGAAACAAGAGAAAAATAGTTGCTTGTAAAAGATTTTGCACTTTTAAGAATCATGTTTTTTATTGGCATCTCTGGATCCATGAACTTTGAAACTCTATGAAATATTTACATGTTGCATAAATTAAAGTGGAAAACAATGCTTTTAAAGGGACAATTGTCCCCAAAATTAAAACTCTTGTCATCATTGTTTCAAACGTTTTCAAAATTTTGAAGAAAGCTGGAAACCTGGAAACACTGACTTCCATAGTATTTGTTTTTCCTACTATACATTTCAGTGGTTACAGGTTTTAGCTTTCTTCAAAATATCATCTTTATGTTTAACAGATGAAAGAAACAAAGGTTTATAAGCACTTGACACAATAAGTTTCTTGACACTAGAGGTGTTAACCTACACTGGTCTCACGGTTCGGTTCGGTTATGATTATCATGCCATCGATTCGGTTCAATTTGACATCTCGGTGCATCACGATGCATTGATGAGGCTTTCAATCCACAGTTTTATATTTTCTTCACAGCACAGCAATTATTGTATTAAAATGTATAAATATATATATGTTCATCCATTCATTTTCTTTTTGGCTTAGTCCCCCCATTAATCTGGGGTTGCCACAGCAGAATGAACTGCCAACTTATCTAGCATTTGTTTTACGCAGCAGATGCCCTTCCAGCTGCAACCCATCTCTTGAAAACATCCATGCACACTCATTTACACTAGTACACTACAGACAATTTAGCCTACCCAATGTACCTGTACCGCATGTCTTTGGACTGTGGGGGAAACCGAAGCACCCGGAGGAAACCCACGCAAACGCAGGAAGAACATGCAAACTCCACACAGAAACGCCAACTGACCCAGCCGAGGCTCGGACCAGCAACCTTCTTGCTGTGAGGCGGCAGCACTACCTACCACTGCGTCGCCCTAAAATATTTATATTTACATACTATTTGTAATACAATTTTGTCCTTTAATACAAACAGTCAGACATATAAACTGTACCTTTAAACAACACGAGCATTTAAAGCAAATAATATAAACAAATATGAATATCCTGCTCGCTTTCTGATCCTTGTCTACCAAGTTCTCTTACGCCCATATGATTTGTCACATGCTCAACAGAAAGGGCTGCGATTGGCTCTAACGTGCTGCGCTCTTCACAGATGAGTGACACTGTGCCACAGTGTGTGTGTGAGAGAGAAAAGAGAGAGTTTACTTTCATTCTCTCAATCTCAGTGAAATAGAGGCTTCTGCTGTAAGTGTCAATGAAAGACTGTCCAGCAAACATACACGCAGTGAAACTGTGCACAGTTTCTGTGTTTTTAAGTAGTTAGAGCATTGTAAATACTCACGCTCGAGGCTACGCCGACAGCGCATACGAGATCAATGACGTCAGTACATAATAACCGGTTATGATTATTACTGAACTGATACAGAATTGTCCGCGTCTGCATCGTGGTGCACCAAAGAAACAATTAATTTTGACACCCCTACTTGACACATGTCTTTTCCATGTTAAAAGGACGTTTTGTCACTACCATTTGTGACAGTGATGTGAGGAATTTCTATTTTAGAAACAAATTCTATTTCCGCCATGTTGCGACAGAATAACAAAATATACTACAAAGACATTAGCCCCTTTCACACAGTGATGCTGGTAAATATCCGGAAAACTATTAGGTTAACATGTTATGGCTAATTAGGTACAATAAAGTAATCATGAATATTTTCATGGCATTTATTACTTTAGGTTAATTCATAGATTAAAGAATTGTAGGGTATTGTTCTTTGATACTTCATGCTTGTTCATTTACAGCATTATGGCTGTTTGTCCACCAAACTGTTTTTCCCTAAGCCAAGTGTATTATTTTAGTTTAGTTTTGGATGTTAAGGGAAATGCCACATTTTTTTAAACATCAGCCACAGGATTAGGTCCTGAGGGTCTATTTTTTCCTGTTAACAAATCTGACGATAACTGTTGGCTTGTATTTTATAAATGACCAAGGAACATGGAGTTAAGCTAAAAAATCTTCTTGAATGTTCTATTGAAGAAGAAAATTAGGTAACATTTTATTTAGTTATTAACTATTTTTAGTTTATTACAGGCCTATTATTAAGATATTGGCTGTTTATTAGTACTTATAAAGTATGAACTTCTTCTACATCTGTAGTCCTACCCAATACTTTAATCCAATGACCACCTAACTAGTTATTAAGAAGCAGCTAATCAATAGTTTATTGAGCTAAATGTATTAGTAAATATATTGTTAATAGTGATAATTATACCTTAAAATAAAAATTGACCCTAAATTACCTACATTTTGGGTGGTCTGAGCAATTCAACCACAATGTTTTCATTTCTGTCTGAACTATGAATTTTTCTGGAAAACACTGTTGACACATCCAATCCAAAATACCGGTAAATTCTGACATCATTAACCAGAAATTACCTCCAAATGGCTGCATTTGTATTTGTAAACATAGAAGCGGTCAGGCTTTTGTTGATGGTTTTTACTTTATGGTTTTCATATTTTTATTTAAAACTTTAGCATTCATGCACTTGCTTTGTCCCAGAGACATCGAAAGGTAGAAGCGCGAACCGCAGCTAAATGTTTACTTATTTGACTACATTGCAAATTCTGTGGATGGTTAAGTATTGTGAACAACAACAACATATGTGTGTGTGCTGGCGCTCACCGGAGCACTCCTTCACTTCACGCATCAAGCAACTGAAGCAGAGCTTGTGGGTAAACAAACAGCGATTCATCATAAGCATTTCATCAATATTTTTTTACACAGTTGTCATAAAAAAAAAACATAGAAACTTTATCTGACTAACAACTAGCAGCTAAATTTGTCTGGAAATTTTATTAAATTTTTTTCATAAACAGCGCAGATGTGAATGCTTCTGTATGTTCTGATTGGCTGGAGTAGACATCTCATGTCAGCGCGTTCTATGTGTGAACGCACTCTTTGCGGCAATTTCCGACAAACTTCTTTTTCCCAAAAATAGCCAGAACGAATTTACCAGTATTTTTGAAAAGGGCCTATTCACACAAACAGACTGGAAAATTGCCGGTAATTTTCTGGAAAGGTCTGTATGTATGAAAGAGGCTAAGGTACTGATTATGAGCTTTATTCAGTGTAAATGCTACCAATGTGAGTTTGAATACCATTTTACATGACATTTATTGTCATACTACTGAAAGCAGCCAAAGTTTGCTAACCTCAGATCTTGAAAATAAACTAGCGGACTGTTTGAAGGTGAAAGTCAAAACTGTGACTCAACAACATCATCAGTCTCTCTGTTGCCTATAAATAATATTAAAAAGGTTTAATGTCTATTAATTGGATTACAATTCTATACAATTTTGTTAAGAGTGCAGTGGCTGGTATTTACTGTAAATGTTTCTGTCATGTAGCATTGCGTTAATGCAGAGAGCCAAAGGGCTTGTCGCTGGAATCTTGTTGCATTGCGTGTAGTTAGGACACAGTGACTACGTTTACATAGACATCAATAATGGAATTATTTGCCTTAATCTGAATAAGATAACAAGGTGTTTAGGGTGATTAAGGTGTTTACATCAGTTGCTTTTTGAATGTTCTTTTCATGATCTCGTTTTACCTGTTATAGCACATAGATCGATTAACGTCCTTGCATAACCACAATTTCCATGTCATTTCAGGAGGTTTTATTCTTAATTCTATTACTTTAACTGCAGTTCAACAGTTTTATTCATGTCCCTGTGACAAACCAAGTTATTAGATGCGAGTATGAAGCAAGAACTGGTGTTTTAATGAAAATTTATACTGTAAACCGAATGGGGGAAAAAATACCTCTACATTTCACGATGTGTGCTTGTGGTCCTTTACTGACTTGGTAGGTGCAGAGAATTGTCTCAAACAGTTGTGTGTGTATGGAATATTCTGTCGCAAAATGTGGCAAAAAGTCCTGTAGGATGTAAATAGGCAAGTCTTAATTCCATGTCCAGATACCTTAATTCGATTTCTGTTTAGTTCGATTATGACTTTAGTCAGATTATTGTAGTAAAAAGTCTGTTTACATGGTAGACTCTTCATCAGAGTATTGTCTTAATAAGATTAAAATCGGATAATTGGTGTTCACATAAACAAACTCAGTGTTAGGGTGAGTAAATCGTTGATTAAACTAAAGTATCTCTTAAAAAAAGACAGCACTTTTCTTACAGTGGAAACTTTTTAAACCTGTCCATGTTTGACTACTTCCAGAAAGTCAAAAAGCATTTGGTTTGCTTATATAGTGTAAAAGGTTTACTGTCAGCAGTATTTGAAGCACAATACTCACTTTCCACTGCAATGTTGTGTGACAAACTTAAACATGAGCAGAACAACATTATCTCATGGCAATTGTTACCTTTTTAATTTAGTGGCTAATTCACATGAATTTGTACAATCTCATTCATACAATTTAGTACAATTTGCTCATCCCCCAATAACGTTTGGGTTTAGGGACAGGGTTGGGTGCAACGCCTCCGTTTTAAAATTGTACATTTTCGTTCGACTGAATTCGTAAGAATTTGTATAAATTACTAAACTGACAAAATGTACAATACTTACATTTCCTCACTACATGAGGCTGGAGCAGAATCTGCATAGGAACTTTTATTTTTTATTTTTTTTGCATATTGGACAACTCCTGATTGTGCAGATTTGCATTGGAATGGCTGGATTTTACTTGGAAATGATTGCAGAACAGCAGTAAATATGGCCTTGTCTTAACTCTTGGGTAAAAATAATCAAAACAAAACATTTATTATATATTTCTGTACAATTTAATTGTTATATTTACAGAATTTCACTGTGGAAATCTATTCAGTGTGTAAAATACAAGAAATTAAGACATCAAACAACGCAGTTTAGAATGTTTTGAGTATGAACAAACGATCATTGACCATTCATTTTTAGTCTTTTTAGATTAGTGGAATTTCTCCTGTAAAAATTTGTCTGAAAATGAATTTGTTTAATACTATTTTTAATAGTTAGCGGTTAATGCTTATTTACCATATTTTTGCACACTAACTTAACTGATTTATTACATTTAGGATAACTTTGCAGTTCAGAATAACACACTTTGTTTATTTATTTTTTATTATCCTAATAATTTAATTATGCATCTACTGTAAGTGCAGTTTAGTTAATTGCAAAATAGTTTCCTTTTTTTCACACAGTGCATTATATGTAATGATTCCTAAATTGACTTCACAGCATTAAAAAACATTTTATTTTAGTGTATGATTGTTGATTTAATTGGATAAAATAGCACATAAGTTTAATACAGATTTGTATTATGGTCATTGGTCATAATATAGAATTAACCAATGTAATTTTTAATGCTCCAAAGGAATTCCTTATAATAAAAATGTGCACAGATAAACCATTCCAGTAAAGTCTCATGAGGTTTGAAACAAGCGACCTCTGAGAAATTCGCTTTTCCATTGGTTTGTAAAAGAGAATGCATATCACCACTCCATCTTAGCTTAAAAGCCGAAGTTGTAGTGAAAAATAGAAGTTGAGACATTGAAATATTAGAACAAATGATGGGTTTGCTTTGGTTGACATGCGAACGCAATGCAGCCTTTGAACGCTGGGTAATTAATCAATTACTGGCCATTTGCCATTCCAGCAGTACTGTGCCAGAGCGAGGTCAGACTCCAGCTTTCTCCATTTATCCTTGTATACCGTGGCATTGTCTGTGTTGTTGGAGCAATGCTAATGCACCTCCTGGCCTGTAAATGACCTTATTACTCATCTCAGGAAAGAAAAGGATTTGCATGGATGTGTTTCATACCAACTGTTTTCCTTTGTTGGCCAATTGGTTGAATAGTTAGGTGATGAATGCTCTTTGCGATGTTGTGTTTTGATAACACTCTGCTTTTTGACCCAAATGATCTGCGTCCCACAGCCATGTGAGGTGGATGGATCCTGCATTCATTCACCCGCCCTTGTGCTGAGGTTTAGATGCTGCATTGGAACAGTGAAGTAAGTTTGATAATCTATTAGGAGAGAAAAAAAACAAAACTTTTGGTGTTGTCATTGTTTGGCAGAGCATAGCTGGAGTTGCTAGCATAATGCTAGACAAAGATCACATTTCAGGGGTGCTTTTTGTGCTGTGTGGTGATTTGAAAAGATGTTAGATGAAGCATTGCTTGATGTTTTCCTGTGTTTCTTATTTCCCTACAGATTTTCGTTCTTACAAACACTATGATTTTAACACAAGTATTACACTGGTTAATGATGTGAGGCTTGTGTTTTATTGTTATTATTATTATTTTTATTTCCCTAGCTTTTAAAATTAAATTAAATTAAGTTTAAGTTAACTACATTTTATTTTATTTAAAAGAATTACATACAAACACAACTCAGAATGGCTATACTGAGTATTTTTTTCTTTTCTTTTCTGTTTTCTATTTTTCTTTTCACTTTTTTGTGGGGCATTTGGTAAAAAATAATTGTTTGCATGTTGTTAGCAGTAAAATCTTAATAAAATCATGTATTTACAATTTTTTTAAAAAAAAGTAAGACACTTTTATACATATATTTCAAACCTTTAAATAGAAAGGTTATTGGAGTGAGGTGTATAAGAAAACTTTGTTAAATTGTATGCTAAGCTTATAAACAATTTTATTATTTGTGGGTGTATTTT
>CAIGQZ010000692.1:1145171-1168128 GCA_903798205.1 Danio tinwini
TATATATATATATATAATACTATCCTGTGATTTTTATTTTTTATATATTATGTATATGTTAATGTTGGATATACAATGTTGAGTTTGTATTATTTATCATTTGCATGTGTTTTTGATGCATAATGATTTTAAAAGCATTCAGGCGTAAGACATTGTCCAATTTTTTACAATGATTTATTTTATTAAATTCTTTATATTTTTATCATTCAATTACTGTACTTGAATACTGTTAGACTTGGGAAATGATAAAACACTTATTTATTTATTATTGTATTTATAGACTGTGCATGTAAATACTCAACACATGCAAATACAAAAATGCACAGCAAATAGCACAGACAATGACGAAAATGTGTCAGGGGACCCCAGAAATTGTATAGATTGGAAAAAGTAAACATCAGTTCATCAGTCATTGACTAAACACATGCATGGAAATCCTCACAACACATGCAAATACAGAAATGCACTGCAAATACATGGAGCTAATAATTCAAGAGGGCTAATAACTTGCAAACTTGTTAACTTTTGGCAAAATTTGCCGTTTTATCTTAGGTCATTTGTGAATCATGCACTGTAAAACCCCAAGAGTTAGGGTAACTCAAATCATTTGAGGAAACTGATTGCAACAAAACCATTTAAGTTCACAAACTAATCCTAACGAGTGCTGTGAACTTACTACATTTGAGTAAACGATGCAGTTTGAGCACAGTAAAACCCAATAAATGAAGAGAACTTAAACCAACTGAGTACTGTAAAACCCATTAAGCTAGGGCAACTCAAACCGTTTGAGAAAACCGATTGCAACAAACCATTTGAATAAAAAAAAAAATCTATATGAGTACTGTGAACTTACTCCATTTAAGTCGAAGTAATGAGGTATTTAATTAACTCATTACCTTCAACACTGAGTTAAAAATCTTTGCAAATTAGTAGAATTAACTTTCAGTAAATTTTGAGTAAACTACACTCATTTTAGTTGATAAAGTTAACAGTTGGGTTTTACAGTGTGTAGATCTGTAAAACATATTTTTGAGGTGTGTGGATAGATGAATGGGGGTGGGTCTAATCACAAAGGCAAGCAAAAGCATGTGTGACAGGCTTATTAACCAGAAGAGTGAGTGCAGCTTCAATCCCAATCAGAAGTGCCCAAACCAGCCATGGGTCAGCACTAGCGCGGGTTGTTACTTTTTCAAACTGTAAATTTTTAAAACACAAACAACTTAATAAACAGCACAAATTAAACATCAAACATTTTTTATATTTAATATAAAATAGTTTTTATACTTTTTAAACATTTTAAAACTTTAAAAAATATACAATTATTCTGTTTTGTTTTAATGCAGAATTTGAAAGTGAATATATTTTTTGCCTGATAGTAAAAAAAAAAAACCACACACACACACTTTCTGTAGCAATGTTTTGTTGTTGTATTAAATTACTTTTTCATTTTTTTTTTTCCAAATTATTTTTCTTTTCTTTTCGGGAACACATTTGGAAAGCCGCTTGACTGTGAAATTGAAATTGTGGATAAAACCAAGTGTTTATGAACCCTTCAAAATGAGCCCAAAATGGTGTTCTTCCATATATGGTGGTATTTTTCTTGCTTTTCTTCCTTGCTTTCTTTTTCAGTATGGTAGCATAATCACTTGGCTTCCTAATCATTTATTCAGATTTGCATGCATTGTTTATGGAACGGTGAAAAAAAATGTTATTGCTTCTTAATGTGTTGATTCATGTTTTGTGTGAATGTCCCTTAAACAAAGTAAAAAATATATATATATACTGTACATGTATGATAACATTTGTAAAAATTCTATATTCAAGTCCTATTGGGATGATCCTGCTTATTAGTTCCTAAATCACTATTATAAAGTAATATGTGTAATGAGATGAGACTTTCTTTCTTTTACAGTTTTGTTTGTTTGCTGTTAGTTTTTGCTGTTTCTTGTATTTACAAAAAATATCGCTTTAATAATAATAATAATAAAAATAATAATAATTATTATTTTATTTTATTTTATTTTGCAGGACAGCCTGAATCTGACACATTTTATTGAATCCCATTATAACTGTTAGTTTTAAACATAGCTATCTTTTATGCTCAATGAGAAGAAAGTTTCTTCTGATGTAATTTAAAGACTCTGGAGCGCTGTCAAATGGCAGAAAAAAAAAACCCCTCTGTCTGTAAAAGTCATCCATCGATCTTCTTACCTTCAGTGCTTTCAGAAATCTTGTTCAAAACACGACCACGGAGAGAAGAAAGACAAAGGGTGAACAAATGGAGCATGTACAGTACATGTATCAAAGACAGAGGGTCTTAAGGAGAAATCAGCTCCGTTTCTGAAATGAAGGACATGCTAAGCCATCTAATACAACAGCAATTATGCTCACACAATTAAAAGGCTTACTGAGGAATTTGGCCCCGGCGCAGGGGCCCGTTCTCATAAAAACAGTGCACTCATGCGGAAACACTGCACAGATAATTATGGCTGACCATTTGAGAAAATTGAATCCGCTTCATAAGTGAGAAATGCGAGTGAACAATGGAAAAGATCGACCGCACAGAGACCCTCTTATGTGACCCAGTACAGAACTGGATTATTAAATTAACAGATAGATAAAAACCAAATGAACTAAAGATTAACTTTTTGTTTCTCTTTTTTTTTCCTGTTGTGTTTTGCTTATGGATCTTGTTTTATTTCTCATGTTTTCTTTTTTTGTCTTGTTTGTTTTTCTTTGGTTTCTTGTTTTGATTGCTTCTTGTTTTGTTGTGTCTATTCTTTGTGTTTGGTGTATTTATTTATTTGTTTAATTTAAATTGTATTCATTGTGCAAATGTTTTGACTGAGTTCAGCTTGGGTTAGGTTAAGTAAAAAAAGTGTTTTTCAAAAAATAATTTGGTTTCTTCTTTAGCTGGTTACTGTATTGTTGTTTTGTCTATTTTTTGTGGGCTTATTCTTATTCTTATTGTTTTCTACTTCTTCTTTTATTACTTTTTTTCTTCAATTTCTTCAAATTCTGTCTTGATTTGTGTACTGTTATCAGATTTTGGTGTCTGCGCGCTCCATTTTTGAGCATTTTCCAGAAAACGACTTACCCAAATAAAAAAATGTCTGTAGCTCTTGAACCCTGTGGTCTGTGTTCACAAGTTTGTTTTTGTTTGAAACTAAACATTGGCTAGTTTAGCAGCCAAGGGTCAAAATAACTCAAATAAGTAAAGAAACAGAGTAAAACATGGTAAAATGTAGGTGAACGTGAATTGTGATTAGTTTCATTGAAACTCACTAGAAGAAAGGTAGATGAGACTATCAGGATAATGGCATGAAAACACCAGGAAGATAAAGCTAAATGTCGTACCATGTTTTGATTCAAATTTCAGGATGATACTCCCAAAAATGTAGCTTTGTAAGCTTTCATAAAAATAAAAAAAAGGCTAGGCGTCCTTTCTAAAAAGCCATTTGAAAAATGGTTGAATATTTGTAATAAACAAAAGTAATAAATTCTACAGCCATGGCCAGATGGCCTGTATTTGTATATCATCATTGCCAGTTAAGATAAATAAATATCTTTTGAATGTGCATTGCGTCACGGTGGTGCAGTGGGTAGCATGATCACCTCACAGCAAGAAGGTCGCTGGTTCAAGCCCCGGCTTGGTAAGTTGGCATTACTGTGTGGAGTTTGCATGTTCTCCTCGTGTTCGCATGGGTTTCCTCCGGGTGCACCGGTTTCCCCCACAAGTTCAAAGACATGCGCTATAGGTGAATTGAATAAGCTAAATTGGCCGTAATGTATGAGTGTGAAAGAGTGTGTATGAGTGTTTCCTGGTGTTGGGTTGTGGCTGGAGGGCATCCGCTGTGTAAAACAAATGCTGAATATGTTAGCGGTTCATTCCGCTGTGACGACCCCTGATTAGTAAAGGAAGTAAACCGAAAAGAAAATTAATGAATGAATGTGCATTTTAACAGATATTTTTCCATACCATGTGGCTCAGGAGTAGAGATGCAACAGTTAACCTATTTAACTATTTACTGCACTTTAATTTGTTACGGTTATTAATTGTAAAGGCTTCTCCACACTGCCTTTCCTCATGGACCAAAACCTCTGCAATTAAACAGTTATTCAAACTGTGCGCTAGTTTAAAGTTCCGAGCTTGTACACCAAGGCTAATATAGTGCTCAGCGTAATTGAGTACACCCCATTTTGAAAATTAATTTTTTTTTATCCATTTCTCAGTGAATATAGGCAATGTATTTTGGTGCATTTAAATAAAACTAATTTATTAAACAGATATTTTTCTTAAAATATTATTTTAGTAACCAAATATATTTAGAAATTAAAAGATAATACAATTAAATACAAGCAAAATATTGCAATTACAACCTACCAAATTTCCACTCAATTTTTTAATTTTTTTTGCTTCTCTTGATTTTTACTCATTTTTAAATTTGTATTTAATATTTTTCTATAACATATACATTTAAGTACACTTATTTGGACCTTTATCGCAAGTTACATTTAGTCAGATAAGCTCCAGATTTGTCTTTAGTGCTGACTAATCTAATGTATATTCAAAAATATAATATTGTATAGCTTCCTATTAAAAATATAAATTTAAAAGATACATTTGTGGAGGGTGTACTTGCAGTATATATGCTGAGCACTGTGCGTGCGCAAACTGGATTATTCAATTCAACTTATGTTTAATTATATAGTGGTTTTTAGTAGGGCTGTGTATTGGCAAAGGCCTCACGATTTGATATATATCACGATACATGGGTCATGATACAATATATCACAATATTTTGCAATACAATAAATATTATGATATATTGCAATAGTTTGTATGAGTATGTGTGTCACATATTGACAACCTGATAAAGTCGGCTGACAAATTAAAATTCCAATTCCAATTTATTTTCCATCCATTCTAATTCATTAGAACTGCACAGTGTGATTGAGCTATATACAGTTGCAATCAGAATTATTGAACCCACTTTGAATTTTTTTTTTTTTTAATTATTTCCCAAATTATGTTTAACAGAACAAGGACATTTTCACAGTATGTCTGATAATATTTTTTCTTCTGGAGAAAGTCTTATTTTGTTTTATTTAGGCTAGAATAAAAGCAGTTTTTAATTTTTAAAGCCCAATTTAAGGTCAGCATTATTAACCCCTTTAAGCTATTTATTTTTTCCATAGTCTACAGAACAAACCATCATTATACAATAACTTGCCTAATTACCCTAACCTGCCTAGTTAACCTAATTAACCTAGTTAAGCCTTTAAATGTCACTTTAAGCTGTATAGAAGTGTCTTGAAAAATATCTAGTCAAATATTATTTACTGTCATCATGTCAAAGATGAAATAAATCAGTTATTAGAGAATTATTAAAACTAATCTTCTCTCCGTATAACATAAATTGGGGAAAAAATAAACAGGGGGCTAATAAATCAGGGGGTTGAATAATTCTGATTGCAACTGTATATTGCAAAGCTTACAGATGGCATTTTTTTTTTTTGTCTAATCCAGTACTTCCTGGTATAGCGTTAAAACAAAAATGCAGCCACACGTCAGCTCAAAAAGCTGGAGGCACCTTTATATTTTCTGCCATGCTCATTCTTGCTTACTTCTGATACCATACTACTTGGTGTTTTGTTATTGCCAGTTAGCGACATCTACAGGAGCGGAGGACAACTTTGGCACAACTTGAATCGATACTTGAGGTTGGACTATCGATACACTATCGTAAAAGAAATTATCACGATAGTTAGATGTATCTATATTTTTGCACAGCCCTACTTTTTAGGGCTGCAGGATTCTGGCTAAAATGAGTATCATGATTTTTTTTTTTTATACTTAAAATTAGGATCACAATTTTCTCACATATTTGTAGTTGTTAAATAAAAGTTAATATGAGTAGGCTATACTTATTGTTCATTCTCAAACATATGGTAAAACAACTCTAATAATATTAGGTTTATGTGTAGGTCTACTGTTGGTTAAAATGCTAAATTTTGTATAGACTTGGAATGGTGGACTTGAACAGACTTTCAATGTCCTGTTTGTTAATTCACAGTAAAGTGATGGCATCACTATTCATAATTCTAAAATATTATGTTTGAGACATATGCTTGTCATTTGTCATTGAGAACATTATTAGACCATTTTTTTTCACTGGTAAAATTAGACATTTGTCATTATCAGATTCCTTCTTGCAATATATTTAAGATTATATAAGCTAGAGTAGTTATACTGATAAAGTAAACATTTATTCTCATGGGCGACACTATGTGTTATCTATGAAAGAAAAAAACATGTCAATGCTTGTCGTAATCATAACTGTAAAATGCGTTATGATTATTTAAATAATGTGCACACCGGTTTCACTTTCACTTCCGAGTGCGACTCATGGCTGCCGACAAAAACACACACATGCAAATCATACCTCCCACACGGCCCTCAAACGATCCCTCTGTGCAACAAACTGAACGTTATTTACAACTATATTAGATGTTATTCACAACCTATGCAGGTTCTGTTCACTGAAGTTGGTGTGCATGGTAGTAAACAAGCAGCTCGCGGTCAGCTCACGTATGATTTCGTGGCCGCGAATACTGTACATCCTTACTTTAAGACAGACATTATATTTTTGGATGAATTATTCCTGATAAATACAGTATGTGACACTTTTAATGCCATTTGAAGGCATCCATGTTGCTGTGAAGACTTGTGCGACCGCCAAATGCTTCTCTCCTGACCTTGAAAATAAAGTTGGCTAAATCGTAGAAAAGCTGAATTAAGGGTCAAATTGAGATCACAATCTTTTTTTTTCGATTAATCGTGCAGCCCTAGCGCTTTAACAATATAGATTGTGTTAAAGCAGCTTAACATAGAAGTTGTAGTAAATTTTAACTGCTTCAGTCCTGTTTTCAGAGTTAAAGTTCAGTTCAGTGTGGTTTAAATTTCACTGCTGAAAGTCCAAACGCTGAAGAGCAAATCCATCGATGCCCAGCTCCACAAGTCCCAACAAAGCAAGCCTGTGGTGACAGTGGCAAGGAACAAACTTCACCAATTGACGAAAGTGAAGGAAAAAAAACAGGCTCTGTTGGGCATGACTATTTCTCCTCTAGCCAAGCTTCTAAAGGCTGATTTTAACTATGGCTGAGGCTATTAAGGGAAGTATCATTCACATATCCCGTCTTTATACGCGCAAGTTCGCTATTTCCAAAGTTACTTCATATTGGGATTGATGTGCACATAGCGTGCAAGCTTAAGCTTAAAAGGGTCACAAGATAAGAACGGACCAGTCAGTCTCAAACTTTGTATGGAATATACACATGAGAAAAAACAAGAAAAATACCAAACAATTTTGTACTATAGTTAATCAAAAGTGCCTTTCAGAACTACATTTGTTCTCTTTAAAAGGGAAATACTTAGCCAATATGTAGCTTAGATTTACATTAGACAAATATATATTTTTTATTTATTCTCATTTTTTATTTATTTATTTATTAATTGTTCTGTCATTTATTGTCACTGTAAAATTATTACTTATGTTTAAATGTAAAAAAGAAATCTACTTATTTTTAAGTAAAAAAAAAATAACTATTTTTTTTTATTATTATTGTTTAATGCTGTATTAATTGGTTACAGAGAAGCAATAAATAACACTTTGAAATGTAACCCTTTACGTACCCCACCAAGAAAAAAACTGGATTTTTGGATTGCATTTCTTAACTCCTAATCTCGCTAGTTAACACACTCAGTGCATTTTTTTTCCAACACATCCCATAATTTCTAAAATATCAGCCTCTACCAAATGGTGATATGTCGGTTTATGGTAAAAGTACTGCAATTAATACATATACTATGAAAAATCTGAAAATATAAAGTGTGGGACCAATTTATAAAAAAAATATTCAGAATAAAATAATTTGTAATACCAAATCATATTTAATTTTTGAAGTATGCCTTAAAATATATCAGATTCTCATTTATAATGTTTTTTTTTTACAATAAAATTAAAATCAAGTGTAGTAGTGCAAAAGGGTTATGTTTGTTTGATTATTATTAAGTCTTTTTTGTAAACCAACAATGTTACGTGTGTGTGTGTAAGTTATTCTTTAAATTACTTTAACAATCATTATTTAAAACAGTAAAAACATAGTCAACCGTTGAAAAGGATGAGTGTTTATAGTATTTACTAGACTAGTAGTGTTTTGAAATTAATGAATGCATGATAATCATGGTAACTGTGAAACCATGATTATTCCTCAGACTATAATCTTAAAACCAAAATCTATAATCGTTGCATTCCTACTCAGGAGTGTTAATTTATGCTTTGACTGCCATTATGGTATCTCTGTCTATTTTGCGACAACTTTAGATGTTAAAAAGTTATTTAAATATATATATATATATATATATATATATATATATATATATATAATTATCGTTTTTATGTTTAGACATGCCAAAAATGACTTATTAGGCTGGTCATCATAATGAATGTACAAAAACCAAGTATTGAGCAACGACTACTTTCTCTAATGCTGTACATATTTATTTTTAAGTGTGCTGTCCTTTTTTTTTGTTCCAAAAATAACCATGCTTAAAATAGTGGTGTTTCAACAGCAGCATCTAGCTTGAAGTGCTAAATATGAAGAGTATATGTGCTGTAAATATGGAGAATGAGCTCCGCTTTGACTGGCGGCTCTTGTTCGTTTGTTTGTTTATTTCTTTGTAGTGGTGTCAGTCGTAACGCACGGAGGGAGAATATCAGCACTTTGTTAAGGCCACTTCACTAAGTCTTGAGCCAGTCAGACAGAAATATTGATCTGCTCTAATTTGCTTTTAAACCTCCCACGCTTCATTCTTTAGTCCTCGCTCTCTCTTTCTCTCTAATACTACTCAGTGTATTTGGACTGGCCTACTATAATGGTGCTGTATTTTTGCTGAATTAAGTATAATCTCTACACACAAAGTCTGCAGGTGTTTTGAATGCATGATGTGTTTGACGCTAGTAAGCGGTTCACAGTAAATGTCCAGCATGGTGTATGGTCTTATTTAAGCTTGTTTGTCACAACACAGGATCATTAAAACTAATGTGAGTCATACTCATCCTACAATGTATAAACTCACTCAGCTTATGTTAGGTTTCTTTATTTTTGGTAACACTTTATTTGAAGGGGTTTTCATAAAAAATGTCTTGAAACCTGTATAACGTCAAATGACGCATCATAAATATGAATGAGATTTTATGCTTGCTTTGATTGTCAACTGTCATAAAGTGTCATTCAGTCAGCTTTGTCACTGTAAATGCACAGATGTCATTGTTTCAGATGTCTTTATGATAGGTTGACAAACAAATACATCACAACCTCACAACAACTTGACATTAACAAGACAACATAATTTCTCAGTGTCTTTGTCATTGCAACTTGACAATATTAAAATGGTGTCAGGACAGTCATGTTTATGACCGATTTATGACAAGTTATTTTCTCTCGTTTAGGTCATGTTGTCATGACAAAGACAGATTGTGATGTATTTGTTTATGTTGTTATTATAGCAAAGATATCTGGATAAAAGTAATTTATTCCAGTTCAATTACATAACTGAGCTAATGAAACTTCATAAGCATGTACAAAATTAAATTCAAATTCATGATATACAGTTGAAGTCAGAATTATTAGCCCCTCCTTAGAATTTCTTTTTTATATATTTCTCAAATGATGTTTAACAGAGCAAGGATATTTTCACAGTATGTCTGATACAATTTTTTCTTCTGGAGAAAGTCTTATTTGTTTTATTTCGGCTAGAATAAAAGCAGTTTTAAATGTTTTAAAATCCATTTTAAGGTCAACATTATTATCCCCTTTAAGCTACATATTTTTTTTTGTCTACAGAACAAACCATCTTTATACAATAACTTGCCTAATTACCCTAACCTGCCTAGTTAACCTAATTAACCTAGTTAAGCCTTTAAATGTCATTTTAAGCTGTATAGCAGTGTCTTGACAAATTTCTAGTAAAATATTATTTAATGTGATCATAGCAAAGATAAAGAAATCAGTTATTAGAAATGAATTATTCAATTTATTATGTCTAGAAATGTGTTAAAAAATCTTCTCTCCGCTAAACAGAAATTGGGGAAAAAATTAAACTGGGCTAATAATTCAGGGGGGCTAATAATTCTGACTTCAACTGTATGCCATGTATTGTTTATAAAGGTTGTTTTATGTCTTAAGTTCTTATGAACACCCTTCAAGTAAAGTGTTTCCTTATTTCTTTTCTATCTTTTTTGCTTCGATTTGTTTTAAACTTCTTATTTTGTTACAAGATGGTTGTAGTGTTTAGTTTTGCGCTTATTTTGTTTCATGTTTTTTTTTGTTTGTTTTAATTTATGTTGAATTTGTTTCATGATTTGTTTTGCTTTGTGTTTTTTGTTGTTGTTGCTTGTTTTGTTTGCTTCTTGTTGTATTTCTTTTTCATATTGTTTCTTGCATTGCTGTGTTTTTGTTTGTCTTGCGTTGCATTAGGCATTTTATTTTGGTTTGATTTGTTTACTTTTTGTTTGTTTTTTGTTTGTTTTTTTGTTTTGTCCATTTTTTTGTGTGTATTTTGCTTGTGTGTTTATTTTCCTTGTGTTTTTTGTTTCTATTTTCATTCTCATTCTGAAAATCTGCCCCTATATACATTTCTGGAAATTGCGTATTATGTAGCCAGAAGTATGCATGACTGCATTTCGTCTTTAAAACGAACATTACTGGGCGGTATGATGCCGTTCCTTTTCACGCTTACCAGCTGACCACTTGCCTCTATATGGACGGCTGTTACTAGTTTCTCCAGTGGCTCATCATGTACGTTGGCAGACTGTTGTGGCGCATCGTTGACAGCGACAGCGGGATTCGAGTCCGGCAAAGAATGGTTCCAGAATGCAGGACAAAGGCAAAAATAAAAAAATAAACAAGTAAATAATTTGATTTTGATTTACTTTTGAAAACACTGTTGGTTGGGTTTAGGGAGGGAGAACAGTGGGTCAGTCGATCGGTCGGTCAGTCAGTCGACATGGGCCTCTGGTAGATTCGCAAAAACAAAAACTGCAAAAAATGTAGATCCTGGAACGTGTTTAGCGCTCTCCAGAAATGTATATAGAGGTACGTATTCTTGCTTTGTGTTAGTTTTTGTGTTTTTTGTTTCTTTATTTTGTATTTTGCTTATTGTTTTTTCATTCTTTTGTAACTTAGTTGAGTCTATAGCTCAAAGCTGGCTCTTTATCTGATAGGAAAGACAAACACTGTCGCTTCTTTACAATAAATTAGACTTTTACATCTTTCCTTTCACCAGTGCAGTACTTGCTGAATTAAGTGTGCACTGTAGATTACCTGTCCTGCTTCATTTATCTCAAAACTTTAATGCTTATGGTTAACGATTGTGAAGAAAACTGCAAATATGAGCAAAACATAACAGGCCTGCTTGCCTTAGCAAATCGCACTAATAAGAAAAACATGTATGTTTCTCTTTCTGCTGAAGCAGCCGTGAAGATCGATTTCAGCAATAAAACGCTCTCTGACATGTTCACTGAAGAAACTTTATTAAACTGCAAAGTAGAGGGAATTGGTAAATTGGCCTAGCATGGCTAGCCGGCGGTGCAGCGTCTCTCATCGCTGTGCTTCTGTGAATCTGGCTCGCGTTCAAGGCTCGGTGCGCGAACGGCTAAAAAGGTTTCGAAGGGCCCGGACCCTGTGCTGAGAGGGACTTGTCAATATATTTTGCGAGCATTTGGCAGCAAAGTGGAATGATGGCTCTCGAGGGGACTGGCCTTAAGCTGTTTCTCTATAAATATTAATCAGACCCACAAGCCTGCTGGAAGGAGGATCAGCGCTTTCGCCTTGTGTCATTGACTGAGCCATCAAGGATAGGTGTGGTGACATTTACTGATCGCTCTCAATAGGCCTTTTTATTTTACAAGTCACTCTGGGAATTCATTAATTAAGCAATTAATAACACATTTTATAATAACATAATATAAATAATGATTATTATTGTTATTGTTAATACTACTACTAATGATGATGGCTTACATGGTTCGGGACTTGTGGAGCTGCGCAATTGAATGATGATGAGTGGCTAAGCTGTTAGCATGGTTGCAACCAAGAATGTTGCTGGTTTGATTCCTGACTGGACTAGGAGACCAGACTTTCTGTGAGGTGTTTGCATGTTGTCCCTCTGCCTGTAATTCTTTCTTGTTGTTACTGTATAGATCTTTTTGAGGGATTTAAACAACAAAATATTTCCCAAAGTATTTCCTGTTTTACATTTTTAATTTCAATTCTGAGAATCTGAGAATCCAAAAAATAGCCACATATTGATAAATAATGCTATGATAGCTGTTTTAACATTAAGTTATGATTAAATAAATACTGCAAAGAGGAATGGGCATAAATTCCCAAAGACAGGTGTGCCAAGCTTGTGGCATCATATTCAAAAAGACTTGAGGCTGTAATTGCTGCCAAAGGTATCAACAAAGTATTGAGCAAAGGCTGTGAAAACTTATGTACATGTGATTTTTCAGTTTTTTTATTTGTAATAAATTAGCAACAATTTCAAAATTGATGAAAGAAAAATGATACAAGAAAATAAACTTATACTTAAATATGCTTATAATTTATATTATACCAAGTAGTTACTAATTTTCACAAAACTAGCAAACAAAGTCCAAAATAACTTGTTATAAATCTGAAACTTTAGTAGAAAGTGGAAAATACATCAATAACCCCCAACTGCTGTGTGTTGTGTTGTGTGTGTGTGCCCCTGCTGGCTCTGAAAGTGTGTTATTTACTGTAGGTTAAGAGTTCAGTCCTGGACTGCAGCGCTGCATTTGTGTGTTTGACTCCTGCATATGTGACTGCAGTAAAGCTGAGCCATTAATCCACGTCTGCAATGAATCCCAGGAGGCAGTGCTGCAGTTCAGCACGTCTGTAGACCAGCTCTCATCTGCAGCGTCTCTGTAAACATGCAGATTCACTAATTACTGTTAGCTCAGAAAAACACAGCTTCAACACTACCTGGGCTTTAGGTCTGAACAACAAGGCTGTGTTTGTGTCCGTTGTTTTCTTTCTTTTGTAGTTGATCCTGCTTAAGTGAAATACTGTAGGCTAAGTGATTGTTGAAGGATTTAGGGGATGTGGACAATGCAGATTAAAAACTGAATCTAGTAAAGTTACAGAGGGAGTAGAAAATATATTCTACAAAGTTTGGAAAATATAAAAAAATAAACAAAAAAATGCAATTAATATAAAAATAAATACAATAAAACATTGTAATAAAATAATAAAATGTGTAATTATATAGACAAAAAATCTAATAAATAGAAAGAAAAAGCAAAAAAAAAAATAATAATAACTGCAACAGAAATAAAACTTTGATTGAATATAAAAAACATTATAAAGACATGTGAAGAAATAACTTGGGACAAAAATGTGAAAAAATAACACTTGCATTAAAGTTAAATGCAAATAATTTCACAATAGATAACTAAAGCTACAATAAAAGATGTATAACTATATAGAAAAAGTAATAGAAATAAAAAATAACTTTATACTAAATATGGAAACTAAAATTCATTATTAATTTGGATGAATATAAATATTAATGTGGATGAATCTAGAAACATAACAAAAAAGAGGTGAAGAAAATAATTTGGGAAATAATAAAATGGAAGAAAATACTGTGAAGAAAAAAAAAACACCTGAAGTTAAATGCAAATAATTTCACAATAGATAACTAAAGCTACAATAAAAGCGAATAACTATAGAAAAACAGATAAATAGAAAGGAAAAAATTATGGAACGATACTAAATAATGGAAACTAAAATTCATTATTACACTGACAAAAATTTACTTATTCATTTACTTAAAAAAATCTAATGATTTCTTTTGCATGATTTTATTTTGTAGATGAAACAATAGGCCTTGTAGAACTTAATTTTATTTTGACAAATATAAACATTTTCACATAAGCTTAACTTTACGTTTTCTATTTCTCTAACCATTATTTTGTGTGCATGATCTACATAACCTAATAAGCTTAGTTAGTAGTAATAGTTTAAATTTTTTTTTTATATTACAAATTTTAAGTAGGAGTAGACTTCTCGTACAAAAACATAAGCTAGCAATTTGGTAGTAAAGAAATGACAGGTTATGTGAAAGTTTACAGGTTTTATTTTTTCTTTTTTTTCTTCAATGCACATTTCAACACACCGATCATTTTTACTCCATCAAAACATATAAAATGATGGAATACAAATGACTTTTAAAATTGATGGTACAGACTATTTTCTATGCAATAGTGCAGACAAAACATCTTTACAGAAAGCTACACTTGGATTAAGGAAATTCGCAATGTGCAAAAAATAAATAAAGTGTGTGTGTGTTTATGTATATACAGTATGTGTGTGTGTGTGTATATATATATATTTTTATATATATATATATATATCGCCTCACAGAAAGAAGGTCGCTGGTTCGAGCCTTAGCTGGGTCAGTTGGCATTTCTATGTGGAGTTCTCCCCGTGTTGGCTTGGGTTTCCTCCGGGTGCTCTGATTTCCCCCACAAGTCCAAAGAAATGTGATATAGGTGAATTGAGTAGGCTAAATTGTCCATAGTGTGTGAATGAGTGTGTAGGGATGTTAAAGTTGACTGATGGGTTTTTACAGTGTATAAAACACGTAACAATCTACCAATTCAATAAAGAAAAATATAGCACTTAAATAAACAGCGTTTGTTTGTTTTCCGATGAGTCAAACTGCATTTAGGTGTACAGCAGCTGAATAATCAAATGTACAATAATACTGCAGTCTTCAAAGTTACAAACAGTACAATTTCTTATAGGCCTGAATGTTTTTAAAACCCTTATAGTCACAGGCCTCAAAAACACATTTGTGAAATGATAAATTGTAATAAATTATATATGGTAATAATAATTACTATTCGATATTGATGCTAAAATTATATATTGTGCAGCCCTACTTTTTGGTATTAAATGAATCATTTGTCATTTGTATGAATCTTGTATCTCTTTCCTGAAAAATAAACAAATGTAACCTGAATGGGGAAAAAAGTGAATAAAGTTAGCAAAGATCACTGTGATCTCTCCTAAAAGTGGTGTTGTTCTGCTGCATGCACAGATGAATAGAGATATGTAATTATGTTTCAGTGGCACAGTAAGGCCTATAAAAAGCTTGGCCATACATAATGCATTGTTGGCTGTCAGAAGAGTTTATCCTTTCACTTTTTCCCCATACGAAGAGCCTGACACCACTAAGGAAAAATGACCTTTAAAAGAGAAGCACTTCCATTCCCCCGTCCCGCGTAATGCTGCCATGCCTGTCTTTTTAGAGGAATCATCCACTTGACCCAGAAAAGAAGCAGAAAAAATCTGATCTTAAAGGATTGCCTCGTTATTTTCAATATGCATGCAATTTTAGTATCTTTTGTTGCTTTATTTATGTTTTTTCCATTTTATTTTTATTTTATAAAAGAAAGTTAAAGATAGAAAAATAGTAGTTGATTATTAAAGTTTTGGAATTAAGGTTTAAAAATGAAAATCAGTTCGAATGTTTATGTGTTTGCCTTTTGTTTTTGCAGTCATACAGGAAAAAAACTATATTTATTGAGTTATATTTATTGACTTATACATTAACTCTCTGCCTCCAATTCTAATGAGTTATTGGTTATCGCCGGTCATCAATTCCATAGCAGCGTATCTCTGTTTTGAAGACAAGATACAAAACAAATGGCTTTCATGACATATATTTTGTAAGTGAACATTAAAAACCATGCTGCATGCCGGACTAAGCACACTTGTTTTATGTGTGATAACAATCTGTCATAGCAGATTGTAACTCACAAAGAGCTTATGAAATGTGTTAAGTAAAAAGTTCTCTCTGCTCAGAATTACAAGATCTATGTCAAGGAGACATAATTGTACACTTTAAAATGGTGTAATAATGTAATAGTTGAGAATGTCAACAATATTCTTAAATGCTTTGCCATTTTAATGGTTGCAGTATGTGACATCATGCCATGTTTATGGTTTGTGTTGTGTTAAACTTTGTGTGTGTGTGTGTGTGTGTGCGTGTGTGTGTGCGTGTGCGTGTGTGTGTGTGTCAAACTGTACCAGAGTCTGCATGCAAATTGACTGAATCTGTCACCTTCATCACCCCTATGTTAATGCGCATTTTAAAGAATCGCATGAGAAACATGATTAAAATGCTCAATTTTAGGCTTGCTTGAGGTGGTTTTGGACTTGTGCGAAAAAGGATTAGTGTGAATGATGGGAAATGGGAACACATTTGTTGAATTAAATGATATAGCAAAAATTACACCCATGTGACTCAATTATGCTTGCCTTGTTTACTGTTGGCTATTAGGCTACCAATACTACAGTCGAAATTCTCATTTGGGATTTTTATTTTTTGGAGAACTTTGAAACGGTTTGTTTCACAATAGGATGGAAAACGGGCTTGAGAAACTCGTATTTACAGCTGTTTGCAACATGTGAAATTAAATGAACTAAGAGTGTTCACAAATTTGTTTTAACCTTGAACCAAGCCTGCCAATAGTGTTATTCTGTATCTCCTTTGAAACATATGCTCTTTAGTATATCTCCATTGACTGAAAAAGATCTCCAAAATGTCTGTCTGTGTGTTTGGCATCCTTTTTAGTTAAATATGAAGTAGAAATGTGCATTTTTTTTCTTCTTGGTAATTGAACAATTCTTTGAATAGGAACTGACTATTTCAAGCTTCGAAAGACTGCGAATGCGCTTTCAATTGGTCATTTTCGTTTTTCTTATAAACACGCCAAAGAGAGCTTTTGATATTGTCAGTGAATAACAACCCAAAGTGCTCCTTTTATTCTTAAAATTATCTCCTGCAATAGGTTAACATCTATCCAAGGTCAAAACCCTTTATATTTAATAATTTGCACTGGAGTATCACCTTGGGTTTCACAGCATCTGAAACGGTTGGTTCAAGGATATAGTCTCTTAAAAACACCAGCCTACTCAGCTCTGATTGGCCAGATGGCTCTGCTGTGTTCTAATTGGTCAGATGACCCAATCGGCTTTGATTGATAGACTACTTGTATGTCAGAAACCAAATGTCCAATATAAAATCTGAGTTTTGATTTGAACTTGCAAGCATAGTGATATGAACAGTATGTGTTTTACGAAAAAAAAAGAAGAAAAAAAAGAACAGTTGGTTTTACCAAATCATTTTAAACTTGGAATTGCAGCAAACTGGATTTGCTTTCATGGTGCAGTAAACAACACAACCTGAGCTCTTTTAGTTTCAGCTACAGCTACATTAAACATATGCTGTTCACAGGTGGCTTATGAAGACCATAGACTTATAGAATTATTATTATAGAAGTATACAGATTTCTTACAAACTAACAAAAGGATTGCAAATCAGTTTAGCGTATATATGATGCATGCATTAAGGGTTGGACGTGGTCAGCAATAATACTTAGGTAGGCTGTGGCGTTGACATAATGCTCAATTGGTACTAACAGGGCCAAAGTGTGCCAAGAAAATATCCCCCACACCATTACACCACCACCAATAGCCTGAATCGTTAATATAAGGTAAGATGGATCCATGCTTTCATGCTGTTGATGCCAATTTCTGACCCTTGAAATGTCTGACCCCAGAAATTACGACTCATCAGACCAGGCAACGATTTTTTTCAATCTTCTTTTGTCCAATTTTGATGAGCCTATGCAAATTGTAGCCTAAGTTTCCTGTTTTTAGCTGACAGGAGTGGCACCCGGTTTGGTCTTCTGCTGCTGTAGCCCATCTTCCTCAAGGTGTGACATGTTGTGCATTCAGAGATGCTTTTCTGCATACCTTGGTTCCAACAAGTGGTTTTTTGAGTTACTGCTGCCCTTCTATGAGTGCGAACCAGTCTGGCCATTCTCTTCTGACCTCTGGCATCGACAAGACATTTGTACCCACAGAACTGCCGCTCACTGGATATTTTCTCTTTTTTGCACCATTCCTAGTAATGGTTGTGCATAAAAATCCCAGTATATCAGCAGTTTCTGAAATACTCAGACCAGCCCATCTGGCACTAACGACCATGCCACATTCAAAGTTACTTAAACCACCTTACTTACCCTTTCTGATGCATGGTTTGAACTGCAGAAGATTGTCTTGACCATGTCTACATACCTAAATGCATTAAGTTGGAGTCCATTTTATCATTTAGTTTTCTGCAAGTATGTAACACCCTGCAAATAATATAAATTATTGTAGTCAATAGATATTTTTTTTATCATTTGCAAGGTGTTACATGCAGAAAACTACAGTACAAATGGATATTAACCGAAAAAAAACATAAGGTATTTTTAATTATACCCTGTCTCTATTTTATTTTTGAAGCTTGAATGCTTTATTTTCTGTTTATTGTAAAGGCGTTTAAAAGATTGACCAGTACATTCTTCAAAATCTTTCTATCAACATAAGCAATTAAATTGAGTTTGGAATGACAGAGACAGAGAATAAATGATGCATGCATTTCCATTGTGAAATATTCCTTAGGCTATTGGTTAATAATAACCTTTGTTGACTTGTGATTTGTTTCAATGTCCTTGTTTTTTTGTTTTTTTTCTTCCATTGTTCCCTTGCTTCTTGTTCTGTCATTGGAGCAGTCTTGTAAGTCAACTGTGCAAACGACAAGCCTCCTCCTTGTGCTTTGTGTTCATACAGCGGAGCCAGTGCTGAAAGAGTCATTTTTACTGCCATGCTGGATCAGCAGTGCAAAAAACATTAGCATGCGTTTTCCATCAAATAACGCCGCTATGCTCAACGATCTGTCGTTACTTCATGCTTCTCATGAGCCGCTCGCTGTTTACAGCCATCAGGCGCTGCATTTGATCTTCATTTTATATCTTGATTTACATTTCTGAACACTGCAATATACAGGCATGCAATATACAGATGCATGCTTGTGGTGCATTACTGAGTCATTCTAGCGTATTATGAAGGTTTTCGAGACTGAAGTGAACTGATGAGCTCATCTGGAACTGCTGTACGGTTTTGTTCTATTCTGAGCTCTTTGTTTTAATGTCTCTCCGGCAGCTGTGGAGCAAAGATAAACTCCTGGGTGCAAAGGTGTAAAATCGTACCTCTTCCATGTAAAGCCGTTCACTTAAGATTCAAGGGGAAGGTGTTAATTAGTTGACAAATCTTTAAGGCTGAAGGATTTTTTTTCTTTCTGTTCTCCCCTTAGACTTTAGATTACATCTTGAGTTCAGAGGAGCGGTGGCATTAAGGAATAAGATGGTGTGGGTGGGAATGAACTCAGGATTTCATTTGGTTGCACACTTGCAATAAGTTGACATTAAATGGAGATGTCTTAGTATTTTGCAAGCTAAAATGAAAGTTACTTAATGTATTTATTATTTTGGACATTATGTAAAATTCGCAGTTATTTATTGTATTATTTACTTTAAATAGTATTTATTTGGGCTGGGCATCATTCAAAAAAAGCTAATACGATACTAATACAAACCAAATTTCTTACAAACCACCATAAGGATTACTGGCGACCCTGTTCAGAAAGATTTTTAGGTACTAATTTTTTTATTCTTTGCCGAGTGTTACATACGTGCAGAAAACTAAATTGTGGTTTATTTATAAACTAATTTTGAGAGGATCACGTGCTTATGATTTACCACGGCTGGTCCTGCATTAGCTAACACATGGTGCTCCAATCAGATAAATCCTACTACAGTATAAATAACCAGAGTAGCTCAGTTATCTTCGTCTTGTAGAATCTCCCCTTTCACCCCTACTCCTTCTCCCTTTTCCCATAGGGCGACATGGCAGCCCAGTGGCTAGCACTGTTGCCTCACAGCAAGAATGTCACTGCTTCAAGTCCTTACCAAGCCAGTCAATGTTTCTGTACAGAGTTTACACGTTCTCCCCGTGCTCGCTTGGGTTTCCCCCGGGTTCCTTCCATCATCCAAAGACATGCAACATAAGTTAATTGACTAATCCAAATTGACATAAAAGATGAGCCCTTAGTCAGCTATATCTCTTATAGCAATTCCTAACTCATCATTAGCCATAACAAGCAGGGGTGTCCTCGAGACCTACCTGAACTCAAACTCCTCTCTTGCCCTTCAAACGGGAGGTAGCCCCGGGCTCGAGGATCTTCTGAGCTCAGGGTTCTCTCCTGGGACAGCATGCCAAACAGGCTTTATTATCAATCGTCAGCTAATGAACTCTTGAAATTACAGAATGCATGCAAGGTAATAACTGAAACGCATAACAAGGTATTTTTAATTATACACTGTCTCTCTATTGTATTTTTGAAGCTTAAGTGTTTTAGCAATACAGATACTTTCAATGAATTCAACCATTCCCAAATTATTATTATTATTTTTTTCAATTTGGTTTGCATTGGTTTGTTTCCATGTGTAGAATGGATCTTGTGAGAATTAGTGGTTGCTTTTTTTTTTTTTTTAAACCAGCCCAGTCTCTTTGGAAATAAATTTTTGCAAAAAGTAAAATACCTTGCCGCGGGTACATTTTGTGGCACGTTTTATATGACAAAACCACTAGAGGGTGCTGTCTACATTTTTGCAAATCTGAAATATGTTACTTAAGCTAAATTTTTTTGGTATATATTTTGTATTTTAAATTCATATACAGGTCTTGAGGTCATGAGTGGGCAGATTTGTCATACAGATCATCTTTAGACCAGCGAACCACTGACCTAAACGCTTAAAAAGTAAAGCTTTTGCTACTGAGCAAACTGGCCTCTCACAGGTTGTTCACCCGCTTCAAATATTATCACTCGATTGAACGGGCGCTATCAGTGGTTATCAGCTGATAGATATGGACCAGTAGGGGCCTTCTGCGCATTCATATATATATCACATTTGGCTGCAGCCAGAAGTTAACAAGAATTATTGGTCACACTTTATATTAAGTGGCCTTAGTTAATATGTACTTACACTGAAATTAATAATTTGTTACCAACCATATGCTTATTGTGTAAATAAACATTTTTACATTGTACTTATGATTGATTAAATATATGCATGTAATTGCATCTGTAATTATTTCTGTAATTACATCTTTAATTACACTGTTGACCATTCCTTACACCTTAACCTAGCTATACCACCAAAACTGTCCCTAAATCTACCCGTATCCCACCTCAATAGCACCAGAAGTTATCTGCAACACATTATGAACACAGTAAATACATTGTATTTATGTTTTAATGCAAGTACATATTGTATTTATTGTTGGATGCAAGTACGTATTAGTTAAGGCCACTTTATATAAAGTTGGACTGAATTATTTATATTATTTATTAAATTTTCCATTAATTGTATTTTATTAACGTCTACCCTAACCCTAAACCTAACCATCATAGTAATGTAAAAACAGATCTAGATCTGGAGTCTTCTCTCTTTGTATAGCTGATTAACCATGTGGATGGATGATAACAGCCTCTGAGCCTACCGGTAGGCACAGAAGGCTCCTACTGGCCCATATCTATCAGCTGATAACCACTGATAACGCCCATTCAATCGGGTGATAACATTCGAATCGGCTGGGTTGTTCTTATAGGAATTGATAGGTGAGCTTATTTTAGATAGGTGTACTTATACCTTTAAGTTGTTTTGTGGTATTCATCTGGTGTTGTGCAAAGAACTGCATGAACATAATCCTTTATTTGTCCATAATAAATTCCTGTAAATATCATTAGTATGAAAAGGAGCCAACATTTTTGGCGTCATACTGCCCCAAAGCATTCATTTTACCTAGAAACTGAAGTCAAGCGTATAATGAGCTTGCGTTTTAATAACTCAATTTACTACAGTTTATTTTTAGTGTGGTACATTTAACTATACCTGAACATCTTCACTGATAGAGAGGAGGCTGGTTTTGGTCTTTGCTCAACTGGTCACCAAATAAATTGGTTCTTTTTATGTAAATCAAGAAATATGATTTGACAGGGAGCGATGTGGAACCTTGATCTTTTGCTGTTTTCTCTGTGTAGACATAAAGCCCCGTGTATGACCACGATTAGATCGGGATAACTTTCACTCCGCTCAATGCAATTGACTCTTAAGTCAACAGAACAAATTAAATGGCACCTATTCGTGTTCAACATGTATAATTAAAGTGACACGAAGAAGTGTGTAGAAATCAAAACCAGTTAGCTGGTAGCCATTGACCGGAGGAGATTATTTAATGATATTATTAATTAACCTCAGTACTTGAACAAACTCAAAACGCATTCCTCTGCTGATTTGCCTATTGCTGAACATGAAGGCATTCGAAAGTGCATTTGCTGAGGTCCGTTGACTGCTTATAACCATCTTATGGTATCAAGTCATCTTTATTTTTAATTTTTTGGTTTTGTTCTACAGGCATCTGCAGTTTCAAGGTCACTCAGTCTCCTTAAATATCAGATAATCTGACCTTGAGTAAGCAAGTTTAGTTCACATTATAATAGTTTACAGCCAGCAATTGGAAGATTTAAGCTATTTAAATTCTCAGTTTATTAGGCATGTGTTTTAGTAAAATTGCATTATTTGTTTATTCTATAGAGCTCTGATAATTTTGACCAGTTGTCACTTTAAGCAAAACATGAAAGCATCATTCATTTACAGAATAAAACAAAATTATATATTTTACTAAAACACATAGCTATACATTTGTAAATTCAGAAGAAACTGGGAATTTACAAGTGGTCTATTGTTATTGTTTTTATTATTTATTAATTAATTATTTATTTGTTTATAAATTAAAAAAAATAATATATTTATTTTTTATTTGAAATAATTAAATCAAATTAAATTGTGTATTAAATTGTGTGTGTGTGGTTGTGTGTGTGTATATATTTATATATTTATATATATAT
>CAIGQZ010000692.1:1175585-1195620 GCA_903798205.1 Danio tinwini
ACACACTCACACACACACACACACACACACACACACACACACACACACACACACACACACTGTTGGTGGTTCACTTTTGTTATTTTGTGAGATGTGAACCAGATCAGAGTTTGCACAAACCGTACCCCAAACCACCTTATTTAGGCGGGTATAATTCATGGTTGCGCATCCGCGTTCAGAAGACATTGTTCGCACTAGCTAAATGTACCATTTTTTTATATCAAACTAACCCGGATGAGGATCAAAAGTGTGAAAGCACCCTAAATGTCCATAACAATATCTGAACTTCATCTCTTTTTTAGCACTTGTAAACAATGGAAAACGAATAGTAACTCTTTCACCATGTCAATTCATGCATTAGTCCTGCATGCAAATGGATTTGCTCTCTCTGCACAGAAAACAGCATGTTCTCAACACGCGCACAACACAAACTAAATTCTTCCAGACGTCAACTACAGTGTTATTTACAGTTAGCCAATGGCAACCACAGACTAGCATATTGTAGATTTGCTAGGTCTTAAAACCTGGAATTAGGGATGACTCCTTTCAGGCAGTTCAGAATCGCTGCTTCTTTTGGGAGAAAATAACTCCAATTCTTTGAAATGGCACAGACCTTTTACATTCACACACAGCTTTATTACATAATACATAAAAGGTTATATCAGAAATAGCAGGGCGCTAAGTTCAGTTCTGCTCTAAAGGTGAAGTGCGTCGTGATGTTGAGTTCTCATTAGTGTATCGCTCATGTTTGCCCTGTTGTTGTGTAAACGCCGGAGTTTGTGAGTCAGAAGTGAGTTGTCCTGTTGAAGAGCGCAAGGCCTGCAGCTCCGAGCAGACCAAAACCTTCTCTGCTGGAGTTCCTGATCCGAATCTTCCTGTTGAAACTCATCGTTTTCCTGCGGATCTGATGAAAGGGAGTATGTCAGTTCCAGTCCTCGTCTCTGGGCTCATGACCTGCCGCCCACCTACAGCGCCATGTGCCAGACTCTTCTAAGGAAAGAGAATGTGATTTTATTGCATAATCCAGAAATAAAGGTCACCGAGCATTAAGCTGATGAAGCGACGCCAGAAATTGGTAATTATATTAGGCACTTTGCATGGAGGGTATACTTTTGTGTCCTCGCAAATTAAGCACAAGGAAAGGTTGACAGAGCTTCAAAAGCAGAACAAATAATTTAATGTAGTTTCTCACCTACAGTGGTTTTACAAGCCAAATAGCTCTTCTTCAGAGCGTCAGCTATAGGAATTACAAAGTTACATATTAGAGAACGGTTTCTGTCTTCTGTGTTGTTGCACAGTGAGTTAATATTTAATATACTTTCATTTTATCTCATTTGGAGCCTTCGAAACACAGTATCCTTTTTTAAAATAGTGTTTTTTTTCTTTTCTTTTCTACCTCAGTTGTCTTGATCTGCTATTAAAGTCTTTGTTTTATCTTTTTCTTTTTTTTTAACCGTTTAATTAAAGCTGAAGTTGAGGAACACAGATACCAACACACTCTCATTCCAATTCCCAACTAATTATTGTTTTGGCAAATGGGCGGCAAGTTCTTTTGAATTAATTAATTATTTTTTTTAAACAAACTTTAATATAATTGAGAAGGGAAATAAGAGTTAAGGGGTGTTTAGTGAGGCTGATTATCAGCATAGTTTTAAGGTTGAATAAAATGCTCATAGGGTTAGAACAAGTAAATACCCAGCAGGCACAGGATGTAAACATGATGTCAGATTGACTTTGTACCCCAAAGTTGTGGGACGTTGCATTTTGATTGTAATGGAAATCAGGTTTACATCAGAACCTAACATCAGGCTGATGTCAATGTCCAACCATGGACAGACATTACATTCAGGTTACTTTCCAACGCAAGCAAAAAACAACAAAATATTAATGTCTAATGATGTTACAGTTTGACGTTGTGTAGATGTTACCACTATGACGTCTATCAGATGTTGGATTTTGGTTGCCATGCCTGATAAATAAATGTCAGTATTTGACATCAATATGACATTGATTTAAGATGTTGACTGGACATTGGATTTTGGTCAAATATCAAATAATAATATCAAACAATAATCAAATATCAACTGTATTTCACATTGTTACTGGACGTCAAAATAACATTGTCCTTAAACGCTGGTGATCTAAATTTAACCCAGTATTAACGTCTTATGATGTTGTGTGTCTGCTGTGTATCTTATTAATAAAATATAGTTATATGTATATGACCATGATGGTCAGCATTTTCTGAAGGTTAAGCATGTAAGAACCTCCCAAAATATGGTAGCAGGGTTGAATATAATGCAAATGGGAATATAAAATAAACTACTTATTATAATATAGTTTTGCTTGAACTCCAGTGGTTGATGATCAACAAAATAAGCACCAGGCACCTTTCACAATTTGTTAACAGAGTTGGGGAGGAAATGGGGGAGGGAGTTTTATTTGGCCTGATGATTATGGTGACTGTTTACTAATGGCTCGTTTCCACTGACTGGTACAGTACAGTACGGTACGGTACCGGTTCGTACGAGTCACCTTTATCAGGCTTGCATTTCCACTGCTAAAAGGGTACCAATGGTACTCTTTTGGTGAGCGTGGTGTACGACAGAATGTTGCAGTCAACGTCATTTTCACTCGAGAAAATGTCTAAATTAAAGCTGTATGGGTCGCTCACATATCATATGAGAAGCACTTCTCACGAAACAGATGCTTTACACACATAAATACTTCTATATAAATGTTTTTTTACTAACTTTTCTATGAACATGAGTTGATTATAACTGTAGATCAATGACAGTGCGATATAGCCTAATGTAACGTCTGCAATTATATAAAATAAATAAATAAATGCAACATATATGAACACATACAGACCCTTACAGTCTCCGATATGTTACCACTTACAGGAAAACTACACACAGCATACATTTATTCCTTATTTAGGTTCAAAACAACATGAAATAGAGCCCACAGTCAGCAAACCTCTCATGATTAAATGTGTCTGTAATCTTCAGCAGCACGTGTAGCCTCTTGTTTGAAAATAATTCTATCATTCCGAGTTCATAATAGTCCAAAAGTTGATAATAATAGTTAAGCATGGCAGTTTGTTCAGGTTTGCTGAAAAAATAATGTGCTCCTTTTTCCGGCTTCTCCTTTTGTTTTGTCGCGAGTCACTCTCGCGTTTGTCAGTTTCTGACAGGATCAGGTTTCAAAAGCACATCAATAATCAAGTGCACGTTATTATCATCAGCTCAAGAAGTTTGTTATTTTAAATATAGACGTGCGGCAAGTGCAAGCAAGAAAGCAAAACCGCTCACGCTTTAGACTGTCTCGCAAAAAAACTACAGGGCACAGGGTAAAATCTGCTCTTCTTTTTGGCTTTGTGGCTGTTCATCAAGACGACGACAAGTTTAGTTTGAGCCCTGGTCGACCAGGGCTCATTATTATATGTATATATCATTATGCTGTAATGTCTTGGCTGTGTATGAAAACATGGCGGCTTCTTTGTTTTCATTCTGGCTTGTTGCGTGAGCAAATGACGTATCTCTGTAAACTAATAGCGTTCAGCTGCGCGTCTAGCTCTGCCTTTTGGTACCCTTTCTTGTGTTTGGTACCCTTTCAAAAGGGTGCCAAAAAGTGGGTTCGGAACCGTACCGTACTGTATCGCTCAGTGGAAACGGGCCATAAAGGTTATGAACTTCTCAAATTATGGTAACAGGGTTAAATACTGTATGGTGTAAATGTGAATTTAAAATGATAAATGATAATACAGTTTAGCTTGACCTTGAAGTTTTTTCTAAAAAAGTATAAGCATTATAATAAGCAAGTTCCACCAACAATTTACTAAAAGGGTTCAATAATTTGCAAATGGGGATAGAAAATAAAATGTCTGATTTTAGTTATTTGTCCCCCTCAAGCATTTTCTGAAAATCATCTTTTCACTTATACGTCTAGTCTAAACATTTTAGAATAAATATGTACAAAAATCAAGCACAGTGCCTGAAATTACTTCCCCTCCCTGTTTTTCTCTTTAGGTTTTGTGTGAATTTCACTGTAGAAAGAGCTAATTAAATTGGAATCTGGAACATTATTGTAATAAAATGGATTATCCATTGTATTGCTTAAGTCAGTGTGTTTGATTTAATACAATCTGGCAGTATCCGTAGGCAAGAATTGCCCTTTTCGACATGGCTAGAATTAGCAAATCTAAATCTGAAGTAACATGCAGTATTTTCAGCGCTTTTTCAGTTTGGATCAGTAAGACAGGTTGTGCCTTGAGGCTGTCCAGAACACTCACAAGTTTCTAATGGCTGTTTCATGGTGTAGGTTATTCACATTATCTTTCTAGAAGAACTTTTTTGCTTGTTCCATCATCTGATAGTGTCTGGGAATGTAAGTCTGATAGCCGATTTAAAGCCTCTGGCACAAAAGGAGCAGGACGAGTTACACACTGATGTTTAATACTTAGGCTAGTGGTTGTGTGTAATTCTTATTCTTAAAGCAATTAGCTGACTTTACTTTTAAAAAAATGAGCAAACTCATTGATTTTAAAGTGATTAGTTGACTTTACTTAAAGTGAGTAAACCTTTTGCTTTCAAATTAAGCTTTTAAATTATGTACTATGTGCATGATTATAAAATTAAAGTCAGCTTAACAGTTCCAAGTTAATAGGTTCGGCAAAAAATAAAATAAAATAAAAATTGTGCATTTCTAGCTGAAATAATTAGACTTTAGGAAGTCCGGTTCAGAGTTTGATTCTTTTTTACATTCAGTCAAAGGTTTTTACAGTGGAGGTTTTGACAATCATCTTAATTTGGATGCAAACGGGCAGAAACAAAAAACATTCCCACTTTCTTTTGTAGAATAAGTAAGTATGCAGGGTGTCCACATTGTCTTAAAGTCTTAAATTCCGAAAACTAAATTTTAGGCTGTAAAAAGTCTTAAATTCACTGAAATATTGGGTTGTAGGTCTTAAATCATATTAAACTGGTTTTGATTTTTCTATGTCCACGTAAAGCTACCCTATTTGGGCCGACACCCAATCACCAATATTCATTCATTCATTTTCAGCCCTTTAATATAAATAAATATTAATAATAAAAAATATATTATATTAATATACATTGGCCCATAACGGTTCATACCATTGTGAATGCATAATCAAGCTAATCAATGTTAGGAAAAATATTATTCAACAGTCTGAAACTGGCAGTTCTAGAGCACCAATAGACATCTTAAGTATCCACAAAACACATTTCTTGTAAAATAGGTGTTTATATCTGCATGTAGCCTAAAAACAAAACAAAAAAAATAGACACATGATTTGCATAGTTTGAGCTACAGTAACCTCTTATACAGTCACTAAATATCCCTCAAAACACTGAAAATTTATACTTTTATTAATAATTTATATGTAATTTAAATACATTCATAAATTTGCTTCACTGAAGCATGCATTTTCAAACTACAACTGAAAAAATTGACCCCCCGATCATCAATGTATAATTGGAAACCCACGCCAACATGGGTAGAACATGCAAACTCCACACATAAATGCCAACTGACCCAAACTGAACTTGAACCAGTGGCCTTTTTGCTGTGAGGCAACAGTGCTAACCACTAAGCCACCGTGCCAACCCCCAATCACCAATAATTTATCTCAAATTTATCTCACAGCTTGTAGACATTTTTTTTAAAGCAAATTAAAAACTAAAGCAACACATCACTTTAAATGATCTTCCATTAATACAAACAAATATTTACAGAAGCAGGCCATTAGAAAAACATCCTTAGTGTTTAGCCATGTATAAGGCTAAAATTTCATTCATAATGGTTTTAAAAATTCTTAAATTTGACTTGAAGAAACCAGTAGAAACACTGTAAAATATCCCTTCTTAAAAACCTTTAGAATATAGTTATTGATAATACTGTAAATTCTTGTGTATGTACTGTAAATGCTACTGAAATGGAGATGTAAAAACTAATTTTGAGAAAACAGAAGATATGTATTTTAATAAAATCTTCTTAAACTAATTGTTAAAATGCCAAAAATTCAAAACTTAACAGAAAAACATTTTTTTATTTGCTTTAAACTTAATAAATGTTTACGAAAAGCAAATTGTATGAAACAAATCACCTTAATCAGTGACCATTTAAATGCCTACGGACATCAGACGTGTTGAGCAATGCTGTCTAGGGTGTGAAAGGTAATAATGTACAGTACTGTTACTAATAGTAAACACTTACACTGCCTTTTCGACTGCTTGTGGCTGCTCTTAATAGCAAATGGAAGCGAAAAAAGCCTTAAGGTGTTTTAGCTTTTACTTCACGACTGTCCTCTCAGATGAACTGTATCCCTCACATGACCTTTTCTTTCAGTCGTGTACCGACATGGGTCTTTAATATGAAGCATGCAGTCTGCTGTCTGCTTTGTGGTTAGGAATGAACTTTCTTTCTTATATATCCTCACTTTTGAACCACATGAACAGCTCTGGGTATTGGATATTAATGTCAGACACAAACAAATGAGATGCAGCTTATCAATTAAATGTGTCATGCATCATAAGGTAAACAAATGAGGCGTTTTTAATAAAATTATGCAAAATTTGAATTAATGGAGAGGGGTTTAAGGAGCTTCTTTACTGTATCTAAGAATTAAAAGATTTGAACTGAACTGGCATTCGGTTCATTTTAGTAATAAAATGGTTGGTTTCATTTTAATGACTAAAATGTCATTTTTACTGTCCTTCGTTTTGTGCACAACTTTGTTACAGCTAGATTCTGCATCTTTCTTCAACCATAATGATGATACTTTAATTTTATTTGACACATATTTTTCTGTTATGAAATTTATTACATATTTTACACAAAACTGGGTTTTAAATTTTAAAAAGACACATTCAGGATTTTTGGTAAATTCTTATGAAAATAACAAAGTACAATACAGTATATCAGAAGCTGATGGTTAACATTAAACATATGCTTGATTTATATTTAAAAAAAGCATACTGGTTGATATGAAAGTCAAACACACACAATTCTTGAAGTTTGTGCATCATATGAAAGTAACACATTTAAATGAAATTATGGAAAACCCATAATTGTCAGTAGCTATATATCAAATTATAAGAGGCAGTTAATTTTCTCATTATGTGCATGAAAAATTAATTTTGTACACCATGTGTTGACTGTCATTGCAGTAAGCTGTAAGAGGCATTCATTTTATATGGCTAAGCAGTTTGACGTGCTTGCCTACACATTTTTTTTAAGTCATCTGACAATCACATCAGCATTTACATGCAGCATCTCATTTTAAAAGGCGACAACAACAACAACAAAAAAATCACATTACAAACTTATGGCTTCAATGCAATGTGGTCAAGACGAGTGCTGACGTTTCCTGCCAAATAAGCATCATATTGTTGTGAGACTGCCGACATAAGCTGCATATACCAGCATTTTAGATGCACTCCCAAACAAAGGTTGTTCCGTAAGGAAGATGGCAAAACTATGTTTCCATATTAGGTTATTCATTATTAAGTCAGATATGTTTTTAATAATAATGCAGTTTCAGAATATGCTAAAGATATTAGTCTAAGAAAGAGGTAGTTCACCAAAAAAAGGATGTTTATTTGTAGTTTTTTAATATTACGGGGTATATGATGGACATTAAGTGCCTCAGGGCTCTGTCATGGGTCCTCTTTTGCTTTCAACAATAAAAATAAACAGACAATCAATTTAATTGATTATTTATGAACAAATATGTGCTAATTATGAATAATTGTAAGCTTGTAAATGTAATAATTTCTTATATTTCAGGTAATGAGTAACTGGATTAACCTTTTTTTTCTGAACATGATGATTTTACTTCATTTTGCCTTAGAGTAATCAGGTATTTACTTTGTTTTGCTGCACAGTATATGTTTTTTTCTCAGTTTGTGCATTTTTTTATAAACAGTAAGTAGTTATATTACTCCTAAAAATCAAGCATTAATACCCCTGCTGCATATCCAAAGTGTTTCAAATAAATCACTTATGAGTTTCTGTTTTCCTTAGCATACTACCTATAGTATGTGGGTGGTTGATAGCAAGGCTAGTTTTTATAATAGAGCCAAGACATAAGGCAAGTTGTAATAAGCATCATATTGTTATGAGACTGCTGACATAAGCTGCGTATACCAGCATTTTGAAGCATTAAAGATTCACTCCCAAACAAAGGTTGTTCCATAAGGAAAATAGCAAAACATTGTTCCATTATTGGGTTGCTCATAAGTCAGATATGTCAGTCTCAGAATATGCTAATAATATTAGTCTAAGAAAGAGGTAGTTCACCCAAAAAGGATATTCATTTGTAGTTTTTTTAATATTATGGGGCATATGATGAACATTAAGTGCCTCAAGGCTCTGTCATGGGTCCTCTGTTGTTTTCAACAATTAAAATAAACAAACAATCAATTTAATTGATTGTTTATGAACAAATATGTGCTAATAATGAATAATTGTAATTGAATTTTTCCTTCATTTGATATGTGAATTCTTTTGAAATAAACAGTAAGCAGTTACATTTTTCCTGCATTGATACTCCTGCTGCATATCCAAAGTGTTTCAAATCAATCACTTATGAGTTTCTGTTTTGGTTGGCAAACTACCTATAGTATGCGGGCGGTTGATAGCAAGGCTAGTTTTATTAATAGAGCCACGACTTAAAGCAAATTGTAATGCATCTCTGAAGGCCACACCAGTGATTTATCTGATTTTCCTGCTGTGACTTGTGCATTAACTATTATTACAGACACAGGCTGTAAAGCCATGTGGACGAGTAGAAATAAAGCATGCATTTTTCTATGCTCTCTGTGGGAGTAGAGTTTCGTTCCTCTCTGAAGCTGACTCAGTTGATGTCGTCCGTGGAGATGTGAACAAATACATCTGCTCTCCACATAGCATTTCTTTAATTACCACACATTCATAGTCCTGTTCAAATGGGTGCCGACATTTCATTGCTTAATGTGCCAGTTTTTTTTTTTTTTTATTGAAAACGCACGTACTGTATGTAGGCGGAATATTGATTTTTATTGTTGAACCTTGATGATGTGACAAATACGTGGTCTGCTGGGATCTTGTTATGTTTTTGGGGTCAGTGCTGGTGTTTGTCGGCACAGGGCAAGAGTGGATGATAGTAATGTCAGTCATCTTGATAGACAGCCATTCTTGTCATGTACAGTGGACACTACTGCTACACTGATCAAACAAACTTGATGTTAACAACGTATGTTTATTTTTCAATGTATCTATGCTAAATATAGTAGAACGTGGATGAAGGTTTTATACTTGGATGAAAATTGGATGGGACTTTATATAACACTCAATGGCAATGGTATGTAGCAATAAGATGCTCAGAGTAAATGTTTATGCTATACCATGCGGTTGCTAGGGCATTGAACAACAAGGCTGTCAATACTGAAAGCAATTTTTTTGTGTTTTTTTTTTTGGGGGGGGGGGTGGTTGCCAAGGTGTTGCTATGATGTTCAGAATATTATTTGGTATGTATGGTTGCCAGGGCAGTGCTATTGTGTTTGGCTAGTTGCCAAGATGTTCGTACAGTATACAGTTGTTAAAGTGTTTGGAGTAGTTTTTGGTTGCTATGTTAGACTGTTATTTTTGTTTCTCATCATTAGATGGACAGTTTTGTGTTTCAAACATGCTGCTGGTTTCCAAGGTGTTGCTTGTTGTACTTGGTTTTGCTTTGTTACTTTGATTGGTTTTTCGGATAGTTGCCAAGGCATTGCATGCTGATCAAAAAGTGTCTTTATTAGAATCCAGTGCTTCCCACACATAGACTTTACTTGAGCGGGTCGCCTAAGTATATTAACGGCCGCCCAAATATATTTAGTGACACTTTTTTTGTTGTTGCTATTATTAACATCCTTTTACACTTTTTTATCTGCCCAAAATAACCAAAAATCAGTGATCGATTAAGTAGGGGAAAATCTCCTCTCGTTTACCCGTTTCGTTCTGTGTGTGCGAGACCTGTTAGCACTCACAGAGTCTCGCTTGATTTGCAGACCCACAAAGATGCGACTTTTGGGGAATTAAAAAGATCGCCAGACCCAGGTTTCTAAATCTCTTAAAATGTCTGGGATTCAACTTTTGTTTCGTTTTCTAAAGCTTGTATGCATTTTTGCATTACTCTTTTATTAAAGACTAAATTCCGCTTGCTTCACAGCTGACAGCGCTCACAGTCACGAGAGCAAAAGTAAATAATAGATTGTTTAATCTAAACGATTCAGTAAAACTTTTCTCTGGGGAAAAAATGACTGGTGTAAACTGGCTGCCAAATATATATACACCATCAGTAGTTAATCAATGCATTTGCCTTATTTAAATAATCTACAAGTTTTAATATTGCAATACATTTTTTTTGGAGATATTGTCTGTGTTTTTATTGTCTGATTATTTTATTAATTTGATGTTATTTTATTACATAGGCTATTTTATATACTAATCTAAAATGCTTTGGCATTCAAGTTTTTGTGTTGAACTTGAAAGAGAGAGAAGCAGATTTTATCTGTCAGTGTGTGCACATGGCTCCTGAATAGCATAAAAGAAACAGAAATAGTGGATTTCTTTTTTTATTTCAACAGTCTTTTTTTACTTTAAACAATTGAAAAGAAACAATGTATGACAGTGTCATAATAAAATAAAATTGTTAAAAATTGAATTTTGTTTTGTTTGTCACATATAGGTAACTATTTATGCGATGTGGGTAGATGGTGTGTTTCAACCCGGCTACCACCGCAAGCATGTTTCAGACCTATGGGAAGCACTGGAATCAATTTGTCATCAAGGTGTTTGCAGTAGTTTTTGGTTGCTATGTTAAGCTGATATTTTGGTTTCTTATTATTGCCCAACTGAAAAAAACTGCTTAAACAAGCCTAGGCTTTTGGAGGGGTTTGATCATTTTCAGGCTGGTTTCCAGCCATTTACCGCCTCAGGCTGGGAGATGATAAAACCAGCTTGACCAGCCTAGCCAGGCTGGGAGCACAGCCAAAACCAGCTATGTCCAGCTTAAACAAGGTTGGTCAAGCTGGTTTTAGCTGGTCATTTTCCAGCCATGTCCAGCCTGGTCTGGGAAATGACCAAAAACTTTTCTAAATCCAGGCTGGTCGACCAGCTAAAACCAACCAACCATATTAGGCTGGTTTAAGACATTTTTTTTTCAGCAGGGTGGATGGACAGCTTTGTGTATTAAACATGCTGCTAGTTTCAAGGTGTTGCTATCTAGTTGATTTTGCAGGAGTTACTTTGATTGGTTTTTAGATGGTTGCCAAAGGCATTGGTTTTGCAGTTACTAAGGTGCTTGGCATAGCTTCAGTGTGTTGCTTTGCAGTTACTAGTGCATTGCCAAGTGAAACATGTGACTTGTCACTTTGCAAGGTTAGAAAGTGTGATTAGGGACAACATTAAAATCAGTCATTACTGAATGGAGAGTTCAGTGTTTTAAAAATGCTGCATTGATGCTATGTTGTGATTGGGGGTCGCCAGGGCATTGCTGTGCATTTGATAAGCTGGTCAAAAAACTTAAGTTGTGTGTGTGTGTGTGTGTGTGTGTGTGTGTGTGTGTGCGTGTGTGTGTGTGTGCGTGTGTGTGCGTGTGTGTGCGTGTGTGTGCATGTGCGCGTGTGCGTGTGTGCGTGTGTGTGTGTGTGTGTGTTTTTGCTGTTAGTGTGATGTTTGGCAATCATTAATGTTTGCCTTTTGCAAGGGTATTGGCAGCTGAAAAAAAATCTCACTTTGTCAGAAAATCTCACTTTGAACCAGGCAGTCACCACATTGCTATGCATTTGTTATTCTTTGGAGTTCTTAAATGTCTATAATTTTTGCGAGCAATGTTTGGTTTTGTGCCTCCACAGTTTTGAGTGGTGTCAAGGCAACCCATATAGAAATCTGATAAATGGAGATATGTGCAAATAACATGTATGACATGCAAGTTGATATTTGGATTTTACTTGTATAAAATATTTATGTCAAAATAGTTTTATCAAACAATGGAGTTGCAAATGTGTACATACTGTATATGGTCAGATATATTAACTTTAGTTTTATATTTGTGTTTATATTGTCCATTAATATCTAATATATATTTACATCTTTGTAATTTCAATGTAAGTAAATGGTCACTTTGAAATATACAGTATGTTGCATGTCTGATGTATTTTATTTATGTGAAATCCAAAGAGAAACTTGTACAGTATGACATTTACTTAATGTTATTTGCATATCTTGCCATATTTCAGATTTCTATTGAGAATCAATGTACTTTTGTACATTTCTTTGGCTTTGCATATTGTTCACATAGTGAAAATTACAGTGGCCGAGAGAGCTTAATGTGCTGCAAATAAAAAAAAAAACAACACATGCAATTACAAAAAAGCGCCAGCAAATTGAGAAAGGCCTGCATCTGTTTGACAGCACACATGCTGCAAATTCTCATAACGTAAGCACATTTAAAAAAAAATAGAGATAGAGACTTTACAAATATACTTTGCACAATACAAATAAAACTAATTTTAATACGAATTTCAGCAAATAAACACCCTTAATGTGTTTATGCCTTTAATAAGATTTTCATGGTAATGTTTACTTTCACCGTTTCATTTAGGGAAACTCCTGAGACAAATAAGTTATACTTCCGAACTTTAAATCTACATAAAGTGCTGCGCTTTCCACTTCCTTTATTCAGCTGCAATGACTTCTGGGACTTCTTGAGTGAGATCGGTGCTCAAGTTTGCATCGGTGCATCCTCAATATCAAGAACACATCCGGGAACTTTCACGCGTCTTCCGTTCTTGCGGTCTTGGGTTTTGGAACTGAACTTTGGCAGTTGATGATGACGTTACACGAGGACACAAGATCGCTGAAGAACACATACCCGTATTGAGAAACAGTTACAGTCATGACACAGCAGCGTCCATCATGTGTGCTGTCAAACTGATGAAGATCTTTTCTTAATTTGCTGGTGTTTTTGTAATTGCATGTGTTTTTCTCAACTGCAGCACATTAAGCTCTCTCGGCCACCGTAGTAAAAATAAAACATGTAATGTATGCAAATTCTTACATATATGCGTGGTATTACATATTTAATTGGTGTTACTAATGTACCCCGTGGTCATTTTGTCCCATGACTCATCTGCTTGCAAAACATTTACCTTGCACTTTCAAAAACAGATGTGTTTACCTTCAATATCTTGCTATACGCACCATTTCAGGAGTGCTTTTATGTATTATTACAGCAGTATCACTTAGTGCTACCTAAAGTTCACTGAGCTTTACATTAAACATTCTAAACATTTAACTGCGGCATGCATACTGCGCCCGGCTCTCTGGGGAGCTCCTTAAAGAACAGACTTACTGTACATCTCAGAAGAAAAAAAAACAAAACAAGGTAACCATGGCAAATATGAAAGCGTTAAGATGAAAGAGACATGCTTCAGTTGCACCCTAGGCGATTATTACTGCAGCAGTGCTCTGCTCAGCACGTCTGCACACACACACACAGCTAGCTGACATTTTGCAATAGTGGGATAATTGCCCAAAACGCACAATAATCTCCATTGACGCTTTTTGAGGATATCTGACCAGAAGGGCAGAGAGACAAGATAATCAGCGAGAAATGGATGGGTTTGCTCTCCACAAGTGAATGCTGATGCTCGTTTGCGCCTTACGTAATGAAAGGCTAATTTGCATTTGCTGGCTCAGCGCCTTTCTGATTTCTAGTTTGAGTTCATTTCTTTTTACATTTTTTTGAGTCTTTTGTTCACTGAAGTAACTAGGAAACATAAATGCAAATTTATTTTGCATTTATTTGGCTGTTGAGATTACAAAGCACCCTCCTTCTTTCAATTTTGTGACCAATATTCTGCAGACGTTCAACCTTGCAAAATAAGACTTTACTTAACTGCGTATTCAGCATTAAGAGCTCTTTGGTTTTTAGTCGATCTGACATGTGGCTGAATGCACGAGTATCACTCTTAATAGGAAACAAGCGTCCAAGGGCAGTCTATGAATGCTGACGAGGGAAAATCAGATCCTTATTCTGAATTGGCATGAAAAATAAGTGTGTGCATTGGTTTGCTTCAGAGGCATCTTATGTAATTCTCTGTTGCACAATAAGATATTTTGGTCCCCAGTAAAGACTGTATAAAAGATGTAAAATTGCTCTGCAAATGTATTCATTATGTAGAGGTGTCCTAGCTTCACTTTAAGTCTAGTTAATGTAGTACTGTATAAAAAAAATAGAGCATGATTAGTATGGTTTTCACTTCATTGCTACACTACATCACATTTTAAGTTTCTTCAAATTAAAACCATATAAAAATATTAATAATTGTACATCTAAATAGTTGGCAGATTTGATTTAAATATAGATTTAAATGAGATTTGTTTGGATAAATGTTACTTTTTAATCTTTTTAATCACATTTCTTTGTCAAAATGAGAAAAAAAATATTTTGTTCAGCAAACTCCTTACAAGATGTGTGTTTTCCTTGCCACCTAATATGGCTCAGATACAAAAAAATTGAGTTTTTCCATGTATGTGGCATTTATGCAATTTTTAAATGAAGAAAATGGATGGTTTCATAATGATTAGTATAGTGTAAACCTCGGACATCCTCTGACCCTCACTAATATTAAAATTAAATAAACAACACATTGACGTTAAAGCTTTAATCTGCTGCAGTTTTAATCTACATTCTACAAATATTAATATATGGGATTTAATTTAGTAGATTGTTTAGGGATTAATTTTATAAAAAAACATTGCTTATGTTTCAGTCGGTCACTGTTTAGTTGGTTTGAGGATGTTGGTAAAAGAAAAAGGAATAACATTGTTAAAACAGGGTACTATTTTATTTTTCATATTATAAATTATTATATTTTCATTATTCATTCTTTCTTTCATTTTCTTTTCGGCTTAGTCCATTTATTATTCCAGGGTCGCCACAGCAGAACAAACCGCCAACTTATCCAGCATAAGTTTTTACACAGCGGATGCCCTTCCAGCCACAACCCATCTCTGGGAAACACACTCATTCACACACACACTCATTCACACTCATACACTACGGACAATTTAGCCTACTCAATTCACCTGTACCGCATGTCTTTGGACTGTGGGGGAAACCGGAGCACGCGGAGAAAACCCACGTGAACGCAGGGAGAACATGCACACTCCACACAGAAATGCCAACTGACCCAGCCGAGGCTCGAACCAGCAACCTTCTTGCTGTGAGGCGACAGCACTACCTACTACCTTCATTATTCATATCTGAAATTTTATTTACTAATGGACATTGTCTCGAGATCCTGTGCTGTATCTTAAAGCATTTGAGTACATTTTTGATCAAAGTAGAAATCATGCCATTTTTTCAAGAAATATTTAACATTTTAAAAACTCAAAATAGGATCTGAATTATCATAGCAGTGAAGGCATACTGTATGATTATTTTTAATATGACCTAATTACTAGTTTAATACAACTAGTTTTCAGTTCAGATCACTTTTGAGCTAATATGCTAAATTAACCTAAGTAATGCACATGTATCAAAAAGCTGTTGCATACAGTACAAACTAGTCATCATAGGCCTAGTTATGATTGCCAAACTATTTTAAAAAGTGAAAATTGTGCTAATTGTTTGACTAATACCCAAAATATCATAATTCTACCACAAAATATCAAGAATGTGCTTGATCTGACTTTAATATTTCATTTCCTCTAGACAAGATACATCCATGTGTTCTTAATTCTCCCGAGCAGAAGACCAGTGATTAACATCAACATATGTTGCTTTAGACCACAGAATAAAACAATGTAATCATGACATTGATAGCATTAAATAAAACTGCTAATCATTCTGAGACATACAAATCTTTAAATTTGTCCTCACAGTTATCTGGAGCAACAGAATGCATTATAGCTAATGTGGGGTTTAAAAAAAATACTGTGCTATTTTTAAGTCTAATATTAACCATTCACATAATCAGAATTTTAATGATTAAAACAAAATATAGACGTATATATAGACTGTTGGACTGGTCATTGTAATACTAGTTATCATTGGCATGGAAGCCAAGTGGTTAATGTGCCGACATATGGTATGGCAGTGCTCCGTTTGTGGACCATTCCCGATCTTACTGCCTGTCCTGTCAAATAAAGGCAAAAATAATCTGTAAGACTAGTTATCCTTCATGATATTTTTGTGTTATCATTTTTGATTTATTTCAGAATGCAATGTCAAAATGTTAATAATATGTAGCATTATTTCTTTAAAGGGCACCTATGATGAAACTCATCTTTAGTAAGCTGTTTGGACATAACTGTGTGTAGGTATAGTGTGTCCAGAGTCATATTGGGGTGACAAAGACAATAAGTATTTTTGTTTTTGGAACTGAACTTTGGCAGTTGATGATGATGTTACACGAGGACACAAGATCGCTGAAGAACACATACCTGTATTGAGAAACAGTTATAGTCATGACATAGCGGCATCCATCATGTGTGTTGTCAAACAGATGGAAATCTTTTCTTAATTTGCTGGTGTTTTTGTAATTGCATGTGATTTCTTAATTTGCAGCACATTGTTTTTTTGTTTTTTAATTTTCTGACGTTATCCAAGATCCAAATCCCTCCCATTTTGAGGCCCACCATAACATGACGTAGGAATGCGGTTTCCTCACCCACCCAATTGATTCACAGCCGCATATTAACATGTCTCCTTAGTAATGCGCATAATCATATCAACAAGACAGGACATGCGCATAGCAACTTGTGATTAAAAGAGATGTTCAGCTCGTGGTGATCATCAATCATCACCAAATGTGATCAAGAATGAGTTTTACAAGTTTAAACCATTTTTAAAACGGTGCATGTTTATAATGAATTACAGTTATTTTACCGTCTTTACTTTATCACCACAGCCGCATGTCAGTACAATTATAAGAGTGTGACTCATCATTGCAGAAAGGCTTGATTTAACTCCACAACAAATACATTAAATAATCATTGGGAAAGTTCTTACTATCATATTTCTCACAAACGTTATGGGAAATTTGCTTCCTTCATATCTGTCACAGTGCACTGCACATTGTGTTAAGAGCAGAAAATTCCAATATTCTTAAATGCATAATACATATAATGAGGGGTATTTTGAGCTGAAATTTACAGACACATTCTGGAGCCACAAAAGTCTTAAGTCTTAAATCTTAAAAAAGGGGTAAAATAGAACCCTTGAAGTTATCATAATTATCGTAATTATCATAGCATAAGGCAACCAATTTTGTTTAAAAAATGCAAATTAAGCCATTTTCAAGACAAATTTTTAACATCTTTAAAGCTAAAATCTCAATCATAGCACTGAAAGCATAAGACTAAGGCCCAATCCCAATTCTACCCCTTGGCCCTTCCCCTTACCCCTACCACTCGTTTTGCGCGTTCACATCAAGGGGTAGTGGTGTCCCAATTCTCTTTAGCTTTAGTGTAGGGCTAAGGGCAAGGGGTATACATCCCTTCGAATGAAGATTTTTCAGGAGCACACTTGAAATGAAGGGGTAAGAAGTTTCCCAAAATACACCTGCCACAACAGCAGTATTGCTAAACCCGGAAGGAGATCCACAAATTAGTATTTTTTGTCATTATTACCATTTTTTACGACAAACAAACATATGTTTTAATATGTTCATAACCATGTTTGTGTTTTACCATCATGCTTTAAAAAAAAAACGAAAAAAAAAACAAAATTTTGTGATCTATAATCCATAATCATAACTCCTGTACAGCAGTTCCACAACATTCTGACACTCGATGACACTCGAATACCCTGTCAGAAAAGTCTAGTGGGCCTTTTACAGTGTCTGCTATAATGTTAATGTTGTTTTTGATTGTTTACATAAATGAATATGGCCACTGTGTAAATACACGGTACAGTTACGATCTTATTGCCACATTAGATCATTATGATAACATAATATATGCCTTCAGTGATTTCCTGAAGATAAATACCAAAAATAACACAACTGGAATAACTACAGCAGCCACAATCGTCTAATATCATATGAAGCAAGAGATCGCGATGACGTATGATGACGTGTGCAGGTGTTGAAGTGCTGTTTCAATTCTTTGGGGTAAGTTTTGAAGCCCTTCCCCTTAACCCACGGTTGTAAGGGCCAAGGGGAAGGGGTACAAAAATAGAATTGGGATTGGGCCTAATTTAAGACATTATTTCAAAGTATAGATTTTTCCGTTTTAAAGGCCGAATTGATCAAACTACTGTAGCATATATCATTGACGTAGCACTGAAAACACTTTATATTTTTTTATGACTAGTTATCATACGACTGGTTATGATTTTTACAAATCATATCCACCCCATAAAAAGGTATCATGCTAATAGTATCAATCAATCAGCTCTAGCATGAACTTAAGAATCCACTTTTAACACACAGTTAACTAGCGCAAACACATTGTATCATGGGACATGCTAGCATGGGACGTGTTATTTGGTGTCAGGGTAATTAGTAGCTTTCTCTCTCCATTATGCCCCCTTCGGCCCCTCCATTCAAACCACTAGTGAGCAGAAGTGACTTGTTAACGGAAGCGCAGCAGTTAGCATTGTGTTTTCCTGCTCCAGGCCAGCAGTAGGTGATGCTCTGTGGCAGGAGTGTGCGTGATTTGCTCCTGTGGCCCTGATTCCAGAGGCCTCATGGGACAGTTCAGGTTACCGCCGCCGCATCCTGCTGCATTAGCAGGGCACAGTGAAATAACAAGCTGCCATCTGGAACGGCCAGCCAGACTCCCCGTCCTACACACTTTAATTAAGAGTTTGTTTGTACAGGCCTCATCCCTTCTTCTTTTCTTTTTTTTAACGTTTTTCACACCTAAGATCGTACATCACATTTGGTTTTTTTTGTTGTTTACGTGGGAATAGGTAATCTAAAAAAAAAAAACATTCAGTGAGATTTGAGAAACTGGATCATTCACACACAAACACACCCTCTTATCATTATATATATTAATCATATTTTAACATATTTGGCATCACGGTGGCACATTGGGTAACGTGATCGACTTACAGCAAAAAGGTTGCTGGTTCGAGCCCCGGCTGGGTCAGTTGGCATTTCTTTCTGGAGTTTTGCGTGGGGTTCCTCCGGGTGCTCCGGTTTCTCCCACAGTATACTGTAGGTGAATTTGGTAAGCTAAATTGTCTGTAGTGTATGTGTAAAGAGCATCTACTGCTTAAAACATATGCTGGATAAGTTGCCAGTTTATTCCACTGTGGTGACCCCTGATTAATAAAGGGACTAAGCCGAAAATAAAATAAATGAATGACTTTTGACAAATTTTTTTTATTTAAATGTAAGGCATTTATTTTATTATAATATAAGGCAGCTTAAAACCTTTTTTGACAAATTTATCTCATTTTTTCTTTGTCGTTTTGTTTTTGGTTTTGTTTTAAATCTTCCTTATTGACCTTATTCTAAAATGTGAAGTGTGCTCGTTTTTACGATTGTTTTAGAACTTCCGATTAAGTTGCCTATGAGAGAAATTACTAGGAATAATAAACGGCAGAAATGGTCAAACTACTTGCTCTATAAACAAGTGTGTTCATGACAATGCAAACAAAGCAGAATAATATAATAAGAAAATATCAGTTTGTAACATCAAGCAGTGTAACAAGCTGTTTTTAACGTCTAAAAATAAATGGAAGTAAATGAGACTGGAAGTCTCGAGCCAAAAAGATTCAAATGGCTGCGCCCGCTCATACGCAAAGAATGAGATCATTAACCTTATCCCTTGAAATGGCATCTTTATTTGTTATGGCTACGTATTTGTTAAATAGCCAACCCTTTCAAAACTGTGAGCTAATATTCCATCATGCTTTCATTTCTTTAAGTCACTTAGAATTAAATCCTGAAGTGGAATTATTTTATTTTTATTTTTATTTTATTTTATTTTATTTTATTTTATTTTATTTTATTTTATT
>CAIGQZ010000692.1:1195630-1206037 GCA_903798205.1 Danio tinwini
TTTTATTTTATTTTATTTTATTTTATTTTATTTTATTTTATTTTATTGTCATGTGTCATATTTTAAGTTTATCCAGTTTAGATATAACGCATATCTTTGAACTGTGTCAGAAACTGGAGCACCTGGTAAAAACCCACACAAATGCATGCAAACTCCACACAGAAATGGCAACAGGCCCAGCCGGGACTCGAATCAGCAACTTTCTTGATGTGTGGCGACAGTGCTAACCACGGAGCCACTGTGCCGTCCTTATATTTATTTATTTATTTATTTATTTATCAATTATTTTATTATTTTTATTTATTAATTTTATTATTATTATTTTTTGTTATAAATTACTTTATTTACTATATTCAGAAAAAAATCAAGTCATTTATTGTCTTAAAATGTAGTTAATTCCTCACATAAAGCTAGACGTCTTCCGAAAACACGTGGTATAAGTTAATAGTCTTACAGACTTGAATTGAAAATGCATTTTCCATGTATGTCCTGTGTGATTAGCAACCATGTGCGATACATCCATTTCTTTGAAGCAGCATCCTTAAATGCATGACATCTTAAAAGCGGTGTGTAAAAGTAGCATGTTGTTGGCAAAGCTCTGGAAAGATGAAGGTAGTCTTTGTGTGTTGGAGACGTTGTTGTAGTAGATCGAGTGTAAGCCTTCCGAGAGTAAAGCCTTGCCCTCTGTGCTCAACATAGCCCTCCTATGACCCCACTTTGACCAAAACAATGAAGCCCCTTGAAAATCCTTTTCGTCCTTCCTTTCTCCACGCTCTTTTCTTTTTGTCCTGATCTAAGAGGGGCTTACCTTTGTAAGTAAAGCAAGGTAGAACCTTATGATTTGGCGCCATTGTAGTTCTTCAAGAGTTCTTTGAATTTCATCTCTCCATACTTACTAGCCGTTACAAGATTTTAAAACCCAGCTTTAAAGAAGTTCCCTAAATACAAATTGAAACCTACAAGTTTTGCTTCAGCTGGTGCATAATTGGTTGCATCGCAATTACAACGTTTACGAGAAGTGAAATCTTAACGGGGCCCTACACTGCGCAAAGCAATTTTTTAAAACAGTAAATGTGTCTAAAGAGCGTGAAGGGGCTGGAGGGTCTTCAAGGGCTATAGTGAATGAGCTAATTAATGCAAAGTACAGCCATGGGATTCAGGCTCATAACTGGCTTCTTCTGCTCGGTTGAAATCAGTTGGCTTTCAGGGGGTGTAGAGAAAGGACACCCTTAGGAGTTTGAACAGGGCCCCCCTATTTAATAACTCTGTGGGCCACGAGTGAGTTATGCATTGCTGTGTATAAATGAAGCTTAGAGCCTGCACCTTCAGTACTCATTTATGGACTGAGCCTGGCACAGTTCTGCTGGAACTGATTAATGCGCTTCGACCAAATTAATTTTACAACTATGTAGATCTCAAATTGCTCTGGGAGGAGGAAAAAATGAGTGCTGGAGGTCTGTTTTTTTTTTTAAATGGTGAGTTCATAAAAAGTGATGGACGGATTGGGTTTTATTTGCTTGTGTCTTTGGCTGTGTAATTATAAGCAGGTGTTTTGTTTATAGTAATGCTACGTTTAGGTGGGAATCATCCCTAGAGAGTCTTTCTGTGGTATACTTAATTACACAAGCCTTAGATAGAGTTGATCCCTGCCATGCAAAGTAAAGATATAGAAACTAAGTGGGCAAAGCAGTTTGTTTTTTTTCCCACTGGAGCATTATAAAAAAAAGAAAGAAAAAAGAAGAAAAAAAAGAATTATTAGCCCCCCTGAATTATTACCTGTTTACCCCCCCCCCCAATTTCTGTTTAATAGAGAGAATTTTTTAAAACACATTTCTAAACATAATAGTTTTAATGACTTATCTCTAATAACTCTATCTCAAATTTTTTAAATCTTTGCCATGATGACATTAAATAATATTTTACTAGATAATTTTCAAAACACTTCTATGCCGCTTAAAGTGACATTTAAAGGCTTAACTAGGTTAATTAGGTTAACTAGGCAGGTTATGGTAATTAGGCAAAATATTGTATAAAGATAGTTTGTTCAGTAGACAATCGCAAAAAAAAATAAATGCTTAAAGGGGCTAATAATGTTTACGTTAAAATGGTTCTTAAAAAATAAAAACTGCTTTTGTTCTAGCCGAAATAAAACTGAAAGAAAAAAATATTATCAGACATACTGTGAAAATTTCCTTGCTCTGTTAAACATCATTTGGGAAATATGTAAAAAAAGAAAAAAAAATCAAAGGGAGGGCTAATAATTCTGACTTTAACTGTTTTTACTATGTAATTTGGACTTTTTTCAATATTTGTAGAAAAGAGAAAAAAATAAAGGATATAAAGTTAGTTGCTGTGTCTCACATCATAAACGGATACATTGCAATGGAATTTTAATTTAATTATATATATATATATATATATATATATATTTCAGGAGAAGTTAATAAACTAACATGTTGTAATCCAGCAGCTCTAATCTCTCCCCTTCAGTGCAGACTAACAGGGTGGCACCCATCATCAAGCAAAACGTCATTATTAAGCTGTTTAAAGAATGGAATTAGTGTTCTTTCACATATTTGTAAATCAGAATACCAGATATTTTACTATATAATTTGGAAGTTTTTCAATATTTGTAAAAAGAGAAAAAAAAATGATATACAGTATGTCTTATGTGGTTTCTGTGTGGAGTTTGCATGTTCTCCCTGCGTTCGCGTGGGTTTCGTCAGGGTGCTCAGGTTCCCCCCACAGTCCAAAGACATGCGGTACAGGTGAATTGGGTAGGCTAAATTGTCGGTAGTGTATGAGTGTGAATGAGTGTGTGGATGTTTCCCAGAGATGGGTTGCGGCTGGAAGAGCATCCGCTGCGTAAAATCATGCTGGATTAGTTGGGGGTTCATTCCGCTGTGACAACCCCAGATTAATAAAGGGACTAAGCCGACAAGAAATTGAATGAATGAATGAATGTCTCACGTGATAATCTGATACATTCAAACCTGTCAACCCTTCCATTTTTTCTGGGATTCTCCCGTATTTTACAGTTTCCTGCTATCATCCCGTAAAGGTATTTTCCCGTATTTCTCCCATATTTTCAGTCTTTCTTTGAAGGGTGTCAAATAAACATTAAAGAGCAGAGCCTCCCTATACGCAATCAGGGCTTGACATTAACTTTTTTTGATTACCAGCCACTGTGGCTAGTAGTTTTCCAACATTACTAGCCACTCGCCATTTTCACTAGCCACAATTTTATTGTTGGGAAAATATTTTTTATACACATAAATATGACTTTAACATGCTAAAATTACTTGATTTAGATTTTGCGTTATCTTGATATGCCTCATTCATTTCACTTTTTGTGTCGCGTATGAGCTTGCTAATTGTTCATGAGCAAATGGGTCATGGTTTCATAGTATTACAAAAACGTTTTATTTCACATAATTTTCAAAGCTCAACATGAAGGATTTACCAAATTTATCTCTGCCCACACCAAGCATAAACAATTAATTATTTCTTAGCCACAATTTTAAATGTGTCAAAACAAGCAAAATATAACAGTTTACTATACTTTTTATTTAACAAAACATTTGCACAGTAATCTGTCCTGGCTGTCCCAGATCACCAGTTAACTACACATAAATGGGGAGTAATCTCCTATTAAAGCAATGTTATTGTAAAAAATGATAATTACACCACATTACGCAAAACCGTGTGATATTGAAAGGATTATAACGCACACTGTTAACGTTATACCCATGAATAATCTGTTCAAATAATGGTTAAAGCGAAAGCAACCGGTGCTGCTTACAAAAATACAAATCTGGAGCTCTTGAAAGCAGCAATAATGAGGGTGCATGTTCATCACTTTTTGTCTAGTCTATTTGAAAGAGAACCGATCACATCAGCTGTATTTCTAGACAGTTGCTTCACGCAAGGAAACGTGAGCGCGCACGCATTTTAAACAGTTGCGCGCATCACCTCAGCTGTTAGCGCAAGTGATCATTCTCATTCTGTATTCATCTGCTTTTTTATTGCTCACACGATCGCAGTTGTTTTTGTCAGTCGTGTTGCTTCTCAATTCTAAGACCACCTTTGCATGCATATTGGACCCTCCTTATTGTCGAAGCCTGCTTTTATGAATTATTATCCGGGAAAATTATTTTCAACCAGCCAAAGTGGCTAGTGGGAGTGTCTGTCTTACCTGCAACCACTGAAATCTACCCGCATTTGGGGAGTTGGCGGGTGTTAATGTAAAGCCCCCTATGCAACCCATACCGCCGAACCACATAGGGCCACCCCCTGCTCTTAAATGTGAGTCTGTTCTGTGCTTTCGCTTTGTTTAGGCATGAAAACACTGAAATAAATAAAAAAAAGGGAGATTCCCTTTCCTTTTTTATTACAGGTGCCGTCTCCTCTTCATATGCAATCCTCAAAACAGTCATTTAGTGGTGCATGACTGTCAGCTGACACGCTCCATAGTGATAAATAGAGGCTGTTTCCCAAACAGATTCTGTACACACGATTTTAAGCGGAGCGAAAGTCTGGGTTTTAGGTGCGTGTTTAACCAGACATATACAAATAATTAATAATAATAATAATATCTAAAGATGTCAATCTTGGTGGGTTTTTTTTTCAAACACAACTAATTTCATCCTAAATGAGCATAAAAATTTAGGAGATCAATCCAATGCTTTCTTTGTAACGTTAGATGGTTGCGTTTTTAAAGTGACACCTCTGTTAATGTAATCAAAATAAAAAAATCTAAATAAATAAGACATTCATTCGTTGCTCTTTAAACTGAATGTGTAAGTTATACAGTGAAGAAAGGATTAATGAGATTTGATAGCTTGATTTTATTTCATTATAATAGCTATTAATTTTAATAACCTGAACGGTTTGCTAATTTATTTGCTGCTAATGTATACTATTTATTTTTTTATTTTGTAAACATAAAAAACATATTACTGTCCATTTAACTGTTTATTTAAGCAGCTCCAGAAGAACATATTTAGTAATTTGGGGATTTTTTAAAGGGGGGGGGGTCGCGGAAATCCCTTATTATGGTGGGCATATCTCTTATTTTCACATCTCAATGTTGACAGGTATGTACATTGCAATGGAAATTCTAACTGATGCAGTCTTAAAAATGTATCAAATAAAAAAAAAAGAATATTTAACTTGCATATGAATGTGTTAAAAGATGGTAAATGCTATTGTGACTATTTCTTGTAGTGTTACTTTGTAATTTTGGCTTCGTATTATCTGGTAACACAATTAAAGTGGAAAGAGTTACAGTAAAGTGTTACAGCTAATGGGATATTAAGTATCAATTTTACTGTAAAGAGAGTTAGAGGAACTAATTAAAGTTATGGACGAATGGACATAATGAGTAGAACATTTACTCTATTCTTCTCCCAGTTAAACGGTCACTTACTTTTATGTATTTCAGGAGAAGGTGGTAAACTAACCTGTTGTAAATCCAGTAGCTCTAATCTCTCCTCTGCAGTGGAGACTAACATGGTGGCACCCATCATAGATCAAGCAATATGCCATTATTAAGCTGTTTAAATAATTAAAGTTGGGCTCTTACGCATATTTGGGAATCAGAATATGAGATATTTTATAATATAATTTGGACGCTTGTCAGTATTTGTAGAAAGGAGAAAGAATAAATGATATACAGTATGCTGCACTCGCATGATAAACTCATGCATTGCAATAGAAATTTTAACCGATGCAGCCTTAGAAAATCTAAAAAGAAAAATTATAATTAAACTTGCATATGAATGTGTTAAAAGATGATAAAGGCTGTTGTGACTATTTCTTGTACTGTTACTTTGTAGTTTTGGCTTCGGATAATCTGGTAACACAATTAAAGTTGAAATGTGGAAATTACAATAAAATGTTACATCTTACTGGATATTAAGTAGCAATTTTATTGTAAAGCGAGTTAGAGGAATTACAGTTATGTACAAAATGACGTAATGAGCGGACTTAAAATCTCAATTACATAAATGTTGCCATAATAATAACGCCAGGGCATTTTCTCAACTTTTGCTATTATTTTGAACCATTCGTCTTTAGTTCTTTATTACCATTTCCGAGTTATAACTTTTTTACTTGTTGCCAATAGTATCTTATGTAAACATCTATCCTCATTTTCAAGTTTAATAGGAATATCTCCTAGATAAAGTACATCGAATGATCAGGGAATATGCAGATCAAACGTATCATTGATAGCGAAGTGGACCGTTTCCCAAAAACTATGCATTTTTGAGCACTGCCAGAATATATGCACATGATATGCCTTTTTTACCCCACTGATTCTCCAATAAGGATGAGGAGTGCCAAATTGTATTGATTTAATTCTTGGTGTAATAAAAATCTAATTAAATTTTACATAACGATACATTCTTGAGCTTGTTGAGGTATGTGGGACAGCACATATTTTAACCCATAGGTCTTGATTCAAATGTCCTCTACAATTACTTATTGTTTTAGTCAAACTTTTCTTGTATGTCTGAATAAAAATCCGAACAAGCTGATCCAATCCTCATCCTTACAAATGGATGTTTTTATTGATATGTTAATATTTGTGGTTTGTAATTTTAAGTACTTTACATTTTATTTTAATTTAATTGTTGTTTTGTTTTAACATGACCCTTCACACATTTTCACAGGTGTTACTTCATTTCTCATAAGTGCAAATTTATTTCAAAACAGTTTTCATATTTCTCCTACAGTGTATATTGAATGTAATATTACACTGTAGCATATACATACAGAGCTTTTCTGAGGTGAAAATGGACTGAATTTTAATTTAGACCGAACTGCTGAATAGTAATTAATTAAATGATTCTAGCCAAGATTACCGTTCGATCAATGGTCCTATCTGGCTTTCCAAAGACCTTCGCTCTCTTTCGTCAGCTTATCACACAGGCATACAAGTTGGCGGTGGGCTTTCGAGATCTCTTGCTGATGCATTTAGCAGGCTTGATGGCATTTTGAACATGTCCACTATCACTAACAGCCATCGAGGAGAAAGTGGGATTTTCATCAGCACTTCCAGCAGCGAATTCCCACCTGCCACACTTTCACAGGCCTCTCTCAGGTCACGCAGATCTGATATGCATTATACTTGATCCCTCTTAACTGTAATACTCCAGGAGACTTTATTGTAAATGCGTTTGCCGATTGCAGGTTGACGGCAAGCGCTTCCCATAGCCAGAATCTGGCACACATCAGCTCTGATTAATTACTGTTGGACTTCAGCTATAGAACGCTGCAGATAAATGAGTGTGTGTTTATCATTAACACCCTCTCCATCTCACTTCACTCGTCCCTTTAGGAGTCCTCCAATTACTTTACTTTCAATCATTTTTCTGCTCCATTAACTCTCCGACGCTCACGCACATACAAAAGCATGATAACAATGAAACTGTGAACTCAGCACACCCTGATGAAGCGTCGGCCAGATGACCACTTCAACGAGTGGATTCTGTTGTGTTTTAGCAGCTTTGATTAATGACCAAAAAAAAAAATGGTTCATGTTAAGTAAAAATAAATACAATATTATCCAATAAGATATGATAAGATACAAGTTGATACAATATGATAAAATTTGATACAATAATGTTACAACACAATATACAATACGACACAACACAATTACAGTACTGTACATTACTATATGATTCAATACATGATACGATACGATTGTCTTTCTATTTTTTGTTGCTTCATATCTCACAGCTGCAATAATCGTTGCTTTATTCCTAATAATTGTGTCTACATTTCACACAATTGTTGTCATATCTCGCAGCTGTACCTGACTTTATTTTTTGTAACTGTGACTGTTTCTCATTATTATCACTTTATATATTACAAAAATGTTTTTTTGTAATCATGACTTTATTCCCAACGATATCTCACAGCAGTTCGTAATGTTTTGTTTAGTGGATAACTCCATATATAGATTTGTATGATCTCATTCGTACAATTTAGTATGATTTGCTCATCCACAATGAGGGGGTGGGGTTTGGTGCCACTTCTCCTTTTAAAAACTGTACATTTTATAATACAATAGATAATATGATACAATATACAATATGATACATACATTACAATACGACAAGTATGATACATTGTGATACGTTATATTTTCCTATGACTAAACTCGACTAAGCCACTAAACTGACAACATGTAAAATAGTGACTACATTTCTCATGAATGTTTTTCCATATCTTATTGCTAGAACTTTTTTTGTAATCGTGGCATTATTTCTTTTAAAAATCATATATTTTACAAATCAACAGACAATACGATGCAATATACAATACGATACAATAGAATACATACATTACAAAACGATACATATGATACAATCATTAAATTTGATAAAATATGATAAGATACAATATAATACATTATACAATATGATGCATTACATTTTCTTATCACTAAACTTAAATTAGCCTCTAAACTGACAAAATGTAAAATAGTTACGTAACCTCATGAGATCAGGCTGTTATTTCTCATAATTGTGACTACATTTCTCATAAATATTTTTCCATATCTTACTGCTATTACTTTTTTGTAATCTTGGCATTTTTTTTTTATTGTACATTTTACAATACAACAGACAATACAATATAATATACAATATGATACGATACAAAATAATACATACATTACAATATGATACAATACAATAAAATTTGTTACAATACGATACAATACAATATTATATTAAACAATATATAATACGATACGTTACATTTTCTTATGACTGAACTTGAATTAGCCACTAAACTGACAAAATAGTTACGTTTCCTCATGAGATTAAGCTTTTATTTCTCATAATTGTGACTACATTTCTTCTTATTTTTTCTTATCTTACTGCTGTAACTTTTTTGTAATCGTCACTTTTTTCCCTGTAATTGTGACTTTATTTCTCATTATTTTTACTTCATATATTACAACTATAACGGTTTCTTGTAACTGTGACTGTAACTGTAACTGTTACTGCTTCTCACTATTATTGCTTCATATATCACAGCTATAACTGTTTTTTTTTGTAATTATAACTTTGTTTCCAGCGCTATCTCACCACAATTTGTTACATTTTGATTAAGTGGCTAATTTGTATGAATTCCTATGATCTCATTCGTACAATTTAATACGATTTGCACATTCCCCAATGACGGTTGGGTTTAGGGGTGGGGTTTTTACAATACGATAGACTATATGATACAATATACAATACGATACCGTACAATATAGAATATGATACAATACAATATGACACAAACATTACAGTACGAAGAATATGATACAATATGATAAAATTTGATACGATACAATACAATATATAATATGATACATTACATTTTTTAATGACTGAACTCGAATTAGCCACTTTACTGACAAAATAACTATGACAAAGTATCTATTTTTTTCATTATTATATATATTTTGATATATATATATTCACCTTATTCTCCGTGTACGAGTGGGCACAGCCATTTGAATCATTTTGGCTGGATACTTCCGGTCTCATTTACTTTTTTATAATACAATTTTATACGATTTGCTCATCCCCCATTGGGTGATGGGTGGAGTTTGGTGCATTTTCATAAACGGAGCATAAATAGTTACGTTTCCTCATGAGATCCTGTTATTTCTCATTATTGTTTTGCATAACTTACAGCTGTAACAGTGTCTTGTAATCCTGACTTCATTTCATGTAATTGTCCCCACATTTATTATTATTATTTTAACTTCAAATTTGTGACAGTTCTCGCAATGGTGCCTTTATTTCTTGTAATGACCTTATTTCACATAATGACATCTTCATATCTTACAGCCGTTACTGTTACCCCCCAATCATGTCTAGTCGCTTTAACTCCTCCTGTCCAGTTCCCCCAAAGGCCCCTATAAGCAAGATCCTCCGCCGCTGCACATATGGAGCCTGTTGCCCCAGCCGGTGAAGAACAATAGATGGAGAAAGTGTGAGCTTGGCGTGCTTTCAGGCTGCTGCCAGGCTGTTAAGCGGCGGCCTGAAAGCACACCTGTGGAGAAGGGGGGGGGGGGGTGTAATCGGATTTCTTCCCTCCGCTTGCCGCTTTTCATATGTTTTATATTTATGGAGCGTTGTGGCCCTCGCTCTGATTAGATCCCGGTTGACGACTGTGGCCCAGAGCTGCAGTGATCAATCCTAATTTGCCGGAGGAATTAGATTAATATATAAAAAGATACAGTGTGCTGACCTGGCGGTTGAAAGGACGTCTCACTGTCATGGGTCTATAATGAAGCCCTAAAGAAAGAGTTTTTGTTTTTTGTTGTGTGTGTGTGTGTGTGTGTGTGTGTGTGTGTGTGTGTGTGTGTGTGTGTGTGTGTTTTTGTGTGTGTGT
>CAIGQZ010000692.1:1211037-1227396 GCA_903798205.1 Danio tinwini
ATATATATATATATATATATATATATATATATATATATTATTATTTTTTTTTAATTTATTTATTTATTTATTTTTTACTCAAAAGTCGCCAGGACCAGCACTGAGTGCACCCCTCATAAAATGCACGTCCCCCCTGGCTATTAAAGCGGTGTTCACTTCACCCAGTATGTGTCTGTAAATGTGTGTGGGAGCCTGCAGCGGGTGAACAGATCTCCATAAAGAGCTGTCTGACTGGCACGGTTTGAAACTGTCACCCCAGCGGTTGAGGTAAAGCCAGGGAGAGATTTGATGTTTTATCCCCACCTTAAATCGGACCCAATCCCACAGAGCATCATGGGGTGAGGGTGTTTGCTCACGCCGTTCAGATTTGACTGCAATCATGCACCATTCAGTCTGCTGGCTGGAGACTCCAGCACTGGGTATTTATATGCATATTGTTATAGAAACTGCTTTTCATGACCCATTTTACTTCTCTAATATTGACTAGTTTTAAAATGCATACAAGGAAGTGAAAGACTTCAAGTGTTGAAATGATTGGTTTGGGAGAATCAGATGAGGCCTTGATGATGTCATCAGAAAAGAAAGTCGTTTTAGGTTAAGCAAGTAATGATTATGGTAATTATTATTATTATAACCTTTATTTTACCAGGAAAAAAGCACATTGAGATTAAAATTTGATCTCTTTTACAAACGCATCCTAAGATTATGCAGAATATGGTTAACATGGGTTTAACAAACAAACACAAAAGTAAATAAATGACAGGTAACATCATTTATCCGTCAAAACATACAATGAGGGTTAAAACTAGTCAAAACATTTACAAGCCAAAATTTCAAGTTCCAAATCATTTTAAATCTTTTTTAAAAGTATGTAGTGAAACTAGCTCTTTAAACTAGCTCTTTAAACTGCAACTTTGTTTGCAGGTTATTACATAGGATAGGATAAATTTGATTTGTCCCCAAGAGGAAATTTGTCCTGGGAGAAAAGGTGCTACAATGTTGCTCTAAGCAGACAATAAAATTGAACAAATAAAACAGTAAAGAACAAACAACATTGTTTACAAAATAAGACTGTATATAAATATATAAATATGAAATATAGCACAGTACACAGTCAAGTGCTAGTGTACTACAGGTGCATTGTTGTTCAACAGTTTCATTGAGGTAGGAACAAATGAAAGCTTAATCTATTGGTCTTACACATTGGTATTCTCAGTCTTCTTCCTGGTAACATCTGATATTCACTGGAAAGAGGATGTTTGGAGTCAGCACTAATATTTATTGCTCTTCTCATGACTGCTTATTCATATAGAGTCTGTATGGGCTCATATTGTTTTATTTCTATGATATTCATGGTTGTTTTTTTGAATATGGACCAATTTATTTTTCAATTGAACAGACATATTTCCTAACCAGACTGTGATTCCATAGCGAATAAGACTTTCAAAGTCCATGCTGCATATTTTAAAGCATTTTTTCCCCATTTCAGTAAGCACCACTGGTACAGACAATAAATACAATTTCTATGACTGAAGACTATAGCTAAAAAAACGTTTTTTACAAATGTAAGTTTGCAGCTATAAGGGGAGTAAACCTGGAATAGATTAATAAACAAAGATATTCCAAAGCTTGCCTTCGAGTGGACAAAGCAGACCTGAGAGTACAAGAATGAGTAAGAGATTTAAAATTTGTTACAAACCTCAATGCATCATGGTTCAAGAAGCTCTGAGAAGATGCATGCATATGAATGACATTTCCATAGTCCAATACAGACATAAAAGTTGCAGCAAAAAGCTTCTTGGTAAAATATTATGCACTGATAAATTGTTCTTAACATAAAAACTATACATGTCTTATGTGAATATGATCATTTGTTCCAATGAAGTAGATACAGTTGTGGTCAAAAGTACTGGCACCCTTGGTAAAAAAAAAGGAAAAAGCTAAGAATAATACACAAATAAATCTGCTTCGGTTTTAATTTATATTTTTAATTCAGAAAATTCACTTAAGCCTGACCTATCATTCAAATGAAACATACATACATTATATACACAGTCGAGGGCAAAATGAGTAACCCTCTTGTGAATTTATTTTTTTTTTTATATTTTTCAAGTGATATTTAAAGGTACAAAGACATTTTCACAGTATTTACAATGATATATGTTCTTCTGGAGAAAGTTCTATTTGTTTTAGTGTAACATTATTGGCAACACTATATTTTGATGGACCATTTGAGTATTAGTAGACTGTCTGCTTAATATCTGTTGATCCTGCTCCTTCAACAGACATTTAACTAAAAAACTTTGCAAGTACATGTCAACTTACACTAACCCTAACCTCAACCCCAACCTTAACCCCAACCTAACAGCCTACTTATAATCTAAGGAGAAATAGTTAAATTCAACAAACGGACCATCAAAATAAAGTGTGACTGCATTTATTTATTTATGTATTTTTTAAAAGCATTTTAAGATCAATATTATTAGACCTGTTAAGCAATGCATTTTTTTCTAATGGTTAGTGAACAACAATGGTTATACAATGACTTTATTGTATAACCCCTACTTGCCTAATTAACCTAGTTAAGCCTTTTAAATGGTTTATACTTTAACCTTAATATTATTATCCTGAAAAATATTTAGTAAACTATTATGTACTGTTATTATGGCAAAGATCAATGAAAACAGTTGTTAGTAATTAGTTATTAAAACTAGTATGTTAGAAATGTGTATAATTTTTTAAATTATTTTTAATAAATAATTGTCTTTAGTATTTAATAAGAGGTAAATTCTTTATCAAATAAAAGGGTGCCAAAAAATTTGTCTAATGAGTATTTGATTTATTTATTTTTAATTGTATATGTTACCGGCAATGTGATATCCGGCATTCTATAGAATCCCTAGAAAATGTATAGAATGCCTAAAAAATCGAACGTCAAAGTATGAAATGATTGTTACTTTATACATTGCCTCGGCTTTAGAACTGTATAATATATCGTTTCAACATCGATATTGCAATGTGATAATTTGCAATAATCACATCGCAGGATATATGCAAGGTTAAGTTTGTGTTATGATTGATCATTTGCATTTGTTTTTGATGTCTGTGATTGCATAATGGTTTTAAAAGCATCCAGGTATAAGAAATTGTACTATTTGTGATAGTACATGAATACGTTTATTGAATTATTTTTTATCATTCAGTGACTGTACTTGAATACTCGGGAAACAATGAAACATTTTATTTTAATTGTATATTTCTCTTGCTTGTATTTATAGATTGTTATGTATGAAAATACTCACAACACATGTAAATACAGCAATGCACTGCAAATAGCACAGACAACAACAAAAATGTGTCAGGGGGAGGACCCCAAAAGTTTATAGATTGTTTATAAAAAATTTTTTGGAGATGCATTCCCACTGTAGAATCATCCTAATCGATCTAACATACATTCTTTCCAGATGGAGACTTTAAGTCATCTGGTGAAATTGTATTCATATGGCAGTATATACCACAAAAAAAAATTAAAAATTATTGCAATGTTAAATTTTTCCAACATTGTGCATCCCTTCTAGGCATTCTATAGAATGCCAAGTTGTCATGCAGAAAAGTATGTAACTGGTCTACCCCTGCCATTTTTCCCATCAGTGATGTTGACTGTGTCGCTTGGGTCATTAGCTACGTTTCCATCTATGTATTTTCATGCACATTTTGGATATGCACATAAAAAATGGTTAATGGGAACGCCAAGATGCGCATAAAAAAAGTATGTGCGTAACTGAGTAGGATAAACCTTTTATTCGATAAGAAAGATGCGCATAAACTACGATGGAAACACTTTTACTAAACAAATTCCAGTATCTCATAAAAAAGGTCATGCTATTTTGTTATAAGAGATCATGAGATGGTAAAAAAAATGTGTGTGAATGAACAAAGCAGCAGGTTGAGCACAATGTAAAACATCTGAAATGTTGTTTTGATCATTCTAAAACGCCTTAGCCATTTGCATTGCCTTCTGATGCAAGTCATTTATTAAATGAAGAAAAGATTTACGCAGCTTCTTCTACCGCAGCAAATTCCATTTTTACTGTTGATGTTTGGCGCCAGTTAATCAAGAAGTGACTATTTTGTTCAATTTGACTCACTGGATGGAAACGCTGCTTTATTTGAATGTCTTATGCAATAATTCAGTTTTGCTCATAAAGTTAATTCGCATTTTAGGATTGAAACATAGCTATTACCGGTACGAGATTCAACTACCATCACAGACAATATTGACATAATTCTTCTCACAACGTCAATGCATATCTGGCTGAGGTTTTTCACTAATTCGTGAAAGTGCCAAAATATGAAGTGTTTTTGTGTGAAAGAAGAAAATTAAGTACAATTCAAAGTGCTATTCCAGTTTTACTTACTGTTATAAATACTTCACTCTCAGTTCTGCTGTTTTTCCGGCAAGAACATCATATGTTTTATTTATTATTCCTTCCACTTAAAAATATGTTATGATCAATAAAGGCCTTGGTTGTGCTCTTCTGACACTTTGCCTAAATGATACTTGTCATTCTATATAATGCCTAGAAATTGTATAAAATGCCTACGAAATGTATTCAAAACCTTTACAAAAAATGAATATTCCATACGTTGCCTAAAACCATCAGGCATCCTATTCATTTCCTAGGCATTCTATTCAATACCGGGATTTCACACATTGCCGGTAACTAGGGCCAGACAGAATCTGCTGACATTTCTTGCTATTTCCGCAGAGAATTTTGTAAAAAATCTACGAATTTATGCGGAATGATTTTAGGAGTAAGGAGATCTACTTATTTAGTAAGTCTGTCATATAATTTCTCCACTCAAAGACAAAACATATTACTTTGCAAACTGTATTGTAAATAAATTATATGAACATATTATTATTATTATCATCAGTATATTACAATAATAATAATGAAATTAATTTAAAAACTGAATAAATATAAATGTACACATTAAATACATAGTAAATACATAGACTCAATGATGGGTAAAAACCTGCACACGCAGATACTGTGTGGGCCTACTGGTAACATATACAATATTAAAAATCAAAGTTGTTTTTTTTTTTTTTTTTTACAAAGATGAAAAACATAAAAACAATACAGTTAATATTTTCCAAGGGTGCCAATAATTTTGACCATGACAGAATGTTTGCTAATCCATGCAGATTTACCCACACACAAACATTAGCATTCAAACTAGGTTGGCTTTAGACGTACTAAGTGCTTAGCCTGGCGAGCAGAACGTCTTTAGCCGACTGTTTGACAGATTTGGGTTTCAACATCACAGACTACAAAGAATTACTCAGCAAAGATAATTTACTGCAAACGAAAAGATGACCCTGTTTTACAGGGATTCGTTCGAATTAACTTTCTTTTAAAAACCAACAGACAGACAGACAGATATTTGGAAGTCTGAGAAGTTATTTTTTTGCATTAACGAGGTCAGTTTTATTAATGATAATCTAAATAAAGCTGTTTGGTTTTGTGGTGCCTTTTATCGGCTATTTTTGTATCGTACACCAGACTCCCCTGAGATGGTCTTGGGTATGTGGAGTATTTGTGAGTTTGGAAGTAGTCGTCACCGAGAGCTGTTTTACTGAGAATTGGTGAAACAGCTGTCATGTGCTGAAATGAAGAGACAGAAAAACTTACTGTATCTCAGAGCTCGGGAAAAAAAGAGACAAATAATCACTCTCTTGTGGACTGCATGGGTGAGCAGGAGTGTTGTGTTTTCTGGATTTTTATCTCGAACCACTTGGCATAAAGTGACAGCGTCTTTGCCTTTGAAAAGTTTGCAGAGTTTGTAAAAAAATAATATGCTGTATATAGACACAGGACTGTGTTTATGCAAATTGTGTTATACTTTCCAGTCTTTCTTCATTTTATATTCATAAAGTTGTATTTCCTGTCAGTGTGTCTACCGTTGTGCACTGTTGTCTCAAAGCAGGAAGGTTGCTGGTTCTAGCCCTAGCTGGGTCAGTTTGCATTTCTGTGAGGAGTTTGCATGTTCTCCCAATGTTGATGTGGGTTCCCTCTAGGTGCTCTGGTTTCCATAACAATCCAAAGACGTGGTATAGGTGAATTAAATAAGCTAAATTGGCCATAGTGTATGTGTATGTGAGAGTGTATGGGTGGTTTCCAGTGCTGGGTTGCGGCTGGAAGGGTTATCTGCTGCATAAAACATATGCTGGATAAGTTAACGGTTCTTTCCACAAGTCAAAGGAAAAAAAATGAATGAATGAAATTCTTGACTCTGATTGGCTGGAAGGTGTGCAATAAAATTAGTGATTGTCCTTCCCTCAAACATTAGTAGTGACCATAGTAACTCTGTATAACTTTATATCTCTGTAATACATAGTAAAACTGTATAATCTTGAGGACACCAACATGTTTCGCCAGGGAGCCAATGGGGATTAGCGCTGTAAAAACATGCTAAATATATTACCAAAAAGGTAGCTAATGCATGTTACTATGAGCTATTAAATACACCCATGTCATTTAGACACATTACATATGTTGTGCGTGTGTCTCTGTATGCCTTAGACTTATTCAAGTGTAGAGATATGTCATAACTGACAAAAATTCTGTCAAATATTAAGCTCCAAAGAGCAATATTAGTTTTAAGTTGCAGGTAACCAAGGAATAAGCGAAATATTCAGTGGGATAATGTTATAAAGGGGCGACACGGTGGCTCAGTTGTTAGAACTGTCGCCTCACAGCAAGAAGGTCACTGGTTCGAGTCCCGGCTGGGACAGTTGGCATTTCTGTGTGGAGCATGTTCTCCCCATTTTCTTGTGGGCTCCTCCGGGTGCTCCTGTTTCCTCTTTAGTCCAAAGACATTCGCTATAGGTGAATTGAATAATTTATATTGGCCATAGTGTATGTATGTGAATGAGTGTGTATGGATGTTTCCTAGTAGTGGGTTGCAGCTGGAAGGTCATCCGCTGTGTAAAACATATGCTGGATAAGTTGGCGGTTCATTCCACTGTGGCAACTTCTGATAAATAAAGAGACTAAGCCAAAGGAAAGTGAATGAATGAATACTGTAAATAAATAAATGTTGAAAAAATACCATTATGTTAATACAATTGTATGACATCACATTGCATTTAGTCATTATACAGACACTTTTGTCCAAATATGAAAATATAACTGTTATAACAATTAACAATTTAAAATATAAAATATTATTCAGTATGCTTTGTTTTTAGTTTTTCTTTAGTGTTGTCATGGCCATTTACATTTTGTGTAAGGGCACATTTGTTGTCTTCTTCATCAACTTCAGCTGCCATGAAAACGAAAACACGACAAGACAACGCTGCAAAAAAATAAAAATAATAGCACACAACAGGAGAACACGCCTTGCCATGCAGGAAGACATTTGATGCCCAGTCACTGCCAAATCATTTGCACCTCAACGGAACACTGGTGTATTTTTAAATCACGCTAGTGTTGAAGGCAAATAAATATATATATAGCGCTATTATATATCAGCGCTATTTCCCTGTAGCATGCAGCAGTCATCCTGTTTGAGATCTGCCGTGAGCGATCAGTTGCTGTTTAAGGAAGGACACTGCAGGCGAAAGCCCTTTTTTTCCATGCATCTGTCAATTTTAGACTTTTGAGTTTTTTTTTGTCTAATTTAAAGAAGACAGATAAAATACACTTGTTTATTTTATCATACTTTATCAATTTGAAGATTTAAATTACAATATTTTCATTACATTTTTATTCATAAATCTCTACAAAACTTTAAGTTAATAAAACTGTATTCATAGCAGTATTATGTTTTAACAAAAGCATACTATACTGTATATATATTTTCCCCTACAAATATGGTGGGAAAATTCTATTTTTTGTTGATGTTTGGAGTATTTATTTTATTAATTTACATTCTGTTTGAACGAACCGCCAATCCGATACAACAATTGTGTGTATAGCGAAAATGCATTACTATGTGGACAATGCCTAATTTGTCAAAAAAAAAATAAACTTTGGAATTTGACTTTAAAAGCTCAGATCTTTAAGCTAGAGAATATCCAAATGAGCACATAATTATTTAAATAGTGTCTCATTTGCATATTTATTTAAGCATTTTATATTTACTTGCACTAAAAAACATTTGTAGTACATTTACCACAAAAACGTTATTAATGGATTAATGTTATCAATCATCTGAGAAAATTCTAGAGATACATAGTCTTTCTAAATCAATTTATCAATAAGTCATCAATTATTATCAATCAATTATTAAATTACTCTATTAATAAGCAGGGTATTTCCCTGAGAGATGAAGCCATGGATATTCATATATATTTATTTTCTGGTAATGATGCTGTTTGCTTCTCTTTTAAAGGGATAGTTCGTTTAAAATTAATAAATACAGAAAAAAGACAATTCTGTTCTCACTGACTCCCTCTCCTTTTGTTCTAAACCTATTTGTGTTTAAATGCAAAATAAAATATTCTGTGCAATGTTTAAAACCTGTAGACTTCCAGTGTCTTTTCTTACTATTGATGTCAGTGGCTACCATTTACTGACATTTAGCAAAAAAAAAATTTGGCAAAACATTTTCTTTTGTGTCGATCAGAAAAAAAAAAGAAACTCCTAAACAGTTGGAACCACTTGAGGGGAGAGTAAACGATGAGTAAATGTTGATTTCCGGGTGAACTGTGGCTTTAACTCAACCCGTGTGGTGTTTAGGGATTCTGGGCTTAGTGCAGAGGGATTATAAGCAGTTGATTATTGCTTAAGCGAGTATTAAGATTGCTCTGAAGCCTTGCGGGGTTATAAATCAAGCCGAGTCTGGCCATAGGGGCGTAATGAGCGCTAATCGCTCGCTAATGAGCCGGAGTGGCACAGAACACCCACCTGTCCTCAATACCACTGCAACTGCGTCATTTATTTTCTGTCCTTCGATGGGGTGGGAGCAAAGACACATCGCTGTTATGTACCATTGCTTATATGTACAACTTCTTTAGTTTTGTTTTCTTTGTGCTGTGGATGTCAATGATATTCACCTGACAGGCATATTAACAGGTTAAAATCCAATAGATAAGTGTAGAAGCCTTATTGAGAGAATGTAAAAAAGGGTGCGGTAATGGAAAAATGACATTTAAAACGTTACAATAGTACATTTAAATGTTTCCCTCAATTACTTTTAAATTGCATGAAAATAGCATATAATTGCATAAAATATATTGTGTATCATTCATAATTACAGCTTAACAATGCACACAGGATAAATTGTTCCCTTTATTCATTTTAAATTGAATTATCATAAGAAAGAAAGAAAGAAAGAAAGAAATACAAAGTTCAGATGTTGCTTTAAGTTATTAATATATTGAAGGTCATTATTGTTAGATGTTTAAATATTTTTGAATAAATAGATATAAATAGTAACTCGCTCATAAACACTTCACATTTCATTACTGTATGAATCATCATTTTTGAACAAATTGCTTGAATCAATTATTCTGTGTCAAAAAAATTTTAACAGTTACCTGTTGCTAGACTGCTTCATTAGTACAGTATAAGGCGATTGGGGCAAAAAAAATTAATTTAGTGCAGAAATGTTGGATAAGTTTCTTAAGTATGCATAGACACACATCTTTTTTTGTGTTGAGGCGGCAATTTTTGTGAAAAGATAATATAACCTTAGCTGGCAGCTAGCCTCTGCAACTCTTACATGGTTGCCCACTGAAGCTATGCAGGGCTGCACCAGATCAGTAGATGGAAGACCACATGGGAAAGCTAGGTTGCTACCAGAGGTGGTAACCAAGATCCTGACTCTCTGTCCCAGGATCCCAGGATGTCCTTCAAATAAGAGTAGGAGTTTAACCCCGGCATCCTGGCCAAATTTGCTCACTGGCCTCTGTCCATCATGGCCTCCTAACCATCATGACATCATAACTGGCCTCATCACTCTCCACCAATCAAATGCAAAAACAATACTATATAGTTCAGAAAAGGACTGTTCGGTGATACGAAACCTCTGTAAACAAGCATTTTCTCTTATTTTTCCATAAACTGGAATGATTTACAAAAATGTTACAATTTACCACAGACTGAATCCATTATTAATGTATATTTATATAAAAATGTTATATTTAACATTTGATACTGTTGCTTAGTGTTGTTTAACGCATTGTTAAAACTTTTTAAACCACTCAGTTGACAATAACAGAGTAGCTAGCTCTCTGCAACTCTTATACGGTCACTGCGCCCACTCAGTACCTAGATGGGGGACCACATGAGAAAGCTAGGTTGCTGCCAGAAGTGGTGTTAATGAGACCAGCAGGGGGCGCTCAACCTGCAGTCTGTGTGGGTCCTAATGCCCCAGTATATTGCTGGGGACTCTATACTGCTCAGTGAGCACCGTCTTTCGCATTATGGTCATTAAAAATCCCAGGATGTCCTCCGAAAAAGAGTAGGAGTTTAACCTCGGCAGCCTGGCCAAATTTGCTTGCAGGTCTCTGTCCGTCATGACCTACTAACCATTCCCATATTATAATTGGCTTCATTACTGGTGTGTGGTGTGCGGTCTGGCACAATATGGCTGCTGTCACGTTATCCTGGTGAATGTTGCACTGATGGTGGATGAGGTGGTTCCCCCAAAAAATGCCTAATGCCATTTGAGTTTCCACAAAATCACTATATAAATGTAAGGAATTATTATTATTATTATTATAATAATAATAATAATAATAATAATAATAATAATAATAATAATAATAATAATAATAATAATAATAATTATTATTATTATTATTATTATTATTATTATTATTATTATTATTATTATTATGTCTCATGTTTGCATTTAAATATACCTCATTCATTTCATATGATTTAATAAATCATATTTTATGAATAATTATGTCTGTGATTTGTATACATGCAACCCAAAGTACCAATGCATCACATATGCAAACAAAGCCTCAAATACAGACCTTTTATTGACTATAATGACTGTTTACATGCTTTGACATGATCTAATATATAACATCTCATTTACAATTGTATCTGCAATTGTTTTCAAATGTGATTTTGATAGATCATATATTATACGTATTGATGTTCTACTAGCAACGCATAAAAAAAAATTGATGGCACAAGATCACCTTTAGCATGGCTCACTGGTTCGAGTCCCAGCTGGCTGTGTTGAGTTTGCATGTTCTCCCCATGTTGGTGTGGGTTTTCAACAAAATCCAAGGCATGTGGTATAGGTGAATTGAATAAGCTAAATTGTGAGAGTGTGTGGTGGTACGTTCCGCTGTGACAACCCCTGATTAATAAGGCACTAAGCCATAGGAGAATGAATGAAGATCACCTTTAAAACTACAAAAGAAAACACACAGCCACACAGAACTTTCTCCATCAGGGGTTTCTGAATCAAACACACAACCAGTGCTTACATTTCCCTGAGAAAATGTCCAAATGTAGTTGGCTCGTTGTTGCTTTTCTAGCCCTAAAGTCGATTTTCTTCCCACTCTCACTCATATACTCCTTATTTATTTTGTCCCTGATTCACTTCTTGGCTCATTTGCTCTTCAAGGATTTAGCAGGGGCCGATCCAGTCAAGATGATGTATTTCCTGCAGCCGTGGACTCAATCCGTGATGCTCTGATGTTCAAGCGTCTCTCGTGTAGTCCACACACACACACACACACACACACACACACACACACACACACACACACACACACACACACACACACACATGCAAGCACACATGCAAGCACACACGGCTCTCTCTGCTTTTTAAGACATTGTCACCTCATGAAAATGATTTAGGGTGTCTTTCACTGTTGTGCTATTAATGGATATACAACATTTTTGACGATCATTTTGATTCAGTGATGTTTAGACATTTTTAACAAGGTCTAGTCAAGGTCAGGGATGCACGAACACTTCCAAAATAAAAAAATTAAATAAATAAATAAATAAATCTCTTCTGCTTGCCTGGGTTACCAAAAAATACAGTAAAAAACTGCTGCATTGTTTAGTATTGTTATTTATAAATTTTTAAGATAATTTAAATTTTTTTTGCATGTTCAGTCTTCAATGTCACATGATCCTTCAGAAATCATTCTAGTTTGCTAATTTGCTGCTCTGTTATGATAATTTATTATTGATGCTCAGGCATTTGGGATTGACATCCTGATTATTCATTCATTCATTTTCTTTTCGGCTTAGTCCCTTTATTAATCTGGGGTCGCCACAGTGGAATGAACCGCCAACTTATCCAGCACGATTTTTACGCAGCGGATGCCCTTCCAGCAGCAACCCATCTCTGGGAAACATCCACACACACTCATCCGCACTCATACACTACGGACAATTTAGCCTACCCAATACACCTGTACCACATGTCTTTGGACTGTGGGGGAAACCCGAGCACCCGGAGGAAACCCACGCGAACGCAGGAAGAACATGCAAACTCCACACAGAAACGCCAACTGACCCAGCCGAGGCTTGAACCAGTGACCTTCTTGCTGTGAGGCGACAGTACTTCCTACTGTGCCACTGCGTCACCCTACATCCTTATTATCAATGTTTAAATATGTTTTTTGGTATTTGTTTATGTTTGTTTTGCTAAATTCCTCTTAGTGTAAAACATATTTTATTGGACTGTCTCTCCTTTCATAACCACAGAAGTTTTTATTTTTTATTTTTTTTAAGAAGTAAACACACATATGGCTTGTTTCCACTGAGTGGTACAGTACGGTACGGTTTGGGTCGGTACAGGTCACCTGTATCAAGCTTGCGTTTCCACTACAAAGGGTACCCTTTTGGTGGGCGTGGTGTACTAAAGAGAGTTTCAGTCGACGTCATTCTCGCTCGAATAAATGTCTACAGTAATGCTGTACAGGTTGTTCATATTATATAAGAAGCTCATCTAACAAAACAGATGCTTTAAACATATTAATACTTGTTTTTAAATGTTTATTACTAACATTTCTATGAACATGATTTGATTATAACGGCAGATCAATGACAGTGTTACAGCCTACTGTAACGTCTGCAATTTTATAAAATAAATAAATGCAACATATATGAACACATACAGACCCTTACAGTCACCGATATGTTACCACTTACAGATAAACTACACACAGCATACATTTAGTCCTTGTTTGAGTTCAAAAACAACACGCAACATATACAGTAGCCCACAGTCAGAGCTAACCTCTCAGCTGTATCCTTCATCTTCACCAGCACATGTAGCCTCTGTTAGAGAGTAATTCCGTCATTCCAAGTTCATAATAGTCCAAAAGGTGATGATAAACATGGCAGTTTGTTCATGATTTGTTCATGGCAGATTGTTCAGGTTGCTGAAACTATTTGCTCCTGTGTTTTGTCGGGCTTTTCCTTTTTTCCACGCTTCACTCTCGCGTTTGTCCTTTTCTTTCTGAATGGATCAGATGTCGAAAACGCTTCATTAATCACATACACACGGTATTATCATCAGCTCAAGAAGTTCGTTATAACAAATCTAGACGCGTTTGCGGGCTCCCTGGAGAAAGCGAAAAACCGCTCGCACTTTTAGACTTTTAGACAGCCTCGTAAAACAACAACAGGACATGGCAGATTCTTGGCTTTGTGGCTGTTCATCAAGACAACAACAAGGTTTGTTTTGAGCCCGGGTCATCCATGTATTGTTATTATATGCATATAGTTGTCTCGGCTGTGCATTTAAAAACATGGCGGCTCCATTGTTTTGATTCTGGCTAACTCCACGAGATCGTGAGGTATCTCTGTAAACCAATCAGCGTTCAGCTGCGCGTGTAGCTCCACCTTTTGGTACCCTTTCTTGTCTTTGGTACCCCTTCGAAAGGGTGCCAAAAAAGTGGTACAGTACGGTTCGGTTCGGTACGCTTTTGACAGTGGAAACGGCCATAAAAGCGTACCGAACTGATCCGTACCGTACCACTCAGTGGAAACGGGTCGTTAAAGGTAAATACATTTTGTCCATCTTGTCATACTGTTTGCCTCTTTGGTCACTCACAACAAATGATATCTTGGAGCCAATAGCTAGACTGTACAAAAGGGCCTATAAGATCCACAATAGATTTTTCGGATGACACATCCCTTCTTTGCTTTATCAGTCTTTGTTGCTTTATCATTTCAAAATTACATTATGAACACAGGGATTAAACTCTACTATCAAACTTTAAATAGTGCTTCCTTAGCAGCCCTTTGTGCTTTGGTACCAAAACCTCATTCAAGGACAGATCATTCCACCAGATCTACAACAAATGGATCTTTGTCGTTACTGGCTTTTAAAAACTGTTAAGGACAGAGTTTTTGTTTATTCACAAATTCCACAACATCTACAAACAATACCAACTCTAAAACATTTTTTTAAATCCCATGCTCAGGCATCTGATGGTCAACTATTGCTGTAGCCACTAATATAGTAGCCAGTCTCTCTCTATGTTGTATGCTTGGTGATTGTTTGTATTGTTCTCTTGTGTTGATGGATGAGATGTTAAGTGTGTCTGTATGTTTCCATGTTTTGCAGAGCAGGAACCTGCTGAAAAACAGCATTTATGCTGAGCCAGGCCCGATTATCTTTTAATCTTTTCCTATTTAAAACATTTAAATAAATAAATGTTTTTAAACTTAAATAGTTTAAGGCAATTGGTTTCCTCAAAAGTTTTGTTCTCTTAAAATACTGTGTTCTATAGTCAAAGCTAAATTACCCAATTCATTAGTTCATGTATTTACTAACACAAACTAATAATGAACAACGCTTGTACATGATTTATTAATCATATGTCAACAATTACCAATGCGTTATTAACATCCGAAGTCATGCTTGTTAACATTAGTTATTACACCAGAAGTGAACATGAACTAACAATCAACAACAGTATGATAAAACTAGCATACTAACATGAACATTTACTGTAAAAATGTATTGTTCATTATTTGTTCATGTTAGTAAATGCATTAACTAACATTAACTAATACAGCCTTAAAGTGTTACCAAAATACTTCTGATAATTATTAATGGTGTTGTATTTTTGCAGAAACCATGATATATTACCATTCAAAATAATTTTACAAACATTTGTTTTGTAGATATCAAAGACACAATGACAACTGACAAAATAGTTTAACAATTTTGCTTCTTCTGTCAAAGAAACATAAAAAGTAGACTGTATGGTGGTTTCCCCAAAAATGTGTAGAAAAAAGTTCTTATTTCATATATCATATCCTACATTTTTATTTAATGTCATGATAGCAACAAATTCAATGTTCATGGCAAAATCTATTTTTGAATTATTAAGCCCGCTGTTTATTTTTTTCCCCAATTTCTGTTTAACAGAGAGAAGATTTTTTCAACACATTTTAAATGTATTAGTTTTAATAATTTATCTCTAATAACTGATTTATTTTATCTTTGCCATGATGACAGTAAATAATATTTGACTAGATATTTTTCAAGACACTTCTAAACAGCTTAAAGTGACATTTAAAAGCTTAACTAGGTTAATTAAGTTAACTAGGCAGGTTAGGGTAATTAGGCAAGTTATTGTATAATGATGGTTTGTTCTGCAGATTATCGGAAAAAAAATAGCTTAAAGGAGCTAATAATTTTGACCTTAAAACGGCTTCTAAAGAATATAAAACTGCTTTTATTCTAGCTGAAATAAAACAAATAAGACTTTCTCCAGAAGAAAAAAATATTATCTGACATACTGTGTAAATTTCCTTGCTCTCTTAAACATAATTTGGGAAGTATTTTAAAAAAATTAAAAATTCTAAGGGGGGCTAATAATTCAGATTTTAACTGTGTAAAGGGTTTTCATATAAGGAATTCAGTAATATTTGAGTAAAATATACTGTTTCATTTGATAAATGTGGCTGTACAAATTAATAAATAAAGCTTTATAATTTTACTATTTTTTTATTTCAGTTGAATTTTGATCAAATGGTCACATTTGCAATTAGGTTTTATTAGTTAATGTAACATGAACTTATAATGAACAATATTTATACAGTGATTTATTAATCATAACTCAACATTTACAAAACCATATTCATGCTTGTTAACATTAGTTATGCACTGAGTTAACATGAACTTTCATTAACTATTAATGAGATGAACAAATACAGTACTAAATGTAATGCTCATTGTTTGATTATGAAAATAAATACCTTAACTAGCATTACCTAATGGGTGTTGATTTAAAAGTGTTACCAATTAATGTTTGTTGAACCTGTGTTTTTTTTGTATATATATATATATATATATATATATATATAACTCAGTGCATAACTATATATGTACAACTATTTT